>CM059198.1:2590198-3153581 GCA_030323885.1 Branchipolynoe longqiensis
AAAAAATGAAAGTTTGGTTTAACTGTACCGGAAGTAGCCTGGGGGCGACAATTTTGTTTGGATTAACCGATACTTTGGATTGACTGACTTTGGTCAGTATCTCAAAAAGAATTTTCTAAAGATTTGATCAAGGACGGTTAGTGACAATCACACGATCTGCCATGTTTGATGTCAAATTGCTCAACAAATATTTATTTGTAAGGTCTGAACAAAATTGAGATTAGAATGTGTACTAGAAATAAAAAGAATAATGGTGTGATTAAAATTTGCCTTCAGCAGGCAGCCTCAAACATCAGGATTTAAGCATTTGCAGAATCATCAAAATGTTTGTAAACTTAAGGGCAACAACTAAATCTTTAAAAATTCATAACTCAGGGACTGTGAAAGTACAACATCTGAACACTTTGACTTCTGGATACTGAATGGTTTATTCATGGCCTAGGGCTCGCTTGACCCGTCGGCTAAACTTTCCATGATGTCATCTCATTAGCATATTCCTTTGTCTCAAACTCTGCATCCTGTTAAGATATATTAGCCACACACCTATAAGTCTATTACGCATATATCACAGGGACTAATAGACCAATTTTCCATTATTATATATATTTGTAATCAGAATGATAAGAGCTTTTTAACTGTACCATTTGCAAATTAACTTTGTGAAAATAAAAATTCAGTTAGGAGTAGGCCTTACCTACTAGTGTAGACAATTAAGAGGCTCTGATTTCTACACATTTAAAGCATCATACTTTGGGTTCTAATAGAGGGGGTGTCATGATGTCACAAGACAACTTTTGGTGGCCATATTGGATTACGTACAGAAGGCTTGCAACTGCCTAAACTGTCCTTATTTACTGATTTGTTGGTGTATTTGTCACTGTTTTGAGCAGTTTGGCCTCAGGAGTTGTTGCTAAAGTGCTGTAAGTAAACACATTGGATGTAAACTGCCCAGAACCTCCCAGAACACAAGAAAACTCTGCTTTACTGCATCTGCATGCATTCATACCATGGTTAGGGAGGGTGCTCGTAATCGAAGATGGCTGGCTGCTGACCGCTGAGTGATGACGTCACATGCACTCCCTCTATAAAGCTATTATAACAAATTAAGTATATTTGTGCAGAATTCTGCAGTCTCTTGGTAATAAAAAATTAATTTTATGCATTCTGGTTGTTTGGAACAAATTTCCAAGTACCTTTTAATTTATTTTATATTAGTCAATTAGACATTAGAAATGTCTAATAATATAACAACTAGATAAAAGATTTACCTAATTTTAAATTTATTTGCACCATTTATTGATCATTGGTTTTCAGTGTCGAACACAAAATTTATATATTTGTTAACGAATGAAAAGCTTGAATAGGTCAAGAACATGTTGTCAAGGACTCAAAATATACAGCATGTCATGATCATGTCATGCCTGAATGTCAGCGACGTCTGCTGAAAATGTGCCGCATGTCATTGTTTGTCTGTCTGTGTGTCTGTGCATCGACCGTCTGTCTGTGTGTCTACGAGCAGACAACAACGCTTTACGCAACAACGCTGTGCTTAAACAAGACTCATCTATGGCACTTGGATATCTCATTGGTAAAATTAGTGAAAAATTATGAAAACATGTACAAACCTCGTCAATTTATCAGCATAAATTCGTAAATTGGGACAGTGGGGAAGTCAAGCGATCGCCGGAAATACTAATATAGTCTTCTAGACCCAACTCTCACCGGTTTGGCGTGCTGTTATCGAGATGTCGAATTGAGAGAGTGTGAACCTAGCTTGGAATTTTAAGGTTGCAACCAGATGGCGCCATAGGGCTGTGAAAGGAAACCCCTCATTTGGAATTTAGATCGATGTCATCAAACATCGATTGTTGTTTATTGGGTCTTTACATCCTAGCAACAGCTAAGATCATATCAGGACGGATTCTTGACGTGTGATAGTGCACACTCATTGCGACTTTATACTATAGTGTTGCTTCACTAACTGTGCCGCCAGCACCATGCCCCAATCATTGGGCCAATGTCCCACTCAGTCACATTATCCTGATATTGATTAAGCCAGTCATTGCCCTAGCCTAGATATGCCGAGTGCCAGGTTAGGTAGCGACAAGTATCAATTCTGTCATGTTTTGGTTTGATTAATCACTTGTTTATTGTGTTACATTTAGTTCTGCTTGTGTTGAAAAGATATGGGCCTATCCCGTTTTAGATTCGAGTATGAGTAGGCCTATGTAGTATAGGATGTGTATCTTTGTGCATATATCAGGGATGAAAGATCTCCGCGATTCCGCGGATTTCCGGGATTTTTCAATCCCGCAGCACCATCAGCGTATACTAATTATTATTATTATTATTATTCTCTTTGATGGTGCTGATGCCGCATCACTATCAGCCTACACTACTAATATTAATAATTGCTTCAAACGGTGCAGCACTTTCAGCATATACCAATATATTTAAAACACGACTTCCGGGAATTTTCCGCGATTCCCTGACAATGTTAAACCTATGGGAGAATATCAGCATTTCCGCTTTTTTTCCCGGAGACCACTTTCATCCCTGATATATATATATATATTATCTCGGTACTACACCTCTGCCTACTCGTAGCCCAGGGAGAAGCAAGTGCATCCTGGTCCAGCAATTAGCATAATCAGCTCACCGCAGGAGGATGTGTTGTGAGCAGCTCCGGCAGTTTTTCTACATTTACTACAAGACCAAACAGGTTAGTATCTTTCAAACTCGTTACGTTGGTTTAGTTCATGTTAGCATTCATGTACAAAGTGTTTTGAAACTTTTCGATAAGATATTACTGGTTTACAGATTAGTTTCGATCATAATTGGCATGATCGAAAAAACAAGGTTTCCATTGTTCAGTTATTAATTAAGCCGCCCCCTTGTCGAACGGAAAGATGTTTGGCAGGAGCCAGTTACATCGTTGGGGATTCATTCCCTTGGTCTCAATAGGATTCCCAATTTGTGATTCTAGTTAAGGCGTACCTCCGAGTCCTATAGTATTTTCTTCAACTTGTTAGCGAAAAAAGCCACAGGTGGGAGAAGTTTATAGGTACTAAGAGTGTGGGAGGGCACTGCTACACTGGTCCCTAGACCTTGTTAAAATTGGTTGGTTACCCATACCGTTATCCTGCGACTGTCTCTTAGCCATACCCCTGCATTAAAAAATTGATATAACGCCATAAAATACACACCTAGTATAATTATACTGTAATTATCAGTGTGCTCTTTTATCTAAAACAATGCCTAATCATAGTTCTTATTTTTACTCACAATCTCGGAGCCATGGATACGAAGCAGAGTAAGGCAGAGGTAACTCAAGCACTCACTGCAGATGAAGACGCCACACTGCCTGCGCGGGTACAAAGGTCAACCTCGCCAGAACAAAGGGATTCTGAGGAGGCAGGTGTGATATATGCGTAATAGAGGTATAGGTATGTGGCTAATATATGTTAACGACATGCAGAGTTTGAGACAAAGGAATATGCTAATGAGATGACGTCATGGAAAGTTTAGCCCGCGGGTCAATCGAGCCCTAGGCCGTGAATAAACCATTCAGTATCCAGAAGTCAAAGTGTTCAGACGTCGTACTTTCACATGGTGTCAGATGAGGAAGAATGCCGCCTGCTAATATGTTGCTGGGTTTGCGGCCGCTGATGCGGATTCCGAGGGACACCAGTTTGACAGGGACACTTCCATTGAAATGCATTGTTAACGGCCGTGAGCAAATCTTCATACAGAACAAGTCAAATATCTCCCAAATTACACCATGTAGAAACAAATCGCTTGGTACACATATAGAAAACATCTTTACCATGAAGACTATATTAAATTTAATAGGTTAGGGTTCTGGATTTCTATTAATTTGTACTAAAACTTACGTTTTGCACTGCGCGTACCGTCAAACTGAAGGCATTGTCAATGGCCGTGAGCAGTCTTCATACAGACAATACAGAACAAGTGAAATATCTCTAAAATGACACTACCTACAAACAAATCGCTTGGTACACATAGAAAACATGTTTAGCAAAAACATTATATTAAATTTATAAGGTTAGTGACGATGCTCTTCGATTTTGACACGTGTGCAGAAGCGATGTGTCCCTGGGAAACTGGTGTCCCTGGGAAACTGCAACACAGCCTGGTCAGCTTGTCCTCAGCCACAATGCGAGATCGAACTGGAAAACATGGATCAGAGCATATGATATTTACGCTACTGCGGCAGGTGTCGTATTGAAGACAGAACGAGTGCAATGCTGCATCTTTCTTCACATTGCTGGCGAGGAGGCTCAAAAGGTTTTTGCCAATATGGATATCGCTCTCGCTGATCAAGATAAGATCGTGCCGCTTACGGAAGCGTTTCGGATTTACTGTGTCGGTAAATGCAGTCTCATTATCACACGATATAAGTTTTAATTCATAATCAGGCTACGGAAAATATGGCTACATATGTCACGGCAGTAGGTTGAGAGACAAGTTGAAGGATTGTGAATATGGTACGGTGGAGGAGTCGCTGTTGCGCGATCGGATTGTGGCTGGCGTAAAAAGTGTGAACTTATGGAACAAACTGCTTCAAACTACGGAGTTAACGTTGGGAAAGTGTGTTAGTATGTGTGAAATGAGTGAATTTAGTTCAGATCTGTTGGAGGACACCAAATCAGACGTGGAAAGTAAGGAGATTGATTTCATTCGGAACTATGCTAATGCGCGTACCGGTGCACCGGCGGTTCGGTCATCGGCGATGCCATCTTGGAAATCGCCATCTTGGAATGCCGGCGGCACTGGTGCTGGAGAGTTCAAGATCCGCTGCCAGAACTGTGGATATGAACACCGAAAGGGAAGGCTTGCATAGCCTGTAAGAAGATTGGGCACTTCGGTAAGGTCTGCAGGAGCAGGCTGGGCAGGGTCAATGAGCTGACCATGGAAGAGCCCGACCCTCACAATGCTGAGCAAGACCGGATACGGCGGAGGTCAACGTGCTGGCAACGGATCTCTTCGTCGGTGCTGTCGACCGCGGTGCCGGTCAGGATGCCGAGCTGTGGCACGCGATCGTTCGGGTGAACGGTTGTCCTGTCAAGTTCAAGCTCGACACCGGTTCGGAGACGAACGTACTGCCGAGGTACGTCTTCGACAGAGTTGCTCCGGGGCGGCTGACGAACACCAGGTGTACGTTGGTGACGTTCTCCGGTCACCGGATCACTCCTGATGGGGAGGCGCTGCTGGACGTCAACGACAGAGTGCTCAAATTCCAAGTGGTACCGGATTGTCAGCCAATTTTGGGCAAGCAGGCTTGTGTGACTTTGAACCTGCTGGTGCGTGTGGATGAGGTGCCGAACATTACCGAGCTGACGAACAGTCCCAGCGCTCAGGCGGAGAAGCTGGTAAGCGAATACAAAGATGTGTTTCAGGGTTTGGGTTTGATCAAGGCAAATGCTATCATTCATGTCGATAAATCTATTCAACCTGTCATTGATCCACCTAGACGGATTCCGTTTGCCATTCAGAGTAAGGTACGAAGTGAACTTGATCGTATGGTTGAGTTAGGTGTCATAGTTGAACGGGATGAACCTACCGAGTGGGTTAATTCTATAACTATCGTAAAAAAAAAAAAAAAGATCAAGATTTGTCTGGATCCGACTAAGTTGAACAAGGCAATAAAGAGAGGGCCTTTTCCTACCAAAACGATTGACAAAATTATTGCCAAAACGGCAGATGCAAAGTATTTTTCAGTTTTAGATGCAAAGACAGGGTATTGGCAGATAGAGTTAGATGACGAAAGTTCACGTTTGTGCACGTTCAATACTCCGTGGGGCCGGTACAGGTATACGCGCTTGCCTTTTGGCATCAAAACAGCCAGTGACATTTTTATTCAGGAAATGCAGCATGTCATGGGCGATATACCCGGTATCGGGATAGTCACAGACGATATTTTGGTATATGGGTCAACAGTTGATGAGCACAACGAGCGGCTCTGAGCTGTGTTGGAACGAGCTAGGTCGGTTAATCTGAAATCAAACGATGCTAAGTCTTCTCGTGCGCTTAACTCAGCGCAGGGTGGTTATGCCACTATAGAAAAGGAGATGCTCGCCATATGTTTCGGATGCCAGAGGTTTCATGAGTTTATCTTTGGCAAAGAAGTTCAAATTCAAGGCGTTGGTGGCGATAATGCAGAAGCCAATTCATAAACTTTTGTCTAAAATGCAGAGAATGCGGATGCGATTGCAAAATTACAATATTCAGTTATGTCATGTGAAGGGTTCTTTGATATTTTTTACAGACACGTTATCAAGGGCGCATAGTGTCAAAGTAGGTCATGATAGCCTGTTCGATGACACGTTCTGCGTTGCCGCAGTGGACCTGCAGTCATCGAGTTTGTTGAGTAAGATTGTCAATGAGTATGAGAAGGATGTATCCATGTCCATGTTGATATCACACATTGAAGATGGGTGGAACACTACACGAATACAGACACCACCGTGTCTGAGACAGTACATCCCATACAAACACGACTTAACGATAGAAAACAATCTTGTAATGAACGGCAATCGGATGGTGGTTCCTCTGGGTCTTCATGGTGAAATGAGACTCACCTAGGTGTGACAAAGTCCAAACAGTTGGCGCGTGACTGTATGTTTTGGCTGAATATGAATAAGCAAATTGAAGATAAGGTCAGTCGGTGTGACACTTGCCAGAATAACCGGAAAAATTTGCATAACGAGCCCTTATTAAATCACCTGATCGCCTGTCAACCGTATGAAAAAGTTGGTGCTGATTTGTTTGAATTAGATCATAAAAGTTACCTGATAACTGTAGATTACTACACAAAGTATCCGGAGGTGACGCTGTTGGGTGATACGTCATCCGTCACTGTTATTGACGCGTTGAAGGGTAATTTTGCAAGACCCGGTATTCCTAGTCAGGTCGTTTCGGACAATGGTCCACAGTTTAAGAGCCATGAGTATCGGGAGTTTGCGATACACTATGGGTTCAAGGCTGTGTATTCCAGTCCGCAGTATCCTCGTAGCAATGTGCAGGTAGAACGGTTTGTGCAGACAGTCAAGGACATGTTAAAGAAGTGCGAAAAGACTGGGTCTGATTTTCAGTTAGCTTTGCTAAATTATCGTAATACTCCGTTGCCCGTCCAAAATACATCTCCGGCGCAGCTGCTCATGAGCAGGAGGTTGAGGGGCAGATTGCCTATGGCGGAGGAAATTTTGGTGCCCGAAACGCAAAATCCGAAGAGATGCCAGACAGCCAAACGGCAGCAAAGTCAGAAAGTGTTTCATGACCCGAAGTGTGGTAAGCCGCACATACCTATGAAAGTCGGAGATAAGATAAAGTACAAAAATCATGCTGGGGAATGGAAAAAAGGGGTTATTTTGGGACAGACTGGGGTTTCTGGGAGAGAATATCAAATTTTGAACGAGTCAGGTAATATTGTCATGGGGGTGATGAAAATGGGAAATACTGCGCCTAGTGCGGGACTCGAACCCACATCTCTTTGCATTCCGGGCCAGTGTGCTAAAACCATTACACCACCTAGGCTCCCTGATATCAACACACTCCCCACTCCTACCTGTCTATGTGGTTACTTGCCTGAGAGGTCAGTGCAGACCACTACACTCGTCCCCCTGGAATTGTAAGTCTTGTAATGCTTACAATTACATACATACAGGCAATGCACTAACACATACATACACAGGGTAGGTTCAACAACCATACAGCGCAAAGCTTGTACAGGATCCTGGTCACGGCAACCAGTGTCATGGGGGTGATGAAAATGGGAAATACTGCGCCTAGAGCGGGACTCGAACCCACATCTCTTTGCATTCCGGGCCAGTGTGCTAACCATTACACCACCTAGGCTCCCTGATATCAACACACTCCCCACTCCTACCTGTCTATGTGGTTACTTGCCTGAGAGGTCAGTGCAGACCACTACAATATGTTATATCGTAACCGGGTGCAGATTATTAGGGCGCCTGTGGGGGGGGCGACCTGAACTAGTCAGGCAGACGCAAACTGGGTCAGCATAAGTGCCGAATGTAAACAGTGCGGCTAATCTAAGTAGGTCAGGTCGGCTGATAAGGCCGGCGAGCAGGTTAGGCCTGTAGTGGGGCAGTGTAGCTTGAGTGTGTACACGTATAGGAGGTGCATGTAGGTTTAAGTTGTGTTTTCAGCTATGAGAATATTGTATGATATTGATGGACAATTTATGACATCAGGCTTACGGCCGGAAATTGAGGACTTAAGTGCATTGAGCGCTCAGACGTTGCAAGGACTTGTGTTTAAGTTAAGTACGCATATATGTTGATGTGAATTCGTCTGACTACTATGTTGTTATTGGCATTGTTATTTTGAAATATTTCAGAAATACTTTGAGGGGGGGATGTGATATATGCGTAATAGACGTATAGGTGTGTGGCTAATATATGTTAATGAGATGCAAAGTTTGAGACAAAGGAATATGCTATTGAGATGACGTCATGGAAAGTTTAGCCGGCGGGTCAAGCGAGCCCTAGGCCGTGAATAAACCATTCAGTATCCAGAAGTCAAAGTGTTCAGACGTCATACTTTCACACCTCCAACTGATTGCTTGAGACATTAACAAACACAGCTAATGCAATGACTCTCGGATTTCTGTGTTTCTGTCACTGGGTGTACCTATTAAATGTTTCCAGAGCAGTGTAAAGAATAAGTAAATACTAAACAAATGTTTTAATTACGCTTACACACACATATTATATATATATAAAGTAGGGCTATGTAAGAAGGGAAGGATAGAGACGAGTGTTGGGTCGGACACTTTTATTGAGCGTCTAGGGCATAGCACAATAAACAGGCATACTGGTAAAAGTTTGAAATAAGGTAGGAGACCCACTGCCCGGTGAGGCAAACGCCCGGTGGTGGCGCTCGCAGCCAGCAACCCGGGGCAAAGACTGGGCAGGTTAATGATTGGACAATAATATATGTAAGGAAAGTAGACGAATAATAAATAATAATGATACCCCGCCTATTTATATCTGCATAATTAATTATACATCCCATAATAACAATAATAATATCACAACATTTTATCATGCTATACCTTAATATAACAACAATGCATTGATACAAAGAATAAACTAATCGATCATCAATAATACCAAAAATAGAATTCTTGGTTAAAGACTACGGGTGTTTTTTTTAGCTTTGTAATGTTCATACACGGGAATTTGATGAATTAATATATTCTATTTAACTAATCTACATATATATATTAAAGGAAATGTATATCCAATGGATTTACTCGTTTTGATAGTCAGATCATTTGAAACGAAATTATTCAAAATCCTGTATCCTCGGGACCTGTAGGGTGCCGGAAAAATGATTTTGCCTGATAAATGATTATTACATTAGGCCTACATTAGAATACACTTAACCCAACAGCTAACCACTTCATCCTACCTTTGAAATACCCTGTAAATCAGCACATGTTGGTTAATAAAGAAAAAAGATAATTTAAATATCAGGAACTGATGAGTATAGTGTGATATATGCGTAATAGACGTATAGGCATGTGGCTAATATATGTTAATGAGATGCAAAGGTTTGGACAAAGGATTATGCAAATGAGATGACGTCATGGAAAGTTTAGCCGGCGGGTTCAGCGAGCCCTGGGCCGTGAATAAACCATTCAGTATCCAGAAGTCAAAGTGTTCAGACATTGTACTTTCACATATAGTAGCTCATCTGAGAGAGCAGATGTTGAAGGCACTATAATTTGAAGCGTCGACTCATCTGTTGGATGTTTAATAGCTGTTTAATAAAAACATATCTTGGAGACTGAGCTGCTTCATATATTTTGGCCTTTCTTTGATTAGTTTATCCTGCAGCATGTGAATGTTTATTATTTCTTGTTGACTTATAAAACTGATCGGAGAAATTTGAAATTAGTCTAGAGGGAATTAGCACATGATTACTGATTGAACTGGATATAACTGATTGGCGGATAAATGATGGTCACCCTGTATAACCATATATGTTCCAAGTAATATTCCTGGATTCAAAATGTGGTCATAGAAATGGTCGATTTGACTCTATTGCCAATATTGCAGCAACTGTGAATGGGAACCTTATAATTATCATTTATTTTGCTTAGCTTGTTTCAATGTGCATGTGTATTTCATTTAAATAGATAATGTGACAATCAAAAGGTGACTTCTCACAAAAAGGTTTAACATCCACGGAATGACATTTCGGTTCCCAACATTGGTTCACAGAATTATTTGAACTACACTTGTTTGAACTGGTACTGACATTTCCATGCAACGGGTCAATGCCTACAACTGTGGCAACATGTAACGAATTTGACAATGCATCAACAGAACAGAACGGCAATTCCGGGCTGATTATACCAGGATCAACACCCATTGTAACATTTAAACAGTTTGTTGGAGCCGTGGGAGGCTCCCGGGCACTGAAAACACAGCCAGTGTCGGTGTTCTGTGCAACACAATGAGGATTATTAACATCCGAAACAGCTAATAGTGTATGGCCCTGGTCAATTAACCTTTTACTAACCAATGAAGTGGCAACAGGGCTAGGCAACACAGCAACAGGCACAGAAGTTACAGGCAATTGACCAGAACTAATAGAAGAAATTTTAACTAAACCAGTGGCAGGACCAGCCATATGGAGTTTGGGCAGCAATTGCCCGTTCGTAGTGAAGGAAACACAGCCAACACTGCCGGTCTCAGAACCAAGCTTGTGACAGTCAACGTCAACAGAGTCATGTTTGTTATCTTTCAGACGTAGGCACGATAAGTCCGCATCAGTGGCAAGGCGACGTGAAGCCATCGAAGAGGATGCACTGTCACCATCGCAACTGTGGGGTTGGAACACCCCCAACCGCTCTGTCTGTGGTGTGGGTGGCCGTTGTACCGCCCCATTCAAATTCAATACTATGTCAGAACCTACAACTTTAGTAACACCCCCATTACTGCTCAATAAACTATCCGCTGACCTAAACCATTTGTGCTTTGTCGAACGACCAAATGAGGGATAACGCCTTTTCTTAATCTTACAACCAAATGCACCAACCCGTAGTGTTGGAGAAGCACAATGATGATTTTTTAACCTACGTACAATACACAAATTAGCGGACACCAAAACTGGCCCAGTCGGCTCATGTTTATCTACAGGGGGTGTTAACAGAGGAGATGACACAATTAAACTTGAACGTGAGGAAACTACCGACGAAGCACCACCACCGACCGTAACAGAGCAATTGTTGACCGATTGGAGAACACTGTCGTTGACTGCGGCCCCCTCTATCGATTTCAAACGGCAGCTCCCGGCGAGACCAACATCTGTACGCACCCCGTTCACATCAGTAGCAGTCCCTGGCCGACTGCAAACTAAAAATTTTTTGTACGATCAATTTCGTTAGAATGCCCCTCCCGTGCACGCTGCTTGGTTTTGCAATCTACCTCCTTGTGTGGGTGTTTCCTTTTGAGCTTAAATGCGCAATAGGCACAGATATGCAAGAACCTGTCAACTCCCTCACCATGATCCGCACTGTAACCACAAGCATTGCCTTTGTTCCATATGAGACACGGCCTCGAGTCCACACCTTTCCTATATTCAACGTATGTTGTTGACTGGCCAGACCGATGCACAGAATTATCCACTCTTTTTCGATGGTGTATTTCATTTAAATAGATAATGTGACAACGAACAATAATTTCAATGCATATAGGCCTATACTACCCATGAGGTAAAAATGATCGTTATTTGTAACACACTGCATACAGGTGCGTCCTTTTGTATCATGTATTCTATTCACAGTCATTTGACATGAATAGCATTATTACTAATTTACATTTAAAACAAAATAATAAAAACTGTAAAAGTTATTCTCATATTAATCAATAAAGGGGGTTCAAACAAATCATGTATTATTTCATTGTGTTATTCAGATCATTAGGCGTTATACATGTATATATATATATATATATATATGTATGTATATATATATATATATATATAAATATATATATATATATATATATATATAGTCAATAACTGTGTTAATAGTCTCCTACTACCTCTGAAACACAGGCAGATAATACAGATTGTCTTCAGTATGACAGAAAACTACCTGTTGAATTTGTGCTATTTTGTGACTGACCCTGATTGGGTAAGTCAACAAAACCCTTACCAAAAATAACCATAGCAATCAACAGTAGTTTCCCTTCTTAATTGGTATTATATGTGCCATACAGTCTGCGCGCACACGCACGCACGCACGCACACACACTATATATATATATATTACACACATACTCACATTACACCATACTTCGCAAGGTTCGATTACTTGCCTCTGCCAGCAATCCGGACTTTTTACAAACCATATATATACTCCCATTGTACTTGCACCAAAACTGCCAACACTGCAAAAGTGGACAATGTTTGTGTTTTGGCAGATTTTCTATATGCATTGAGACTTTAAAATGTATACTTGTCGCGTCCTTGCCAGGCGCTCGGTATTAATAGAATAGGGCATGGACTGATTGGCTCAGTGTCAGGATAATGTGACTGAGTGGGATATCAGGTCATGGTGCTGGTGGCCTGGTTTCCCAGTGGGACATCACTATAAAGTCGCCATGAGTGCACACTGTCACAAGTCGGTACCCGTCCTAATATATATGACCGTAGATGTTTCTAGGACCTAAAACAACAAACAAACTATATGCATTGAAGGAAATGAATAGCCAATATAGAAATTATCAGCCTATATTATTGGAGAAATACAGATCTGCACATGTTAAATGAATGTAACTTGAAAATAAAAAGAAACTTTAGATTTCTGGTAAAAAGCCGGTCCAATTTTCCTCCGATTCGGTTGACTCAGTTGCTCCCAGTAAGGGCGGGATTTCCAATGACGGTGCAATGATTTGTTGGGGGTCCTGATGGGGGCATAAAATATTGTACTAAAAGACGATAGTTTGTATTATGAATTAATTTATAGTTTATAGAAATCATAGCATCAACTTATTTTAATTTAAAACACCAATACGTGATGCTTATATTAAGCATTACCTATGAAGATAGAAAATATATCCTATTAATGATTTATACAAAAGGCCCATCAGAGCCTCTAATGAGGTCACACTGCGGACTCTCGGCTGTTTATGTTATTTCTGCAATGTGCTAATACGACGCCAAAAATAGGATGTTGCAATTCAGTGTTGATTACTTAATGGATCGTGGGTATATAAGGCTGAGAATTGAAAAACAGCACAGTTTGAAGACTTCAATCACGTCGTGACGTCAATTCCAGAGACCCCTCTAGCGAATGTATAAAGCCCACGTGACCATCCTGCTCCGTTCCTTTTCACCGTCAAGCGGCACACTTGTGGTATGTAATAATTACGCCATTTTGCAATCCATTAAATTAGCACGTAAATCTGGATCATCTCGTTTCAATTTTGACACATTTGGTGACTATTCATATTTTCCAGTACATCTACTCCAATATTTTTAAGTGGTTACACGAACCTGTTCGAATTCTCGGATTTTGAAAATCTGGTCTTGGGTCAACGAGATGTGCATAGCCGACATGGGGAAAAATATGGCGGCTGTCCACAGAGTGTCGATTTTAAAGTGCCAACTTGTGTGTCAAATATGTGAACCCTGATAACAGATTCGCTTTATATTATATCTGTCTGCGCTGTACCCAATTATCATCACGTTGCCCTTTTCCCATGTATCGAACTTGCATTGATATTGATTGAATTTCGGTCACATAGGGTTTCCACCACTGCCGACCGGCCTCCTGGCGCATGTCGCCGGCATTGCATCAGCAAAGTGTCACAAAGGAGGATTTACCGATGAAATTTGCTGTTTATTCCTCTCGGAACGTGGACCATTCATCCAATTCTAACTGGTGGGAGAAATCTGGATCTTTGTGTTTTACGAGAAATACATGCTCCTGTTAAAAAGCGGAAGTGATTTTTATTCTGAGCCGCTGTGACTTGACAGTGTCAGCTATCTGCCATCTCTTGAAATGTCCACACTGTCATGCCACGTGCACAACATGGCAGTCTGTTCTATTAACCGCTAATTATCTACAATTCTGGTTTAGATTATAAATGTGTTTTTGGACTATGTACATAGAATACATTTTCCCAACTGATGGGTAGACATGCCACTCCGAATGGCAGCTGGAGTTTGACACATCCACGTGGACTCCACTGCAACTCAATCAATATGGTTCTTTGTGACAGCGTTACCCTTGCATTACCTATTCAATTATTGCCCCATCCCCCATTCCTGTATTTGACGCATATTATTTGTTACATTGTTTACATTTTTTCTCTTGACTTGAGGGGGGGGGGTGTATTTTTACTATTTAGTCTTATATACCTAGGCTAGTGTACTGTGATGAATTTTTAACTCACTTGAGTCTGACTTTGGATAGTATGTTAACATCTTAATTTACTAGTCTAATGTTGTTGCTGTGACATAGCCTAATCTTGCGTGAATAGTACATTTGGTTGGTCATATTTTACTATCATAATTATGGGTTAAATGAGCCGAAATGACAATGGCTAAATAACAATTTAGTATATTGTAGCGTTTTTGAAGTAGGTCAAACTGGTGGCGACTTTGACCTACTCCTGTCTTATTAAAATATTGTCTTTGCAATGCATTCTCTCCCATTTCACCAATTGTCTCTGTGCCGATATAACTTTATAAGTACCCATTTGACACTGGAGGCAGGCATTACTACAAGTACATGGTGAATCTTTTATCTAATTAAAATAGTGATTAGTGGGGTCAGGGATGTAAGATGTCCGCGATTTCGCGGATTTCCGGGATTTTTCCTGTAGCTATAAGTGTATACTAATAAGTTGCACCCGTCCTGATATGACCTTAGGTGTTGCCAGGACGTAAAACTCCACCAACCAATACGTTTCACGCTGCAGCACCATCAGCTTCTAACTAATAAGTGGTGCAAACACCGCAGCACTATCACCTATCAGCGTATCTTTGAAACCCGAATTCCGGGAATTTCCGCGATTCCCTGACAATGCTAAGCCTAGATTAGATTAGATTAGATTAGATTAGTGTTTGAGCTCTATGCTCAGGCCAAGTCGGAGACTCCACCATCAGGGCTCACAGCATGTGGTGAGGATGCTCTGTTCAGTTTTGTCATGTGCAGTAATGATAAATGAGTTTGAATCTGCTTGCGTTACTCCGTTAGCTGGGTGTATCCTGGAATCTGTGGTTCGTCTGGTATTGTTTCTAACACCTTGTCAAGCTGCCTTTTGAATGATTGTACATTGCAGTTTGATTTTCTAATGTAAGCTGGTATTGTATTAAAGGAGCTGTACTCCTCGGACAGAAATACTTTCTTCCTGCAGTGTTCTTGTTCTTTGGGGAATATCATTTCCCCTCCTCCTCCTCCTCCTCCTCCTCCTCCTCCTCCCAGAGACCACTTTCATCCCTGTGGGGTTATTAATCTGCTTTTTCGTCAGTGGTGACATTGTGTATGTTCATTATTAATTATACACGCTAATATTAATTAAAATGCGGTCTTATTGTTATACTTAGTCTCATAATTATAATATTGATAAAATATTTCAGATTTCCCTGGTCACACTATAAAGCAACAATGGGTTCGGAAAAAATCCACATCAACATCGTCGTCATCGGCCATGTCGACTCCGGCAAGTCGACGACGACTGGTCATCTCATCTACAAGTGCGGTGGTATCGACAAGCGGACCATCGAGAAGTTCGAGAAAGAGGCCCAGGAGGTATTAAATCTTTCTGCTCATTACTAACAGTTGGTTGGTTACTACGGTGTAACTAAACTGCCAGCTTTTGCATTTTGAATACCAACTTCTGGGAATATACCCAGTAGTAGTTTCAAGTATCAAACTAATACTATTTATAAAGTTTTCAGAGATGAAAAGTGAAAAGATCTCTGCGGTTTCGCGGATTTTTACTGCACCTACTCCAATCCTGCAGCACGATCATCCTTATAGGCACGACTAATACATTGTTTTACACTACATCAGCGTATACTAATATGTGGTGCAGATGTTTCAAATGCCCCAGAACTGTGAGCATATACTACTAATACGTGCTTCAAGCGGTGCAGCACTATCAGTGTATGCAAATATATATATATATGAAACCCGACTTCCGGGAATTTTCCGGGATTCCTGACAATGTTAACCCTATGGGAGAATATCAGCATTTCCGCTTTTCTAACCAGATACCACTTTCATCCCTGAGTTTTGGATAACTACCTGCAGTTGTATAGTCGAAATAGCTTGGATAAGTGCATCAGTATTCCAGTGGTGGGGCAGCACTAGAAAGTTGCCATGAGTGCGCACTGTCACAAGTCGGTACCTGTTCTGATAGGACCTTAGATGTTGCTAGGACTTAAAACAACAAACAAATCGGAAAATGCAGCTTTAAGTTAGTATTCAGAAAAACTGCTTAGTGCACGAGTATAAGTTAATTGTAGAATTGTGAATCTAGATGAGTGCCATGCTTACAATTGATACATCACCAGACTGTACCTACAGTGATACATTGAGTTTGACACTTCCTGGTGTTCAGTATTAGTTGCTATGCACTAAGTGGGTGTCGGGATTCTCTGAAACTGGGACATGGGAACTGAAAGTGAAAACATGTAAAAGAATATGGAATGTGCATGAGAGCTATTCACATCTTGATTTTGTTCTTATACAAAGTCGCTTGTGTGACATGGAAGTCACTTTGAAATAATTTCTTATGGTTAGTGGCATTGGCTGTCCAGGGTGCATTCAGTATTCCCTTACATGTGGCAAGACATGCTTAATACGTGCATTAGTATCTAAGTTGGATATGTAGAACTAGAAGCAATTCTTGAGAATTGTTTTGGTTTTGAAAATTTGATGATTCATCGCACTATGCTGGTGGCCTGGTATTCCAGTGGGGCAGCACTATAAAGTTGCCATGAGTGCGCAGTCGCAAGTCGGTACCCGTCCTGATATGACCTTAGATGTTGCTAGGACTTAAAACTAACAAACCGGACTATGCAGCTTTAAGTTAGTATTCAGAAAAACGCTGCTTAGTGCACGAGTATAAGTTAATTGTAGAATTGTGGATCTAGATGAGTGCCATACTTACAATTGATACAGTTAGTATTCAGAAAAACGCTGCTTAGTGCACGAGTATAAGTTAATTGTAGAATTGTGAATCTAGATTAGTGCCATGCTTACAATTGATACATCACCAGACTGTACCTACAGTGATGCATTGCGTTTGACACTTCCTGGTGTTCAGTATTAGTTGCTATGCACTAAGTGGGTGTCGGGATTCTCTGAAACTGGGACATGGGAACTGAAAGTGAAAACATGTAAAAGAATATGGAATGTGCATGTGAGCTATTCACATCTTGATTTTGTTCTTATATACAAAGTCACTTGTGTGACATGGAAGTCACTTTGAAATAATGTTTAGTGCCCGCTATTATTAGTGTAAAACCCAAACAAAGGGGGTGACCACTTGACTATGCTGTGCTTGCAGATGGGCAAAGGCTCTTTCAAGTACGCCTGGGTGCTGGACAAGCTGAAGGCGGAACGTGAGCGCGGCATCACTATCGACATCGCGCTGTGGAAGTTTGAGACCGGCAGGTACTACGTGACCATCATTGACGCGCCCGGACATCGTGATTTCATCAAGAACATGATCACCGGCACGTCCCAGGTAATGTGGCTGCTGTCGGATTTCCTGGTGGTGGGCGGTGGGTTGGGTCTCCCAGCGGGGCAGCACTATGAAGTCACATGAGTGCCCGCTGTCACGTCGATACCCGTCCTGATGGGACCGTAGCTGTTGCCAGGATCGGGCCGTCCAGTGTCTTACTTTCCTATTTTTTCCCCGTGATGCCCTTTTTTCAAACAAGATAAATTCTATTCCCCCCCCCCCCACCTATTTACTTGCCCTTTTGTGAGGGAATGTCTATTTTATCCCCATTTTCTTATTTCTTTGACCATTGCCTCACATAACACCCTGCAGGACGTTAAACTCCACAACCAAGTCAGCTTTACTGAACAGCTGTAGTGTAGAACAGGATTCCCTCCTCCGCCCCCACCTCCCCCTTTGGTGTGCCTCTTATCCTGTTTCGGGGGGGGGCTGGGTGTTGGCACAAAGCACAGCCCTCAATCTCGTCAAATTCTTAATTCTAAGCCGGAAGATTGGTAATTTTTCTCAGACAAAAGTATAAAGTATTTACACCCGAAAAAAAGTACTTTCAAAAGAAAATATAGTGACAGCACTGGTTGCTGCTAGCCTGCATGGTGTGCCCTCCCTGACGGTGTTTGTGCTGCAGGCTGACTGCGCCGTGCTGATCGTGGCTGCTGGCGTGGGTGAGTTCGAGGCCGGCATCTCCAAGTCTGGCCAGACCCGTGAACACGCGCTGCTCGCCTACACGCTGGGTGTGAAGCAGCTCGTCATCGGCGTCAACAAGATGGACAACACTGAGCCCGCCTTCAGCGAGGTGCGTATAGACTGGTATTGCCACATTGGTTGTAGGCTTGTGCACAATTCTCACTGTGAAGATGGTGTAAAGAAACGCTCAATCTGTGAAGGCCCTGTCACACGTCACCGGATTGGGGAAACAAGTGTCCGGTTTGTGTCTGTACAAGTTTTGAACATGCACAGAACTAGGAACGGATGCCCCCGAATTGACATCTATGGTTCTTGTCCAGTTTGGGTTTGTTTCGGCTGTCCGTTTATCCAGTGGCCATTGACCCTATAGCACAACATTTTAACACATTTTGATACTTATCACCACCGGACTATATAATTAGTTGCTCAATCTGGTGATGTGTGACAGCTGCTTAAGGGATAGTTGATATTTATTGTGGGAATACTCTATGAACTAACAGGTGCTCTTTCCATTAATTGATATATTGCCAGGGTTCACACTGGTCATACACTTTTGAAAAGGCGAACGTGTTCTGAAAGTCCTACAATTATACAGTCATTAAGTGGCAGAAGGTATGCGGATGTTAGGACTTTGTATAGCCTGACCTTTTCACCACCTAACTTGCACTTTAATATATTGTTAGGCCAAGTTAATGTTTGTAAGCAGTAACTCTAGGGTGGGTTTTTATGAATTTTTGTTTTGGAATATATCCTTTCTTTGATGGTGAAATTTTGAAATATAACATGGTTGCTGCAGACAGTAATAATTTTGCGGCAACCCTGGCTTTTTTTCCCTAAGATTACATTGGAATTTTAACAACCTGATTGGCAATAGAACTTGTGGAGCACACTCGAAAAAGCTGTGGAATTTCTGGCCCTTCGTGGTTGTAAAAGTACATGTGACCTGTGTCCTCCCTTAGACCCGTTTCAACGAGATCGTGAAGGAGGTGTCGAGCTACATCAAGAAGATCGGATACAACCCTAATGCGGTGCCCTTCTGCCCCATCTCCGGGTGGCACGGTGACAACATGTTGGAGCAGTCTCCCAACATGACCTGGTTCAAGGGGTGGTCGGCCGTCAAGAACAAGAAGGAAGTGACTGGCTTCACCCTGCTCGAGTGTCTGGATGCCATCGAGCCGCCCAAGCGCCCCACCGACAAGCCGCTGCGCTTGCCACTTCAGGACGTGTACAAAATTGGAGGTGGGCAGTTATTGGCAATTACTGTGTTATTCATAACTAGTTGTTCATACAAACTAAGACCGGACGGGATGGCCGAGTTGAGCGTCCGTCTCCCATTTTGGTAGATCTTGGGATTTTGAACACCGGTTGAGACAAACCAATGACTTAGTAATTGATACTTGTTGCTTTCTAGCCAGGCGCTCGGCATTATTAGGGTATGATAATGATATGGACTGGTTGTCTCAGTGTCAGGATAATGTGACTGGGAGATCATGTTAGTAGGGCATCACTTAAGTCGCCATGAGTGCCCTGTCACAAATCGGTACCTGTTCTGATTTTAACTTTGTTGCAGGATGTAAAACTCAGAACTACAAAGCATGAAATTGATAGATTATCTGAAGAATTACATTAATTAAAAATTGTGGGGGTTGCAAACAAAAACCCATGTTGACTTTATTATCTTTTGCCAACAATTCCATCTTTTTACTAATGTAAAGCAAGCTTCTTGAGGACAGCAGAATTATACTACCTCGTATTGGTTATTAAATGAATTACCAGTTTGCTTATATCTACAATTTTTATTTTCTGTGGGCACAATTATAATTGAGCTTTTTAACACATATTTGCTCTTTCACTGTAAAGGAGATGGCTCAATGAAAATGGACAGAATACAATCTGTGAATGTAGACCATCAATCATCAATGAATGACTGAATGTTGCAGGTATCGGAACGGTGCCGGTGGGCCGTGTCGAGACTGGTTCCCTGAAGCCTGGCATGCTGGTGACCTTTGCGCCCAGTAACATCACGACTGAAGTGAAGTCTGTCGAGATGCACCACACTTCGCTGCCAGAGGCGCTGCCCGGCGACAACGTGGGCTTCAACGTCAAGTCGGTGTCCGTGAAGGACATCCGGCGTGGCAACGTGGCCGGCGACAACAAGAACGACCCGCCCCGCGAGTCGCGCGACTTCAACGCGCAGGTGAGCTTCATCATCTGCTTATTTTTCTCTTGATTGATACTGCTCATCTCTGAATATACACTAAAACCTCTAAATCCAGACCTTTGAACCGATGGTGCATTTTGTGAGTGGTTGCAATGGTATTGGGGTGGTGCCAATTTGGATTTCCACTGCTCTGTATAACTTACAGCGTGATCAAAGGCCAGTTGCTCTCATACCTTGTGTATGTGGTGTGGGAGGTTAACAATCCCTTGGGTCGCTAAGTGTAGGCTCAAACTTTCTGTTGACAAACCGCCTAATGGTGAAAACAAGCCTATTCAGACTTTTTAACCATGATAGGCAGTATAAATCTTCAAGCAAAAACAAAAAAAAATTTAAATTGTTAGGACCAGACTAAGATTTACTGTACTTGTTTTCACCAGTTGGTCGATAGAAAGCCTGAGCCTACACTTTTACCGACCTCACACACATGGTATGAGAGCATTGATACACACCGGAGGCAATCAAAATTGGTAGATGTGATGTCATGGAGAATTGAACCACTGACTTTCAGATTAGGGAGGCTTACCTTGAAAGTCTGTGTAACCGCTCCGCCTCAGAACACCACGCTTCGTTATCCTCAGCTAGCCCTCTGTTCTTGGCGCGCTCAGGTTGACTGTGCCTCAGTGCGAATATAAAGGAGGCAGATGAATGTTTGAGTGGTCTTCGGCGTCACAATTTAACCGTATTGTGTGTCCATCCTCTACACTCCCCACATGATTCGTTTGGTTATTTATGTTGGTACAGTTTTAATTTCCTAATTGTGGGAGTTGGGTTCCCTATCGAGTCAAGCCAATAACTTAAAAAAATTGATACTTGTTACTTCCTAGCTTGGCACTTGGCATTTACAGGTTTAACTCGGTGTCAGAATGTGAATGAGTGGTTATTGGGTCGTATCGCTTGTGGCTGATTTCAGTGGGGCAGCACAAAGTTGATCTTCCTAGGACGTCCACTCCAACCTCATCCTCAGCTAGCCCTCTGTTCTTGGCGCGCTCAGGTTGACTGTGCCTCAGTGCGAATATAAAGGAGGCAGATGAATGTTTGAGAGTGGTCTTCGGCGTCACAATTTAACCGTATTGTGTGTCCATCCTCTACACTTCCCCACATCCATTCATTAACTATTTATGTTGGTACAGTTTTAATTTTCTAATTGTGGGAAATCGGGAATTAGGTTCCCTGCCGAGTCGAAGTCAATAATTTAGGTACAATTGATACTCGTTACTTCCTAGATTGGCACTCAGCATTAATAGGTTTAGCTCGGTGTCAGAATAATGTGACAGTAGATATCTGGTCGTATTGCTCGTGGCCTGATTTCAGTGGGGCAGCGCTATTAAAGTCGCCAAAGTTGATGTTCCTAGGAAATACCACTCCAACCTCATCCTCAGCTAGCCCTCTGTTCTTGGCGCGCTCAGGTTGACTGTGCCTCAGTGCGAATATAAAGGAGGCAGATGAATGTTTGAGAGTGGTCTTCGGCGTCACAATTTAACCGTATTGTGTGTCCATCCTCTACACTTCCCCACATCCATTCATTAACTATTTATGTTGGTACAGTTTTAATTTTCTAATTGTGGGAAATCGGGAATTAGGTTCCCTGTCGAGTCAAGTCAATAATTTAGGTACAATTGATACTCGTTACTTCCTAGATTGGCACTCAGCATTAATAGGTTTAGCTCGGTGTCAGAATAATGTGACAGTAGATATCGGGTCGTATTGCTCGTGGCCTGATTTCAGTGGGGCAGCGCTATTAAAGTCGCCAAAGTTGATGTTCCTAGGAAATACCACTCCAACCTCATCCTCAGCTAGCCCTCTGTTCTTGGCGCGCTCAGGTTGACTGTGCCTCAGTGCGAATATAAAGGAGGCAGATGAATGTTTGAGAGTGGTCTTCGGCGTCACAATTTAACCGTATTGTGTGTCCATCCTCTACACTCTCCACATGATTCTTTTGGTTATTTATGTTGGTACGGTTTTAATTTTCTAATTGTGGGAGATTAGTTGGGTTCCCTGTCGAGTCAAGCCAATAACTTTAAAAAAAATTATACTTGTTACTTCCTAGCTTGGCACTCTGCATTAATAGGTTTAGCTCGGTGTCTGAATAATGTTACAGTGGATATCGGGTCGTATTGCCCGTGGCATGATTTCAGTGGGGCAGCGCTATTAAAGTCGCCAAAGTTGATGTTCCTAGGACGTACCACCCAACCTCATTCTCAGCTAGCCCTCTGGGGCCGTATGCATGGGGCGGGGATGTCAGGGGTAGTGGCGAAAAGTTGCTATGCATGTGACCGGGGTATGCAAACCCCGGGGGGTTAAAGTCGGGTAAGCTACCCCCACTCTGTAGCATGTATAAGGGTGGGGGTAGGGACCGACTCGGGCCAAATCTATTGAATGCGATCATATTTAACTTAATTACATACCCAATAAGTGAAATTTGATCAATTTAACCCTAAATTCGAACCGTTATTAAGACTATCGCCGCCATTAATAGTGACGAATGTAAAGTAAACAAATCGCCGCTGCAGCGACGTCGATATCCATACTGTAACCCGCCGCATCGGCGGCAATATATTAGGCCTAAATCTATTCAATGCGATCATATTTACAGAATTACATACGCAATAAGTGAAATTTTCAATTTAACCCTAAATTCGAACCGTTATTAACAGTGCCGCCTCATTGTAATTCAGTGTCGAATCGACAAATGGTAAACTAGACAAACCGCCGCCGCGATGTCGATATCCATACTGCAACCGCCGCATCGGCGGCAATATATTAGGCCCAAATTTATTCAATGCGATCATATTTAACAGAATTACATACTCAAATCGTGAACTTTCATTAATTTACCTCTAAATTCGAACCGTTATTAACGCATAACGCCAGCGGCAATGTTTTACACCCAAATCTATTGAATGCGATCATATTTAACAGAATTACACTCAAATCGTGAAATTTAATTAAATTAACCCTAAATTCGCACCGTTATTAAGGCTACCGCTGCATTGGCGGTGATATTAATAGTGTCGAATCGACGAATGCAAACAGGCAGAGGGATTTCCCAAATCTATAACTACAAGGGTAGCTACCTCCTCGCCGCTTTGGCTCCGTGCATACCCCGTGACCCATTTCTTACCCCCGGCGATAGCTACCCCTTCATGCATACGGGTCCTGTTCTTGGCGTGCTCAGGTTGACTTGTGCCTCAGCGCGAATACAAAAGGAGCCATATGAATGTTTGAGTGGTCTTCGGCGTCACAATTTAACTGTATTGTGTGTCCATCCTCTACACTCCCCACATCCACATCCACCCTCTACATTAGCGATTTATGTTGATAGTTCATTAATAAATTTCCACATAGTTCATTTGGTTTGTGGACATTTATTAATGTCGGTTGTTTATCGAACTTAAGGGGAGACACAGGTGATCGGAACATGAATTTGGGTCAAAATGGGGATTTCTGGTTTTTGGTGTATTCATATAGAAAAACTTCTGGTTTTTGGACATAATTACTTGACTTGATATTTGTGTATATAATATGGAATTCTAGATGATACTGGACTTTAACATTTGAAAGAAACACTTTGTGAACTTTGAAGCTTGTTTTCTCAGAACTGCTTTTCCCAATTAGCCCCCTGTAAAAATGTAAGTTATAATTGTAGCAGAGAGTTGAAACTTGGCAGTCTTATGTAAAAGTTGCTGCCGAGTGCAATAAGATGGTTAAGCACTATCTTTCATAGTTCAAGCGCTAGGGATGGAGACACAACAATTTTTTTTTTACCTCTGGTTCGTCATGTAGGGACATGTTGGTAATGACATATATAAATTCACAAACCACCTTATTGCACTCAAATGGACCAGTTCTTCATATAACTTGATTCAGGAAAATCTAGGCACATTCAGTATACTACTGCAAGATCCCTTATCATATGACTCCTAGTTAAGATAGAGCTTTGAAACTGCAGATATGCTTCTCTTGATACAAGGAATGTGTGCTCCAATTTTCAACGCTCTATCTTTAAGTTTTTGAGATACGGAAATCACCCATGTCTCCCCTTAACCACATGTTTATGGTTAATTTGACTTGCCTATATGGAAGTGTTTTGAATGGCTAGGTGTGGCTTAATAACAAGTAGGACAATTCCTCGGTTGTTGACGTGCTCAGGTTGACTGCGCCTCAGCGTGAATACAAAAGCAGGCATATGAATGTTTGAGTGGTCTTCGGCGTCACAATTTAACTGTATTGTGTGTCCATTCATTAGCTATTTATGTTGATAGTTCATTAATTTCCACATAATTCATTTGGTTATGTCGGTTGTTTATCGAACTTAGCCACATGTTTATGGTAAATTTGACTTGCCTATATGGAATTTTGAATGTCTAGGTGTGGCTTATTAACAAGTAGGACGTTAATTCCCATGTTGCTTCTTTTGCTTTATAGTGATGAAAGATCTCCGGATTTATATTCACCGATTAACTTTATACGTAATTTGTAAATATATGACAACACTTGGGGAGTTCGAATCCCATTCTTATATGACCTTAGATGTTGCTAGAACATGAAGCCCAAACATTGAAATTTGCCATCGGTGTAATAATCGCGGCTTGATTTTCCGCGTTCGTTTTTTCTGGAGACCACTCATCCCTGTTTATGAAATGACATCCAAAGGCCTGGTTAAGCCCATGCATGAGTTGATAATTTTTTTCAGCCTTAGAACAATTTCTTACCTAAAAAGGCTTGGTTGCTGAATGAACCCTTTCTGAGGCCCAATATATGTGTAATATATACAATATGTAACCTTGTTTTCCGCAGGTGATCATCCTGAACCACCCCGGTGAGATCCGCGCCGGCTACGCGCCCGTGGTGGACTGCCACACCGCGCACATCGCCTGTAAGTTCGCCGAGCTGATCGAGAAGATGGACCGTCGCTCTGGCAAGAAGCTAGAGGACAACCCGCAGATGGTGAAGTCCGGAGACGCCGCCATGGTGAAGATGGTGCCGCAGAAGCCCATGTGTGTGGAGGCGTTCAGCGAATACCCGCCACTCGGCCGCTTCGCCGTGCGCGACATGCGACAGACCGTCGCTGTGGGCGTCATCAAGTCCGTCGTGAAGAAGGACCCCACCTCGGGAAAGGTGACGAAGGCTGCGCAGAAGGTGCAGAAGAAGAAGTGAACAATGGCACACATGGAGAATGGAGAGGGTGGCGGCGGCCCGGCTGGAACATCAGGCTGTGGGGCGGGTGGCGCTGACTTTGTGAATGGGCCGCCCCCCGCGCTGCCCATTGACGGGTGTGGGAGCACGGGGCCGACGGCTGAGTGCCGCTACAAGCACAAGGCGCGCGCCGCCACGTACCCCTGCAGCTGGCTGGGACAGCACCACGCAGCACTGTTCTACCACGCTCTGTGCAAAGTGGCTTTGCAGCTTGAACTGTCGGACTGGTTGCTTAGAGCTAAGATACATCGTAAGGAATTCCGAAGGAAAGGAAACGCAGCCGTTGCTTTAGTATTTAATAAGGAAAAAATGAATAAAACCATAAGAGCGAGAACAACTTACTAAATTGGAAGGGATGTGGGTATATAACACCGTACCAAGGGAAAGCGAGTGTAAGCAATTACAAAAATAAAAAAACAAAGCTAAATATCTTTGTTCTCCATGTTGTATGTGATGTGATATAAATCCGGGAGGATTGTCGAAGACTTTGAGGTGCGGGAGGAGTGGGCCAGACATGCGCGGTCATGTCGGTTTATATTATTCAAAATGTTTTATTTGTAAAGTGCTAGTACACAATTGTTTGCTCACCCCGAAAACCCTAACGGTTAAGGTGTGTGTGTGTGTAACGCTGCTACGAG
Organism: Branchipolynoe longqiensis; assembly: GCA_030323885.1. Classification (NCBI taxonomy): domain Eukaryota; kingdom Metazoa; phylum Annelida; class Polychaeta; order Phyllodocida; family Polynoidae; genus Branchipolynoe; species Branchipolynoe longqiensis. The sequence goes on from CM059198.1 coordinate 2,616,700, forward strand.
TACAAATAAATGTGAATTGGTCCTTGGACCCCAAAAAACTTCTGGTGCTTTTCGTTTTAAGCTTTTGTCCACAGCCTGGTTTTAATTGATCTAAAACGGCGCTCATTCCTTCACCTCATATGGTAACGCGTAAATTGTTTATAACTATTTACTGACAAAATATAGTATTTCAATGGTTCACACTTATTTTGCAATACATGGGATCACGGTTCCGACTGCGCATGCGCTGAAAACAGTTGGCAGCCAAGCAAATACAAATGCATAACAATTTGGCATAAAGATGTATGCACACATGCAATATAATCCGATATTACATTTTGAGCTAAGAAACATACAATTCCACAAAACAGTAATATCCGCATAAACCTTATTAATTCTTGTTCTAAATATTAAAATGACAAATATTTGTGGCAACATACTGTTTCAGAGAAATATGTAACCAATATCTGATTAACCCTACTAATTTTCTAGTTCTACATGTCATTAACCATAGGATATAAATAAAAACATTAATAAAATAAGTAAAACTGACTGGCTGTGGCTCTAACACTAGTCTTGACTGCCCAGATTTGTCTAAATCTAAATGCGCATGGAATGTGCTGCTTATATTGATGTAAATGCAATGCTGGATAAAAGATTAATATCTTAATTTATTATATATATATATTTTTTTTAGTTGGTATTCTATGTTTCAAACAAGAGCAGAGATGAACTGAAACTAGCACATTTCTTGTGGGTTTGTTTTGCTCTGACGCATCCCACAATGCACCACGCTGCTGGAACGGTCATGTAGTCGATAGTGGCCGGAGTTGTTTAGGTCATTTTACTACCCACGTGTCCCACCATGTTTTCGCCATTTCAATATATTAAATTCTCAATTTGTAATTTGCTCTTTTTTTTGTAAACCGTATTTTGAATGGTGCAGTTGGATGAAAATATAAAAACCAAAGATTTGATTAGAAACTAAATACTGGTGCACTTATCGCCACAGGTTTTGCATCCTGGCAACTGGTTACAGCAAGACGGTTACCGCCTTGTGACTGCGCAATCACGGCTACTTTATAGTGCTGAGGAATTTAATACAATCTGTTATTGCAGAAGCTCATGTTTTGGCGTCCATACCAAAATTAAAATTGACATGCTTGCGCTTCAAGTATGTTAGCCATTTAAAATAGTTACTTAAAACTAAAATTAGGTTGTTTTAAAATAAGGTAACAACCTAATGTATTTATCTAAGAAAACTATTATACAGGGATGAAAGATCTCTGGGATTTTTCAATCCCGCAGCACGATTAACATATAGGCTCTACTGTTTTACGCTGCAGCACCATCAGCTTATACTAATAAGTGCTGCAGCACTATCAGCGTATACTACTAATACATTCAAATGGTGCAGCACTATCAGCGTATACCAATATATATGATACCCAACTTCCGGGAATTTTCCGCGATTCTCTGACAATGCTAAACATTGGGAGAATATCAGCATTTCTGCTTTTTTTCCCCCGGAGACCACTTTCATTCCTGATTATAGTGTAAACTACTTCTTTTTTTTTTGGCAAGGGAGTCGAAATTCAGGACCCATTAAATTGACTTAGTGTACATTCTATGCATAAATACTTATTTAAAGTTGCTGTCCGATATGTTTGTTTATATCATTGAAAAAAAAAAGATAAAAGCCTTTATTTCACTTCTTAGTTTGAAGTAAGTTAATGCCTAATTTGTAAAATTAATTTTGAGGAGCATGCACCTTAAGCCGTGTTCACACGGGGAATGTAAATCGATTCGTAGAAAGCGACTTGCCTAGTTCGCCTCACATTCGTCGTGTGAACGGACGTCTGAGGCGGATTAGGGCTGATTCGACTCACGTGATGCGGATCCTGTAAACCACCTATTGGTGGTAGTTTACGTGAGGCGATTTCTGTGATGCGGTTAATTTTGCCCGTGTGGACGCACTGATGCGGATTAAGGAAGTGACACGCATGCGCAGTCGAGACCTTAGTTTGTTGACTTTCCGGTCGATCAAAAGCGCATATTATATAATTTAATTAATGAAACCGCTATCTATGCACAGATATTTTTTTCGTCATTTATTTGTAGGGTTTCACTGCCCAGCAGAAGTTTTGACCGTTCCAAACCAATACGAATCATTAAATACATATCTAGGTCGAACCCACACTCTCTGGTGCCAGCATTGTCGAACCCAAAATGGCGCTGGTTAGCCTGGACTTGCTCATGCGCAGATATCCACTTCCGCCTCACGCAGTGTCCGTGTGAACGGGCGCCTAATTCGCATCACCTGATTCGATTTGCCTGATTCGCCTCACATTTTGCCCGTGTGAACACGGCTATAGACTTCAGCAGCATGTTCTATTAAATTGACATCGAATGCTAAATAAGCGTGCCGTTATTTTGTGGGATGTGTAGAATCAAACATAGATAATAGACGGGATCATGGTTCCGACTGCGCATGCGCTGAAAATGGCGTTGGCAGCAAAGTAAATGCGAATGGCCATTGAGTTTGTCGATACGCATAGGGGAAAAACTTAATTTTGATTCAAAATGAATAAAAATACATAACAATTTGGCATTAGCATGTATGCACACATACAATATGATCTGATGATTATAGCTAAGAAAAAACTAGCCATAGTTAAACATTTTGAGCTAAGAAACATACAATTCCACACACAACAATCAGTGATATCCACATCACCATTATTAATTCTTGTTTTAAATATTAAAATGCCAAATGTGTCAACACTCATTTCAGAGAAATATATAACCAATATCTGATTAACCCTACTCATTTTCTAGTTCTATGTCATTAACCATAGGATATAAATAAAAACATTAATTGCCCAGATTTTAAATCTAAATGCACATGGCATAAGATATTATATTGATGTAAATGCAATGCTGGATAAAAGATTAATATTTTAATTTATTATATATATTTTTTTAGTTGGTATTCTATGTTTCAAACAAGAGCTGAGATGAGCTGAAACTAGCACATTTCATAGCTGCAGTGTACCCGTGCATGTGCTTCTTGTGGGTTTGCTTTGCTTTGACACATCCCACAATGCACCGCATCACTGGAATGGTGATGTAGTCTATTGTTTTTAGTTTCGTAAATCGAGGCTTTTATGGGACTGCAACTTTCATTTTAAAGGACTACTGCAGTATGACCAATGGTGGTGACTGGTGAAAATAGTCTATTACAAATATTCTTGACGCAATATAGGCAATAGAATTGCTAGTTTTATTATTGTAGCAACTGAATAAAAGGAAATGTTGCATTGAACTTGTTTCACTATGTGTATAATCATTTAAATACAAGAATCATTTGAAATACAAACCAAATGTTCACTTATGTAATGACATGGAAGCTTCAAGCAAATATCTATGGATACGGTTTTTAAGTGAAAATTGTTGGGGCGGTCATGGCGAATAAAGGAATCGATTCGATATATATATAACTGGTTAATCCTCACTAACCGGAACTGGCGCCACCTGACTCAGGCCCGCATTGGCTAGAACCCGGTGTGGCAGTTTCAGCCGTGTCCCGTACTCAGCCGTGTACCTATACTCAAACTCAAGGCATTGTCAATGGTCCCAAGTCACTAACCTTATACATTTAATATAATGTTTTTGGTAAAGATGTTTTCTATATGTGTACCAAGCGATTTGTTTCTAGGTGGTGTGGTTTTAGAGATATTTCACCTTTCCTGGATTTTCTGTATGAAGATTGCTCACCACCATTGACAATGCCTTGAGTTTGACGGTACGCGCAGTGCAAAACATTAGTTTTAATCAAAATTAATAGAAATCAAGAACCCTAACCGTATAAATTTAATATAATCTTTTTGGTGAAGATGTTTTCTATATGTGTACCAAGCGATTTGTTAATAGGTGGTGTGCTTTTAGAGATATTTCACTTGTTCTGTATTTTCTGTATGAAAATTACTCACGACCATTGACAATGCCTTGAGTTTGAGTATAGGTACACGGCTGAGTATAGGACACGGCTGAAACCGCCACACCGGGGTCCTCTCCCGTTCTAGCAGCGGCCGCCTCCCCACAAACACCGTTTACTGGATTTTTCCGTTATATAGTTTCTTAATTGATATAACATAATAAAACATGATTTATAGTGTAGAATTATAAAGACGGCGAGGTAAAATAAAATAAAATGTATATACAAATAATTCAAGTAAAATGTGCACAATTCTACTTAGATAAAAGCAGAAAAGCTTGTTTTATTTAATGATACCTCTAGAGCACATTGATTTTCCTATCAACGGCTATTGGACATAAAAATATATGGCTATTCTGACATATTTCTTCAGAGGAAACCTGCTGTCGCCACATAGGCTACTCTTTCTGATAAGCAGCAAGGGTTCTTTTATATGCACTTTCCCACAGATAGGAGAGCACATACCACAGCCTTTGATGGACCGGAAAATAGCCCAAACTGCAAATAGGTTCACTGAGCAGGATCAATAGGATGATCGACACCTTCACAGGTGGACACGCTACCGCCTGAGCTACGTCCCGCTCCCACTAGATAGAGAAAGTGGCAATAGGCTGGGTAAATGAAATCAACACATAAATTCTTAATTTAAAAAGCAAGCGCTCTCCCGATTTGGAAACTGCGTCCAGTCAAACCAATGTCATAAGGCAAATTACAGAATAACAGCATTTCCCAGGGGTATCTTCTTGTTCTCACACAAGTCACAGTATAGGTCAAGACACTGCTTCAGTGTGGTCATGTTTATTTGTAGGAACAAATACAAGTCTACCAATAATTGCCTATCCGTATCCAGAACATGGATATTTATATATAAATCAGGATAACACAGTGTAAAAATCGAGGAATATCATAAGCTATAACCAAATATCATCATAGTCATTTCCTGCTCTGAATAAACAAAGAAAAGACCCAGGCTTGCACGATACTGAGGCTTATTGAATGAAGCTCATAACTCAACATAATCTACATTAGATTACTGTGACAGGTAAGACCACGGCATATGATTGGTCGTAACCAATGCCTCTGGAGTAACATTCACTAAAATATAGGAGTCCATTCTTACCCAGATCAATTGGGTCACGTATAGAATACATAATAAAATACATACAAATAAAACAGGTTCGTAATACACTCATTGTATGAGAGTAAGCAATCATTAATAGTCGAAGTACGACGGCTTTAAACCCAGATCACCGCCTCGTTGACTGTTTGATATTTGTTTGTTTACTTGTAGGTTTTACATCCTAACAACATCTAAGGCATACCTGCCAACTTTTGTTAAACGAAAATCCTAATAATAGAAATCCATCCGAGCGAAGCGAGGCGCGCAAGCGTTCTAGGGGGGCCTGGGGGCATGCCTCCCCGGAAAAATTTGAAAAATACATAAAAAATGGTGCATTTTCAGAGACATTTTAGGCACATTATTAAAGAAATTATTACCAGTTGAAAGAGTGGAATAATATGTTTATAATTCGTAGGGCGGAATGAGAATAAAAAAATCGTAATTATTCCGCCAAAATCGTAATAGTTGGCAGGTATGCTAAGGTCATTTCAGGATGGGTACCGACTTTTGACAGTGTACACTCATGGTGACCTTAGATGCTGTCACACTGGGAGATCAGGCTCCCAGCACCATGACCCGATATCCCACTCAGTCACATTATCCTGATACTGAGCTAACCAGTCCTTGCCGAGTGCCAGTCTAGGTAGCGACAAGTATTAATTTGGTAAGTCATTGGTTTGACTCGGCTGGGGAACAAACTTTCGACCTCCCGCACAGGAAGCCTGCGCTCTACCGATTCGGCCACCGCGTCCGATCTGACTGTTTGAACTTGGTCTTAGTGAAAGCTTCTCGGCCGAAACACATTTTCTGAAAGAACAAATACAGCTGCATGAACATTCTTACAAAAACAAATAAACTGCCTCTTTTATGTGAGTGCTTGTGGTTCAATACCATGGGTTGTACCTCTTTAATCCGGCAATCGTGAGGCCTGGCTATTTGCGAATTACAGAAAATGACTACAAATACATTAATGCTCCCAAGCAAGGTTTTTTATTCTATCATCTAGGTTGATTTTTGCAGCTTTACGTCCTGGCAACAGGATGAGTACTGACTCGTGACAGTGTGCACTTATGGCAAATCTATAGTGCTGCCCCACTGGGAGACCAGGCCACCAGCACCATGACGCGATATCCCAGCAAGTCACATTATCCTGACACTGAGCTAACCGGTCCTTACTCTATCCTAATAATATTGAGCGCCTGGCCAGGAAGTGACAAACATCAATTTTTTAAAGTCCGTTGAATACTAAATGTTTATTTGTTTTTTGTTGTTTTACGTTCTAGCAACATCTAAGGCCATATCAGGACGGGGATACTAAATGTGAAATACAAAAAGAAACCAAACAACTAATTTGGTTTAATTATAAATTACAATAGATAAAGCAGAACAAATAATGGTGTGTATTGATAACAATCTAGGTCGTTGAATAGTAGGTTTGGGGGTGGCAAATACACCAACAATTTGAATAATTAGTCGATTAAAGCTGCATAGTCTGATGAAGCATGAAATTTTCGAAATCAAAACAATTATCTAGAATTGATTCTACATGTCTAATCTAGATACTGGTGCACTTATTAACCATTTGTTGCTACACAGAAGGGAATACTGAGGCAATTGAATAGAACCCGTTACTGCTAAAGACTATGGTGCCAGAGTTTTGGCATCCTTGCCAAAACTAATTTGACATTTTTGCACTTCAAATATCTCAAAACTTAGCCATTTGAATAAAAGGTTACTTCGAACAAAAGTAAGGTAGATGATAAGAATCAATTTGATATATTTAGCGGATGCGCAACTCATTTGACCATCCCGTCTAGGAATGTCCTTTTTGATACACATTTCAGATCCCATGGTAAAGCATTCCTCAAATAGCCTTAGTTTTCAAACAGTAGCGATTTTAATCAATATAATTTGAACTTCATATGCATTTTAATAAGTAACCAGAACATTTTTAAAACGATATAAAATGGCAAGTCCAATACCAGTTTTATCAGATATCTATTGGGAAGTGCAATGGATATTACCACAGGGAAGATGGTATCAACATCATCAGACATTAACATTTTTTTTTTACTTTACTAACCTATTGTACTCACTGGATTGATATGAGGACCTCTGATAAACGGGCTTATTAATTTGATCAACTAAATCACCCATCAATGATATGTTGCCAGGACGTACAAACCGAACCAAACCAAACCAAACCACCAACGAAACAACCAACCAACAAACGAAACAACCAACCAACCAACCAATGAAACAACCAACCAACCAACGAAACAACCAACCAATTAAACAACCAACCAACCAACGAAACAACCAACCAATTAAACAACCAACCAACCAACGAAACAACCAACCAACCTACCAACGAAACAACCAACCAACCAACAAAACCAACCTACCAACGAAACAACCAACCAACCAACCAACCAACCAACAAAACAACCAACCAATGAAACAACCAACCAACCAACCAACCAACGAAACAACCAACCAACCAACGAAACAACCAACCAACGAAACAACCAATCAACAACCAACGAAACAACCAACCAATGAATGCGTTCATTTAAATACCAGACGGAGTGGCCGAATGAGTTAAGCGACCCCTCCTGCTTCAGTTGGTCATGGGATTCGAACCCGCGTGTTCAACCGTGGTCAACTCAAACCAATGACATATATATTTTATTCTTGTAGCTACCTAACCTGGTGTTAGGCATCAGTAGAATAGGACAAGGAACAGTAGAATGAAGAAGACCAATTGTCCACAATTGAACATTCCCCTGCTTAATCAACTAATGAACAAATAATTTTAAGGTAGTTTGTCCTTTTTCAGATCAAAACAACCATACATTTATTGCATCACAATTTTACTGCACTCACCTTTTGCTACAAACTTGTAACATCTGGGTTCAGTTGGCTGGCCGGATCACCTAGAAATACACACATACTCCATCATCATCATCATCATCATCATCATCATCATCATCATCATCATCATCATCATCATCATCATCATCATCATGCTGTCGGTCGGGAAGCGACAACGACTGCTTTCATTACTTGACTGACGCTCTCCATTTAACTCTCTGTAACATTTTATGAAAGCTGCCTGCAAAAGAGTTGAAGTGCTGCTGGCTTTTGCAAGTTACCAGCGGCACTCTCTCGGGGAGCAAATAGAGGTCTCACACCGGCAAGAACATGTCCAGACAGGCGCAAAACTATTTGTCCCTGCAGTGGCTGGTCGGGAGATGTTGGGAGTTCCATACATCAACCGCCCTTGATGCTGCCACAGTGACATGGTTTTCTGTTTAGGGTTTGCTCCCTTAGCCTTCGGTTCTGTCAAGAACCTGTACCATAAGGCAGTGGTTTACAACTCTGCAAGGCATGGGCGTCAACCTCCCTGAGGTATTGCAATACCTGCATACACATACTCCACTAGTAAATTAATAAATTGAAGCATTTCAAGGGCCTTAAGAGTAGTATTTTCTGCAGGAAAATATACATTTCTCCTATCTATACAGTACACTAAAACAGGTAAAAGTTGCATAGCCCGATGGTTTTGGGTATTCTGTCATTTTTATGTGATAAATATATTAAATTGATTTCTATTATCTACCATACTTTAGCTTGAAGCAACTTATTTTAAATGGCTGAGTTTTGAGATATTCGAAGTACAAACATGTAAAATTAGTTTTGGCAAGCACGCCATAGGCTTCAGCAGTAACGGCTTCTATTAAACTGTCTTAGTATTCCCTTCTAGTCTACATGGCAACAAATGCTTAATAAGGTCATCGGTATCTAAGTTTGATATGTAGAATCAATTCTACATAATTGTTTTGATTTAGAAAATGTTGATGCTTACCCCCGCAAAAAAAAATATTTTTTTTTTAAACGGATCTGCATTAATGACCAATCTCGGAAATCCGTCAATACGCGGGAAAAAAAAATCATATTCCAGTAAATGTGAAAGCAGCGACTGAACTACTAGCATTTCACTGCCGAGCCAGGGCACGGTTAGCACATACAAATTATACGAAAAAAACAACAACAAAACCAGATTTGAAACAAATAAAAGAAGATTAAGAAATATTATCTCTTGCATTTGACTGTGAGTAGGTCGCTGAGGCGAGTATTGATTGCTGAAGGGCCTTTCGTTTCGATATCTGTAAGAATGCGAGTGCGTAAAGTGTTTGGGTTTGTTTGGGTTTCAGCAAGATCTAAGGCAGGGTTGCCAACATTGAAAAACGGAAGATTTTAAGGGATGTTATATTGGAGGGACTCCCCAGATTTTTTTTTTTCTTTAAAAAAGAAATTGATTAAATTTTTTTTTTAAAGTCTTATTTTCGTTTACAAATAATCCGTAAGATTGATATAATATTACTAGATTAATGGGAAACCAAAAATCGGCGTATGGTGATGATAGGGCATAACATATCATACATCTTATGACTAATGAGTACTCATGTCATATCAGGACGAGTACCGACTTGTGCCAGTTCGCACTCACGTAACTTTATAGTGCTGCCCCACTGGGAGACCAGGCCGCTGGCACCAAAACCGGATATCCCACTCAGTCACATTATCCTGATACTCTGCCAACCAGTTCTTGTCCTATCATACAAATGCTGAGGGCCAGGCTAGGTTTCAGTAGGTAACAAGTACATTTTATAAGTCACTGGTTTGACTCGGCTGGGGTTTGAATTCCCGACCATCCTCAGGGGCCTACATTGTTATCAAATACTGTCAAGAGCTGAAAGGTGCAGTCTGATGAAAGTGTCACATTTCTTTAACCAAAACATTTATCCAGATTATATCCTACATATCTTCTTACACACTGGTGCACTTATTAAGTGTTTGTTGCTGCGTAGAAGGCAACTTAAAGTTGCATAGTCCGATGGTTTTGAATTTCTGTATTTTTTCGGAGATGAATATATTTGATCGATCACTAGTATCTACTATACATTAGTTCAAAGTTACTTTTATTTAGAATGGTAAACTTTTGAGATATTTTGAGTGCAAACATAGAAAATTAGTTTTGGCAAGCTTGCCAAAACTCTGACACCATAGACTTCTGCAGTAACAGGTTCTGTTAAATTGACTCATTATTACCTTCTACGCAGAAACAAATGCTTAATAAGTGCATCAGTATGTAAGTTAGATATGTAAAATCAAATCTAGATAATTGGCTTGGTTTTAAAAATTTTTTATATTTCATCGGACTATGCAGCTTTAATAGAACATGTTTGACCCGACAGGATGGCCGAATGAGTTGAGCGTCCGTCTCCCATCATGGTAGATCGTGGAATTTGAACACGGGTTCGAACCCTGGTCGAGTCATACCAATGACATACAAATTTATGCTTATCGCTTCCTAGCCAGGTGTTCGGCAAGGATAATGTCAAGGATAGTGTGTTCGGCAAGGATAATGTGTTCGGCAAGGATAATTGTTCAGTGTCAGGATAATGTGACAGTGGGATATCAAGTCATGGTGCTGGAGGCATGGTCTCCCAGTAGGGCAGCACTGTAAAGTCCCCATGAGTGCACAGTCACAAGTCGGTACCCATCCTGATATGACCTTAGATGTTGCCAGGACATAAAACTCGGGGGAAAAAAACAACCAATAGAACCAGTAATTGCTGAAGCCTTGAGTTTCGTGCATATTTCTTTTTAGCATCAACAGGCAGCATCAACAAATACCATTGAAACAGGCTGCATATATCTTTGTCAGGATAAAATTCAAGGTTATTCCCAGGACTTTCAAGGGTTTAAAAACAAAACGCTTTTCTTAGGCCATTCATGCAAACATTTTAAAGAATATACATTTCATTTGTACACACACACGCACGCATATATACCACCAGATAATCTGCTGTAAAATCGAACGTGATGAATGTTATTTCAGTCCAGTCCATCATTGTGTCTTGATTTTCTGCAGCTGGTATTTTCTTTCTTTATCCAAACCACCTACCGTGATTTTTTAAAGCCTGTTTGGCTTGGCAATGAAGGTTAAAATTTACATTTGGGACTAATCGAGGTTGTTTGTTGTTATCTCATAGCTCTTTGAAATAATACAGAAACAACAAAAATTTAAATTGTTGTGGTAGTGTCAGTTTTCAAGGAATTTCCAAGCACACACTAAAATACCATCCAGCACTTTCAAAGCCTTGAAAGTTGAATGGTTGGTTGTTGGAGTTTTACATCCTGGCAACATCTAAGGTCTGAGGACGGGTACTACCTTGTGACAGTGCACACTCATGGCGACTTTATAGTGCTGCCAGCACCATAACCTGATATCCTTATCCTTAATAATGCCGAGCGCCTGGCTAGGAAGCGATAAGTATCAATTTTTAAGTCATCGGTTTGATTTGACCAGGCGAAATCGTGTGTTCGAATCACACAATCTACCAAAATGGGAGATGGAAGCTCAACTCAATCGGCCATCCGGCCTGGTCAAAGGCTTTGAAAGCGAAATGCTTAAATTCCAGCACTTTCAAGGACTTCAAGTCCACACATTCAACCTGTTGAAATGACCTTTAAAAAAAACCCAACGAAATAACCCCCAAAAACCCCAAACAGGACCTACCTCTAGAGAACCTGGGCGCCAGGACGCCCCGCCCCTACCGCGCACCGACGACATGACGAAGGGCGTCTGTCGCCAGGGATCCTCTACGACGTGCGCCGCGTCCGTCTGTGTCGTGGACGACGTCGCCGATGACCTTGCCGCCCGGTGTGCCGGCACCCCGGGGCTCCGTCCCGCCGCCAGCGTCTCCCCGGGCCGCGGGCTTTGGGCGCCCGCCGCCGAGGACCGGAGCGCCCCAGTCAGCAGCTGCAGCAGCCGGCCCCGGCCCCGGCCCACGCCTGCCGCCTCCCCGGCCTCCCCTCCGGCCGTGCTTGGCTCCCTACCATGCCCCACTTCAGGCAACCGCGTTCCCCTGGCGGAGAACTCAGAAAGCTTGAAGGAGGCCAGCGCTGTGGGAGAAAAAGGCAAAGGTCATCAATTAAATGTGATCAACTTTATTCCCTCCCCGCCACACACACATATTATTCAGGGATGAAAGTGGCAAAAAAAAACGGCAAAAAAAAACATGCGCAAATCAGGCCGAGAACGTGGCGCCACCTGGAGGGCTCTGGCAGAACCAAGCCGAGACAGCAAAAAAACACCACTCCCAAAACACGGAAATTAGACGGTTCCTAGTTGATTCCGGCAGAACCAACGACTACTTTCCGTGAAAACGCGGATATTTCCCCATAGGATTAGCACTGTCAGGGAATCATTGCTGTCATATATATTGGCATTTTGTGACCGTTAATCAGTGAATACAAAAAATCGTGGAAATCCTGAAAATCGCGGAGATCTTTCATCCCTGAATTTATTACTGCTGTTATTTATTAATACTGCTATTTACTAATACTGCTGCTGCTGCTGCTGCTGCTACTGCTACTGCTGCTGCTACTACTGCTACTGCCCCCCCCCTCCATCCTCAGCCCTTCATGTCAGGCAGTAATAGGGAATACCCTTATTGAGGCATGTACCCTCGAACCGAAGACAGAACCGAAGGCTAAGGGAGCAAACTCTAAACAGAAAACCATGTCACTGTGGCAGCCTTAAGGGCGGTTGATGTATGGAACTCCCAACATCTCCCGACCAGCCACTGCAGGGACAAATAGTTTTGCGCCTGTCTTGACATGTTCTTGCCGGTGTGAAACCTCTATTTGCTCCCCGAGAGAGTGCCACTGGTAACTTGCAAAAGCCAGCAGCACATCAACACTTTTGCAGGCAGCTTTCATGAAATGTACAGTGCAATCAAGTAATGAAAGCAGTCTTTGTCGCATTGCGACCAACAGCATGACGATGATGATGACCCTCTAACCGGACATGGTGGCCGAATCAATAGAGCGCAGGCTTCCCATGTGGAAGGTCAGGAGTTTGACGTCCCTAACGGACGGGCTCAAAATTATATATAAGTTCACATTTTCTACAAGTTTCCAAAACCAGTAGCAAGCTATGAAAGGTGGAAAACAAACACGCACCGTTGCCATCCCTCAGCATTCCTCTTCCAAGGCCACGTGGTTGAGATGCTACAGCACCCGCATCAGCACCACCATCACTGACTGCAGTTGTAGGTTCAAAGTCATCACTGTCGTCAGAGCCATCAGAAGACTCTTCGGTGTCATCGATCATGTAGTCTGGACACTCATCGACTGCCTGGTTAACATCAGCCAGTATCTCTTGCACTGATCGTGGGTTCATGTCTAACATCTCTACATCGTTCAGGGTGTCGTGCATCACCAGATTGGGATGCGGTGCTTTGGTACCGGATGTTTCATTACTGTCGCTGTGGTGTGTCTTTGGCGTCATCTTCGGACAGAGATGTGCCAAGGCTTTTGGTAGAGTTTTCGGTGCAGTATTGTGAACGCTTTCATCTCTAGAAAGAAAATTCCCCGATAGAAATTACTATTCAAATATAGGTGGTGCAGTGGCATGGCCATATTTCCCGTTCATCAGGTCTGGCCAAAACCATCTGGCAAGGCACAATGAAAAGGGGAAGAAAACAAGGCGGACAAAATAAAAGGTGGGAAGACAACATCAGGGAATCAACAGGCCTGGAGTTTGGCAATTCCCAGAGGGCGGTGGAGAACGGAGAAAACTGGTTGCAAAGTCATCTGTGGTTCCCCAACAACCATCACGGCTAAGGCCATGTCACACTTTACCGGATTGAGGAAACGGATTGAAATGGAAAAAGGTATTCTAATCCGGTGTGATTCGGACTTGAAATGTATCGATTAGGCAACAGACGGGTAACAGACAACACCGGACAGGTAACGGTTGATAACCTATGTAACAATCAATTCAGTATACAAAAAGAACTATAACGAATGGCAACGGATGTGTAATGGATATCTAATGGACGGGTAATGCATAATAACCACATACATCAGTCCGGCGTAATCCGATACAAGTTTTGTACATGCTCAAAACTTGTAACGGATCAGGCTGGATATCAAAGGATATGCAAGACACAAAACGGACTTTGCCAGATATCAATGGACTTTGTTCCATTTCAATCCGTTTCCTCAATCCGGTAAAGTGTGACAGGGCCTTTAAGGGATTGGTAATGATGACCCAAATACAATCGGCAATAAGCAAAAGTGGTAAAATAATTTTCTGATGTTATTTCTAAAATAATCAACAATAAAACGATTATCATTTACTACTCAAGGGTGTGATTGGCCATCAGCAAAAAAAACAACTCTGAAAGTCAGGCTGGGGGTTTGGGGGCTGCCCAGGCCCCCAACAAGGTTTGGGGTAGCACCCCAATCGGGGGTCAGGCCTAACCACCCCTGGGAAAGCACTTAAAGGGCCTTATGCCGTATATGTCCCAAAAGACGCGCACTGCGCGAGTGCAGACACATGGATGCGCGTCTATTCAAAGTTAAAGAATTTCATGGATTTGTTTTTGTTGTGCCTCTGAAATAAAGTGGGATTGTCTTATTTTATGTGCATTCAGTCTGAATATGATCATAAATCTTTATTTGTTTTTGTCGTACCTCTGAAATAAAGTGGGATTGTCTTATTTTAGGTGCATTCAGTCTGAATCTGATTGTAAATTTGTGTGTGCTTTCAATTTTGAAATGGCTGGTTTGCATCTATTGGGTAGCATGCTTCTATTGTGACATATACTGTACGTAGTGTTTTCAACAGGAAAATATACATTGTTCTTCCTTTATACACAGTACCACTTAGTAATAATAAGGTTTTGATGGTAGACATATATGTAACAATGAGGAAGATTCTAATTCTATTTACAAAATTGAAAAAGTGCAAGTCAAAATTATCAGCAGAACAGCTGGCTTCCTGGGTGCAAGTCAAGCCCTTACCCGCATATATAACAAATATCTTTTCACAAGAATAATCAATTTGATTACTAAAAACTCGGAAATCACGTTCAGCGGGAAAACAAAATATTACACCCCTGACGACTTCTTAGAGTTAGCTATTGCAACCACAATATTACGGTAACCCATTTACTAGAAACCATGTCTCATATGGAGAACTTAGGCCAATGCAGCTAATAGGAAAAACACAAAGTTTAGTTTTATGGTGAAAGTTTCTTAAGGTTGCACAATCCAATGGTTTTTAATTTCTGCATTAAACAATTTTTTATATATATTAGATTTGATAATTATATGCATCTCTACATTAGTCAGAAGTAATTAAAAAAAAATTAAACGATTACTGTTGGAGATATTTCACATGAAATCATGCCAAATTAATTACTTTGACATGCAAGTAGTTAAATACTATTGTGGTAGGCCTGATGTCAGCCATTCCATGGTCTTGCACTCGCAATCACTCACACACGGAAGAACGCCAAGATCCAGATACAGTATGCTTCACCTGATTTATTGATAAACCAATCCGTTCTCCGCGGCGTAAACAGTCAAGCGACCTGCCCCCTAGCTCGCTAGGTCCCACATTGCCTCTATCGGTGGGTGGGGGTGGGGGTGGGGGGTGGTGCTAACCACATGCAGTAGAGGGCAGCCCAGTCGGGGCCCTGCCCGGTGGCTAGCGTGCCGTCACCTAGCACAGTTCAATGTAACTGCATAGGTGTGCGACGTAGTGTCTGCCACCACCGCGTGGTAGTGGAGCTTATGTACAGACGACTACACTATTATACTAGTGACTTTCTACCAGAGACATTATGCAGTCACAGTAAAGGGTGTTCTATGGCGCCACCATACCCCAAGTGGCTAGCCACCGAACCCTCAACCTCAGTTCCCCCCCCTATTATTTATCGCTGTTCCTCTATTATTTCCAGTCTACCATATACAATGATAGAGACAGTCCAAATACAAATGTAAAATTTAAGACCAAAATGCACTGGGATTGGTCCCACTGCTTCACTGGTCACAGCTTGTCAAGTGTATTACTAACAACCCCACCATAACAGCATAATTCATAAACTCACATAACTAACTACACTAGAGTAACACTAGAATATTTCTAACACACTGACGGTTGCCTAACTCCAACTGAACAGACCCTACATTAAAACTTACTACAACTTTACCAAATGAATACAGAAGAAAACTTCTGCTTACATTCTAAATACCATGCAAATACTTATATTGATCTGACTAATATTGATCTAGTTATATGACACTACTGTTACCATATTGCTATGGAACGTTTGGGTTACAGAATTTCATTGTTACATGCTGCAAATTGTGCATTCAACAGTTATTGTATACCGTATTCTATATACCTTTTGTGTAAATAACCCTGAATTGACTTCGGCACTGACAAAATACTTATTCAGCAGAATAAACATATTTACAGCAACAACAAAATATTCTTAAAAAATAGCACTATCGTAGCGAGGAAACTACACATGTGGGGCCCAGTTTGAGAGAATGACCGATGAAATAAGGCCTACCTGTTTAACCTATAGCGCCTCCGTCTGGTCACCATGACGCTGGGAGGACTCGTCGACAACCTGCAGAGCAGCCAAGACAATGCATTTAGTTCACATTTAAGATCTGGTCACAAGAATTTTACATTTATTCCTATTGCAAGTCACTGCACCATAAAGTTGTTTGTTTTTCTTCTTATTGTTTCACAAGGCACTAAAATCAAGTTATAAACATTATACATATAAACTCACTAAATTTTTGTTTGACCAGATGGGATGGCTGAATGAGTTGAGCGTCCGTCTCCCATATTTGGTAGATCGTGGGATTCGAACCCTGGTCGAGTCAAACCAATGACTTAAAAATTGATACTTGTCACTTCCTAGCGAGGCACGAGGCATAATTAGGATAGGGAAAGGACTGGTTGGCTCAGTGTCAGGATAATGTTACTGAGTGAGGTATCAGGTCATGGTGCTGGTGGCCTGATCTCCCAATGGGGAAGCACTATAAAGTCGCCATGAGTGCGCGCGGTCACAAGTCGGTACCCATCCTGATATGGTCCCGAGCGCCTCAGTAGTAAGCGACAAGTATACATTTTGAAGTCATTGTTTTGACCAGGGTTCGAACCCATGCGTTCGAATCCCATGATCTACCAAGACAGGAGACGGACGCTCAACTCATGCGGAATTCCCGTCTGGTGATTAAGGAAGGGATGGATGAATGAGTTGAGCATCCTCTTCCCATGTGGTAGGTCGTGGGATTCAAACCCATGGTGTTCAAACTCTGGGTGAGTCAAAGCAATAACAAATTAATATTGTCGCTACCTATCCTGGGGCTCGGCATTACTCAGTTAGAGCAAGGAGCAGTGGAATGAGGAAAAGCAATTGGCCATGACTGAAAATTCTCCTGTTGAATCAAAGGAAAGTTTGTTTTATTTAAGGATGCCTCTAGACACATGATTTTTTATCATCGGCTATTGGGCATGAAACATATGGTCATTCTGACATATTTATTTGTCAGAAACCCGCTAACACCACTTAGACTACTCTTTCCGATATGCAGCAAAGGGTATTTTATATGCACTTTCGCACATACAAGACAGCACATACCACAGCCTTTGATGAACCAGTTGTGGACCACTGGTTGGAACGGAAAATAGCCCTTCCTGCTTATGTGTCCACTGAGCAGGATTGATAGGATGACTCGGGTGGACACTTTACCGACTGAGCTACGTCCCGCTCCCTTCCTGCTTAATCAATGTATGTAATATAGAAAAAGTGCGAAAAAAAGAAAGGTTAAGAAATTACTTACGGTGTGGCGTCGTCTGAGTCGATTATATTATGACCATCTGCAACATCACTGTCACTCATTCTCCCTGAAGCGATACAAATGGGAAACTAATTATTGTCTACACAAGTGTAAATGCATAACAAGAATATTAGTTTATATAAACAATTAAAGTTGCATGGTCCGATGGCTTTGAGTTTCTGTCACTTTAAAGATAAGTATATTACGTTGATAATCTACCTTACTTTAGCTTGAAGTAACTTTTATTTTACTCGGCCTATGCAGCTTTAGGCAAGAAGCAATAACAATTTTATGGCAGTGACGAAAGTGCCCTTATATACATGGGTGATAATTCACACTATTCACGCCGCGGCCATGTTGAAACCAGACCGAGGCCACATACGCGTCTGCAAGGCGCCGCTGTATGGTCCCGAGCGCCTGAGTAGTAAGTCATGCGAATACTTTTTCGTCAAACAAAACCTCTCGAAATCACTCAAATTTGAAGGTATTCATTTTTTAAACTACCATATTCATCTTTGCATACCTGTTTTCTATCTATTGAAGATTGGGTGACCCCTGCATAGTGATTTTCCCATTCTTTAACTACAATGTGCCTGTCAACTTCAAGTTTGCATAGTTATGGTGGTATCATGTACCATGCAGCACTGTCAGCGTAGTTATTTGTGTAACACAGTTAAACAACTAGTCTTAGTAATTACAAATTAATAAAAGCTTTAAAAGCGTTACAATATATTTGAAAAATATATCTATATTAAGACAGTTATGCAATTTTGAATTTAAGAAAAGATTGGCAGCCAAGGTGAGCATCTTTGTTGACATTACCTACTGAAATGTATCCGATCATCACTCAATCTTCATGAAAATTGACCAATAAATAGAAAAAAGGTCAATATGATAGTTTCAAAAGTTAATGTCTTCAAATTTTACTCCTTTAATTTCTGTAGTAGTTCATACACATCGGCACACAGCAGTGTCTTATGGCAATTTCCAATACCCGACGCGTACACAGCCTCGTTCTGATGCCGAATTAGGTCACGCGAGAATAGTGTGAATAGAGCCATAAGACTTACAACTAAATGTTCTCCAAGCAGAGTCTATGACAATGGTCAGGGGAATGATGCTAGGACTGTGCTGGGAGTGTGTTGGGTGAAACCTGACTTCCGGTGATGCGCGAGAAGGAAGAACAGAGGCGGAGGTGGGAAACTGAGGCGTTTATTGTGACGCCTCGGGCAATATACAGAGGTATGAAGGAGATAACAAACATATGAGAAAGGTAAAACAAACAGGGCAACAGGGGCTCATGAGGAGCAACAGTCTCGTAAGGAGGAGTAAATGAGGGGCTCAGGAGGAGCAGAAAATAAGGAGGGGCTCATAGGGAGCAATGTCAGAGTTCTGGTAGAGGGGGGGCCGAGGAGCCCTCCGCCAAAGAGTAAGGGGAGGGCTCGAGGCGCGCCCGAGGCGGAGGCGCGGGGCGCCCGAGGCGGGGGCCCGGAGAGGGAGGCCTGGTTGAGAGGAGGGTCCGGGGCCTACGTGGAGGGGGAGCGGGCGGCCAAAAAAGGGGGGCCCGCTCCTGGGGCCTGGGGGAGGAGGTCCGGCGAGGGTCGAGGAGGGGGGCAGCGAACTCCTCCGGGCTGGCTGGGTGGGAGTCGGGGTCGGGTCGGGCGGCATCAAGAAAGCGGTGCCGTGGAGGTCGCTGGCGTGGAGGTCGGTGGCTGGCTGTCTGGGGGGGGTCTCTCGTGAGGCTGGGCTGAGACGTCCGAGGTGTGAGGTGCGAGGTGATGATCCTCGGCTTCGTCTGGGCGGCGTTTCGATTGGTGTTCGCTGGGAGGCCGTCGGTGGGCGTTGCGGGGCTGTCGGGAATGGTTGGGGTGAGGCGCCGGGCTAGGCCCCCCGGGCCAGCCCGGGGGAGGCCGCGATCAAATCCGAGGCGCTCACGGGCTTGCTTGGTGCGGCATCCGGCCTCGCTGTGCATTGTTAATATGCGCCGCACGTTGGCGCAATAGGCACAGACGTGCCGGCGCCTGTCTCCCACCTCGCCGTGAGCCTCTCCGAGGGGTGCCCGATCGCACGAGGTGGGATCGCGGTTCCAAGCGGAGCAGGGAGCCCCGTGAGCGTGCCTATCGTAGGCGGTGCGGGTGTCTACTTGGTGCCGGGGCAGGTGTGCGCCTCGGGCCCCCTCGTCGCCTCGGGGAGCTGGTGTTGCCGGGGTGGTGGGCGTGGTGAGGGAGTCGACCCTGAGCGCGTTGAGGGCCACAGGGTCATGCCACCCCTGGGGGAGCCTTCCGTCCGCGATCCAGGAGAAGATGGTCTCCGAGTACCGGCGGACGGTCGGCCAGGGGTGGATGAGGACGTCTCTCATGAGGGTGAGGTGGTGTTGGTGTAGGCCCTGGAGGGAGTGATCCGGGAAGGATGGGTGGTTGACCATGGAGAGGAGGGCGAGGCTGTACTCGTCCTTGGTTGCTTCTCCGAGCTTCACCGCCTTGCGCCCCGGCCCCCTCTCCACGAGGTCGCAAGGGAAGAGGTAATCGGCTGGGATCCCTCGGCGGCGCACGGTGTGCCGCGCCTCGGCGGATGCGAGGATCTCGCGGACCGCGTCGGCCGCGGATGCCGGGCTGTACTCCTCGGGATCCTGACGGTAGGTGGGCGGTGGGGCTGAGCTGGCGTGGGCGCGGGTGTAGCCCTGGCACTGGGTCGCTTGAGGTGGAGGCGGCGGCCGGCTCCCGGCGGCGGCGTACGCCCGAGGCGCCGGGACGTGGTGGAGGCTGTAGGCGGGCTCCGGCGGGGCCCCTCGGGCTTCCCCCCTCTCGTCCAGGTCTCTGTCCATGCGTCTGGTGAGGCGGGTAATGGCCTCGATGAGGAGGGCCGTCTCGCTGCTGGGCTGGCCCGAGGGTGCTGCGGGGGAGGTCGGCGCCGCAAGGGGACGGGGCTCCCCGGGGAGCCCGAGGAGGGCCCTGGCGTGGCCATCCCGGACGTCTTGGAGCTTCTCCGACTCTTCCCTTTGCCGCGGCCGGGCATGGTGTAGGGTCGGCAGAGGAGCAGCGGTCCGAGGTGGAGTGGAGCCAAAGGAGAAAGGCTGAGAGCTGGAAGGCGGCAGGAGGGCGAGTGCCTGAGGGGGCCGGCGGGCGGCCTTATAAGGGAGAAAGTGAGCAGTGGCAGGAGAGGCGTGACGCTCAGGGCCGGGGGAGGGCGAGGGTGAGCAGCGGGCGTCGCGCGAGGCGCGAATGCTGGGTGAAAGCCCGGGAGAGGGGGGGGGGGGTCCTCTGCCTTCCCTCGCATCAAACGAAATGCTTCGCATTACGACCAATTCCCCCCACCCGCAGTGATTACCTGACAGTGCTAAGCCAATGAGAAACTTGGCATTTTCATGGAAACACTCCCACCCACCTAACATAGTTACTCCTGCAGACCGTTAAATACAGGATTACGAAACAACCTGCTGAGTGGAAAAGGTATTATAGAGGATTTCAACCACCAAAATGCCCTCTGATGGCAGTGGGAAGAACTAATAATGTGGAGCATCCACCTGTACATGGTCCGTGGAAATAGGCCTAATGGCATTCCAATCCGTTATTTGTAATCTGCACGAGAAGCTGAATGCAGATTGTGAAAATCGAAATGAAATTCGCTATGACGCTTGGTATGATACACTCATGGTTCATACATGAAGTTAGTCGCCACATTCAAGAACATTTTGAAGGAGGCATGCAACATTTTAATACAATAATTTTGCAGACTGAGCCAACTCGACGGGCGGGCAGGAGGGGGTTGGGGCTAAGCGGGATGAGGACTTAAGAACACTCAAGAACATACAGTTAAATTGAAGAACATTTGAGGTTACTCAAACAATAACAATCTAAATTCAAAAACATTTTGGTGATGCGTGCGAACCCTGGATACACTAATGAAAGCAATGTTGTGGAAACATTACCTTTGTCTTCTTCCCATATTTCATTGTTGTCGCAGGGGACTGGTTCGGTGGTGAACTCTGGCAGTGTGAGGTCCCCAGACTGCGTTACACCGTCCACCGCCTGGCTCGCTGCAACCAACCAACATTACATAGAGATCGCAACAGATTTGATAATAAATAAGGAAATCACTACAGCAAGAAAAGAAAGAACTTCTCCTATGTAACTAGAGACACACTTGTTTCAGTCATTCTTTTCCTTCATACACTTCCGTGGTTTTGTTAGGGGAGGGTAAGCCTCGTCAGTACTTCGCTGGGTGACCACCCGGGAATACAAGGTGCTGTAGACATCCTGATACAGGCTTATAGCCGAGTAAATCAGTAGTGGATAAGCAATAGTTGACCCTCATCACGACTTGGATGGGTGACCACCCGGGAATACAAGGTGCTGTAGACATCCCGATACAGGCATATGACATGCTAGATCAGTAGTGGATAAGTAATAGTTGAGCCTCGTCAGTACATGGATGGGTGCCCACCTGGGAAAACAAGGTGCTGTAGACATCCTCATGTAGGCTTATAGCCGAGTAAATCAGTAGCGGATAAGTAATAGTTGAGCCTTGTCACTACTTAGATGGGTGACCACCTGGGAATACAAGGTGCTGTAGACATCCTGATACAGCCATATGACATGCTATATCAATAGTGGATAAGTAATAGTTGAGCCTCGTCAGTACATGGATGGGTGCTCACTTGTGAATATAAGCTTCTATAGATATCCCCTGATACAGGCTTATTACCTAGTAAATCAGTAGCCAGTAAGTAATAGTTCAGCCATGGATGGGTTACAACCTGGGAATACAATGTGCTATAGATATACTGACACATGCTTAGGCTACCAAATCAGGTTTGTTTGTTGGGGGCTTTACTTCCTAACACCATCTAAGGTCACATCAGGACAGCTACCGACTTTTGGCAGTGTGTACTCATGGCGAATATACAGTGCTACCAGTTAGGACCCAATACCCCAGTCAGTCCCATTATCCTGATACTGAGCTAACCAGTCCTGCCATATCCTAGTAATGCTAAGTGCCAGGCTAGATAGCAACAAGTATCAATTTTGTAAGTCATTGGTTTGACTCGGCCATGATTCAAATTGCTGACTGTCTACACGTGAAGCCGGTACTCTACTGAATTGGCCACCGCATGAGGTACCTACCATAGTAAAGCTGCCTCTCCAGGACGACGCGGTCCGGGCAGTTCGCAATGTGCAGCCGTTCTTCTGCTGGGTGCACCCTGTGACATGCGTTAAAAGGACACATCTTGAACTCCTCTGACAGGTGGTTCTGCAAAGGGAAACAGAGGTGTGAAAAAACACCGCTTAGCATTTGTAATAGACACAAGTTATGAAGAAGCAACAGCAGTTGGGGTACTTTAAAATATTATTAAAAAAATTACATCTAGTTAAAAAGAACCCCTTAAAAAAAAAACTATGCGCTCAGAGGTTTATATATCGAGATAAATTAGCCTAATGTCACCTGAAGGATTTCATCATAAATTCAGAGTGCGTCTTGTAGCAGAGAAATAACTAAATAAATAAATAAATATATGAAGAAAGAAAGAAAGAAAGAAAGAAAGAAAGAAAGAAAACAAAGAAAGAAAAAAAAGAAAAGAAAGAAATCAGCATTAGGATGTGACTTACATGAACAAAATCTTGAGGCAAGTTTTTATAAAATTGAGTTCATTTTGGTGGTTGTGGGGATTGTGGAGGATAGATAGTTATTGGTTGTTGCGGTTTTACATCCTGGCAAGCTCTAAGGTCATACATATCAGGACGGGTACCAACTTGTGACAGTGCACACATATGGTGACTTTGTAGTGCTGCTCCACTGGGAGACGAGGTTTCCGGCACCATAACACGATTTCCCACTCAGTCACATTATCCTGAGCTAACCAGTCCTTTCCCTATCATAGCACTACTCTAGGTACAGACAAGTATAACATTCATAAGCGATTGGTTTGACTTGGTTAGATTTGAACTCCAGACCTTCCGCACGGGAATCCTGTGCTATTACCGATTCGGACACTGCGTCAGGTGTGGAAGATCGATGAGTTAGACAGTCCATTTTTGTTGTTGGACATATTTCATTCTTAACAGGTGTTCTATAAGGCATGGTGTGCAGAACATCCGAACTGACAGCCCATGCTCGTGTAAAGCTTGCAGGAGCAGGGCCGCGTTCACGGTACGCCTCCGAGACGTCTCGGGGAAATCCATGACGTCACGCTAGTCTGAATGGCAAAAGCAGTTGTTCGCTTCGAAAAAGCCCGCCCCCATAGGAGGCAGCCATTTGCAGTGAAAAAGAACCGCTCTGATTGGCAGCAAATTTCTGCTTACACATATATAAAGAATGCCCCCAGGCTGTGAAAAAAACGGAAAGCCGCTTAAAAACTGAAAAATATCATCCCTGCGACAGGATGGCCGAATGATTTGAGTGCTGCTAACTTTCACACTCACAAATATTTTACAATTTAGAAATTATATTTACTTTCCTTCATTAATAATAATTATTATTACGTCCACTTATCTTTTTCAGAACAGGGACGTTGGTCACTAAACATTCATGGTTACTTAGGACCCAAAAAGGTCTTTTCAGTTGCAGCTAAGCAAAAATGTAGGGTGGGTAATTTCGCTGACTTTTTGTGTGTAAACCATGAATCCCTTGACCATGATGTAATTTGATGTAACAACCCGTGTAATTGGTCAGATAATTTTCATTGAAGCAACAAAAAAGAAGGTATGGTCGGCAACTTTTTGTAGGGTCGATCGCGCAACAGGAAACTTTTTTTTATAAAGGCCTTACACATATTAGGAAAGTGAGCATTATATAAGCATTGTATACTACGTATGCATCACTCAAGTTCAGGGATGAAAGTGCTCTCCGGGGGAAAAAAAGTGGAAATGCTGATATTCTCCCATAGGTTTAGCATTGTCAGGGAATCGCGGAAAATTCCCGGAAGTCGGGTTTCATATATATTGGTATAGTGCTGCACCGTTTGAAGCATGTATTAGTACTAGTAGTGTATGCTGATAGTGCTGCGATGCTTGGAGCATTTATTAATATTAGTAGTGTACGCTGATAGTCCTGCAGCATCAGCACCACATATTAGTGTACGCTGATGGTGCTGCGGGATTGAAAAATCCCGGTAATCTGCGGAATCGCGGAGATCTTTCATCCCTGCAAGTTTGATTTGAGCGTTCATATAACATATAGGTACAGCGCAAAAATAAACTTAACATAACAAGCATAGTGTTTTACATGATAGATAATTTGTGGTCTGTTTTAAGTCGCAATCACAGTTATAAATCGTCTAACTATGTGACATGTAGATAAAAGAATTTTGACATGCCGGAGAAATGAAATGAGCTCATAGATTCTTAATTTAAAAAGCAAAATATATTCTTCATAGACATCTTCATATTTACCCGCTACTTCTGATATGAAAAATATAATAAAACATATACTTTAACATACTTTAAAAGTGAAAGCGATGGCATTCTCTCTCATTTCACCAACTTTGTACCGATACAAATAGCCATTTCACACTGGAGCAAGGGATTCTACTTCCTGTTCCATACTAAAACAGTTTTCACCAGTATTTAGACTACGTTGTCGTCCACCCCTGTACTGCAAGTACGGGGTGAATCTTGTATCTACATGTAGCTTTGCTAGAATTAGATTTCGAACAGATTTCCTATTTGGCTATTTTTATTAACGGACGCGGTGGCCGAATCTGTTGAGGGCCGCCCTCCCACGCGGGAGATTGGGAGTTTGATTCCCGGTGGAGTCAAACCAATAACACACAAAATTGTTAATTATCGCTTCCTAGCTTGCATTAATAGGATAGGGCGAGGACTGGTTAGCTCAGTGTCAGGCTAATGTGAACGAATGAGATATCAGGTCATGGTGCTGGCAGCCTGATTTACCAGTGGTGCAGCACTATAAAGCTGCTATAAGTGTGCACTGTTAGAAGTTGATACCCGTCTTGATATGACATTAGATGTTGATAGGAAGTCAAATTCCAACACAACTAATCTATTTGTATTGCTTTAGCCTTTTACCTTTTTACACTTGACGATGTGTTGCTGAAGTCGACCAGCCTTTACGAAGTGTTGGTGGTCGAACGGACATTGCACCAGCTTGTGACGTAGTTCCATGTTTCAGTTCACAAGTAGCACACCATCTGCAATCATATTTTACTGTACCACATTGACGAGTACTTCGAGGATTTAAAAATGATTTTAAACTCTTCTTTACTGCTGTGCTTGATACAGGGTTCACACACTTGAAGGAAGTAAAAAATTCAAGGGTTTTTCCCTAGCACTTTCCACGACAGCTTTACCAACATTCTAGGACCTGTATAACTTACAGCGTCATCAAAGGCCGGTTGCTCTCATACCATGTCTATGTGGTGTAGGAGGTTAAAAATCCCTTGGGTCGGTAAAAGTGTAGGCTCGGGCTTTCTATCGACAAACTGTCTAATGGTGAAAACAAGTCTATTCAGACTTATCCATTATAGGCAGTATAAATCTTCTTCAAGGACCTTACCAAGCTAAAAGTGACAATCGTTTTTTTTCCAATATCGCTATGCTCTCGCTTGGATCATGTGGGCTGTGTGATTCTTGAATCGCGAGATATAACCCCCCCCCCCCCCCCCAAAAGAATCCCCCAACATTTTAAGTATTTTAATTTTATTTGACATAAATCTATCATTTTCAAGGGGTTTCCAGACCGCAAGATGGTTTTCCAGGGTTTTCAAGCACTTGAATACATTATATTATTTTCCATGGTTTTACAGGCCCGTACGAACGCTGTTGAAAACGTTAATAGTGTACACATGAATGTTAGTTCCCTAATGGCAATGTTACCTCTCAAAGTTACATAGTTAAATGGCTTTGAGTTTCTGCCATTTGCTGAGATAAAAACATTCGATTGATTGTTATAACTCACTTTACTTTAGTTTGAAGCATCTCCTATAGACCCCTTTCAATGTTTGTAAACATCATGTGTGCGTGCACAGCTTGGCTGCAGAATGAAAGCACACTGCCATTGAGTTTGCCGGTACGCACAGTGCAAAACGTTTATTTGATTCAAAATTAATAGAAATGCAGAACCCTAAGCGTATAAATTTAATTTAATCTATTCGTTGAATATGTTTTCTATAGAGGGAGTGCATGTGATGTCATCACTTAGCAGTTAGCCATCTTGGAGTACACTTAATACCACCTATGGCGCCCCCTGTCATATACCAAGAACACTACAGCCACCATTGGGCCTACCTATAGTTAGGGCTGCCGAAGTGTGTGACGCCACCTAGTGGGTACTGCCTGAACCTATCTAATTCTTCAACAGAGCATTCAAAGTGTCAACATACTGTGCTTTAGCAATGATGTGAGGCTACATGATTAAACAAATATTTCTCCTCCATCAAAAAAAACATTTCTCCCAATTTTTGAGGCCAAACTGCTCAAAACAGTGACAAATAAACCAACAAATTGGTAAATAAACACAATGTAAGCACTTCCAAGCCTTTCATATGTAATTCAATATGGCCACCGGAAGTTGTCTCGTGACGTCATTACACCCCCTCTATATGTGTTCCAAGCAGTTTGGTTCTAAGTGGTGTGGTTTTAGAGATGTTTCACCTTTTCTTTATGAAGATTGCTCACAGCCATTGACAATGCATTGAGTTTGCCGGTACGCACAGTGGAAAACGTCTACTTTATTCAAAATTAATAGAAATGCAGAACCCTAACCGTATAAATTTGATATAATCTATTCATTGTCCATTGAATATGTTTTCTATATAGATATTTCACCTTTTCTCTATGAAGATTGCTCATAGCCATTGAGTTTGCAGTGTAACAGTGTGTCGTCCTGCAACCATAAGGTGCGCGCACTGACCTAGACACATATGCTGACGTCACATGAAATAGGTCTATTTTAAATGGCTTGTAACCTTGTTATTTCATTATTATTATTTGGTCGTAGATAGATAGATCTTACTCATCTAGTTAGGCTGTGGTATTCCTTCATCACTTCATGTATGGAGTCATAGTTCTCAAGAATGGCAGACCACGTACTGGGAATATCTGTTATTGTGGGAACAATAGCGGGCACACACATATATTAATAAACTAACAAACCTGGTTGGAATCGGCAACAAACTTTTCATCACCTCCTCAGTCAGCCATGTTTTCGCTTGTTTTCGTCCCGTCCTGTACTTAGACTACATTTGTCCGGCGTGACTGTTGTTCCATATGCGCCACCTTTAGTGTATCGCAGTCACACTGCATTAGATTCCGGATAGTCAGTAGGTGGCGCCACCTCGCCTTTCCCACTCCACGGTAGGGTTGTTTGTTGTTGCTTTATGTCCTGGCAACATCTACTGTCATATCAGGACGGGAACCGACTTGTCACAGTGCGCACTCATGGTGACTTAATAGGCCATTTTAACTTCCTTCTCAACCATATCTTAATACCGCTTGATGGATGGGGAAGATTCTAGACCTGAACAGAGGCTATGTAGTTGCCTGTCTGTTGGCATGTCATAATTTGGGACCCATGTTGATCTCCCGATTTTCGCGGGAGTTGTCCCTCTCAAGCACCTGTCACACCTTACAGGATTGAGTACAGGTATAGTAAGTTCAAAACACTACCCCACAAAAACACTACGGTAGTGTTTTGAACCTAGGTTCAAAACACTACTGTAGTGTTCTGAACGTAGTTGAAGGTAGGTTCAAAACACTACTGTGTCCATGCTCAAAACACTATCATTAAGTTCAAAACACTACCCCTAAGTTCAAAACACTACTCTGAAAAATATGTTAGACGCGCATTGGTATTCGTTGATGGACGGCGACGGTCGACGGCGCACGTCATCGTATGCAGAAAACTTTTGACGTGCGCCGACGCGCAGGTGCCAACATTATGGCTACGTTAGGGGCGCGTCGAGATACATTAGAGTCGCTGGAATAACGTTATGCGAACGCTAGGCAGACGTCGCGTGCATGTGAGGGTTGTTCCCACACATTGCGGCAAACTGTTGCTTTTTGTGGTTTTACATCCTAGCAACATCTAAGGTCATATCAGGACTGCACCCCAAACTTTTACCACAACGTCGGCCGCACGTTCCCCTGTGGGAAGGGGGTTCGTAGAATAAGAATTTTCCCACTGTATCCCTCTGGAGCATGTCGTAAGAGGCGACTAAATGAGGGCAACCTGTTTGCCGTGGGTTGTGACCTGTGTCGGAGGATGATGGGATCCTGGTGATTGAGGGATAACCAACACATCACTTCGGCCTGGATTTCTCCTAAACAGGTGGTCAAGTTTGGCTCGGCTTGATCAATCGGCTGGTGGTGTCATGCCCTAGGACTGCCATTCAATTATGTGATGATTATTCATTCATTCATTCATTCATCCATTACTATTTGAAATTTATAATGCATTGTTGTAATTGTATTTGTGGTACTAGAAGGCGGCTGCTCATGAGCTAATCAAGGTGAAGTAAGTTTTTTATTTAAAATTTTGCTTCCTGCGAGTATATTATTTGCATATCCCCGTGCATAAGAGTGCTGGGCTCTGCCCCACTCCTCTGTGCATCTTCATAGGGTCAGAGTAGGGCTGGGGGACTGCAAATAACGAAGTTTTGGAAATACTATGGATATTTCAATCTCACACGGCAAACGATTGAGGAAGGATACTTCCTCAGATGATGACGACAAAGGAACGACCAAAGGACATACGACAACGACATTTCCAAGATTTTTGGTAATTATGGGATCAGACAGTGATACTACTCTGTCAAAGATGTCACCATTCGCCATAGCAAAAGGGATCAAAAGCATTGCCGGAGATCCCATCAGTGTTAGGAAAATGGGAAGTGGTATCTTGGTGGAAGTCGGCAAAAAATCACACGCCGACAATCTGCTAAGAACCACCAACCTGGCAATGGTCCCTGTGAAGGTCACACCACACAGGACTTTAAATACAAGGAAGGGTGTCATCCGATGTGCAGATCTTGTTGATTGCTCTGAGGATGAAATTGTTAGAGAATTGGCTGATCAGAAAGTTATTCATGCATTTCACATCCATACCAAAAGAGAAGGTGTCAGAAAGCCGACTCAGACTTTCATCTTGACATTTGAAACAACGGTGCTACCAGATTCAATTAAAGTTGGATATTTGTATGTCAGGGTTGATACATACATCCCTGGCCCGCTCCGTTGTTTCAAATGTCAAAGATTCGGACATGGTAAAGATAGATGCAGGCAGCAATTGGTTTGTGCTAAATGTACTGGAAATCATGATGACAATTCGTGTGAAAGTACCATTTTTAAATGTGCCAACTGCAAGGGAGATCATCCATCGTACTCTCGGCAGTGCACAAAATATGAATTTGAGAAAGAAGTGCAGAAGATTAAGCATACAAGACAGATCAGTTTCCCAGAGGCAAGAAAGATTGTTGAAAGTTTGAATGTCGACCTCAGAGCATCATATGCAAATGTGATAAAGTCTGTTGCCCCAAGTCCAGTCAAGTCGGTCTGTGTTTCAATTGAAACACAGACTGAATTGTCCTGGCCAATTGAGGGTGCTAATGAATTTATAACATTGGAGGACTACCGTATCACAACACCTCAGCCTAGCACTAGCACTTCAATTTCTGTACAAACTAATACATCTAAAGAACAAGTAACATCAAATAGCAAGAAAGTAACACAAAAGAGCAATAGCAATGCGTCAAACAATTTAAAATCACAACCTCCCTTAAACACAAACTCGCAAGTGACAAAGAAAATAAATAATAAATCACAAAGAACTGGAAGACAATCGAAGGGCTCAAACGACTGTCAAGTTATTCAACAAGTTTGGGCACTTGGATGATATGGAGGTGGAGAGTGGAATGAGAGCTAGGTCTCACTCTCCAGTTCACCCTCCGTAGCATTTTAGTTGTTTATAACTATATATTTATTGTTTTAAATGTCTGCTGCAACTATGACACAGTGGAACTGTCGTAGTTTACAGGCAAATCGAAATGAACTGGAACTAGTCATTCAAAAATATAATTCATCTGTGATTTGCCTGCAAGAAACAAAAATAGATAATACAAATATGACTTTAAAAGGTTTTGCATCTTATCACAAAATGGGCACAACAGATGCTATGGGTAGGGCACATGGTGGGGTGTCTATTTTTACAAAAAGCTCTCTGCCACAGAGTGAAGTTAATTTAAATACAAATTTACAAGCTGTCGCTGCCAAGGTAACTCTTCACACCACAATAACATTTTGTTCATTATATCTTCCTCCTTCTAGTCCTGTAATACCTGCAGATTAAAACAATCTTTTTGCTCAATTACCCCAACCCTGTATCATAATGGGAGATTTTAATTCCCACAATCAGCTTTGGAGTGCCACAGACAATACCGATCCAAAGGGACGCATTGTAGAAGATTTCATGAGCAGTCTGTGGAATGATGATAGTCACACATATCTCCATCCAGGTACAGGTTCCCTAACTTCAATTGACCTCACCATGTGCTCACCCCAAGTTTTCCTTGATTTTTCTTGGGAGGTGGAAGAAGACCAATGGGGTAGTGACCACTACCCCATTGTATTGTCCAGCCACCTTTCTCCTTCTGATGAGAGAGTGCCTAAATGGCACTTTCAAAAGGCCAATTGGGCCAAATTTCAATCTCTTTGCCTTGAAAAGATCACAGGCAATCTTCTGCAAGATGTGGAAGATCCCATTAAAGCTTTTACAGACACACTGTATGACGTTGCTAGCAATTGTATTCCTAAGTCAAATCCTAACCCTAAAAAGCCAGAAAAACCATGGTTCACAGAGGAGTGTAAGAAGGCTGTAAAAGCTTGTAAGAAAGCTTTAAAACAATTCAAGAGACAGCCAACACAGTGCAATCTACAACAATACAGAATAAAAAGGGCCAAAGCCAGATATATCATTCGTTGTAGTAAAAAGAAAAGCTGGTCAGATTATACATCAAAACTGAACACCCGAACACCCATTAAGAAATGTTGGGATATGATTCGAAAGATCAGTGGTAAAGGGGGAGGCGCAAGAATAAAACATCTTAATAAAAATGGTCAAAGCATTTCAAATCCAAAGGATATAGCCAACACCTTAGGTGAATCTATATCCCAGAACTCCTCTTCCGGTAATTACACTCCTAAATTCCAACGAACAAAAGCAAGGCTAGAAAGAAAGCCTCTTAATTTTATTTCTCAGAATTTAGAAAATTATAATAAGCTCTTTTCCATGGAAGAATTACAAATTGCTCTGTTTAAATCTCACGACACAGCACCTGGACCAGATCAGATCCATTACCAAATTCTTAAACATATGCCAGCTGAAACCATGATGCACCTTTTAGAAATATTCAACACCATCTGGATGAGTAGTAACTTTCCCCCTTGCTGGAGCGAGGCCACAGTAATCCCGATACCCAAACCGGGAAAGGACTCCACCAATCCCAATAACTATCAACCAATAGCACTCACAAGCTGTGTATGTAAGACCATGGAACGCATGATCAATGAAAGGCTTGTTTGGTTTCTTGAAGAGGCTGCTATTATCTCCTCTTCTCAAAGTGGTTTTAGAAAGACCAGAAGCACCATGGATCATCTGGTACGCCTTGAGACATTTCTGACAGATGGTTTTATAAAGGGTGAACACGTCGTTGCACTTTTCTTTGACTTGGAGAAGGCATACGACACCACATGGAAATATGGCATTATGAAAGACATTCAAGATAGTGGATTGAGAGGCAGACTACCTCTCTTTATAGAACAATTTCTTTTAAATAGGTGTTTCCGAGTCCGTGTCGGAAGTACCCTCTCAGAAGCCTTTGACCAAGAAATGGGTGTACCCCAAGGGAGCATCTTATCGGTCACACTATTCATAATCAAAATAAATAGCATTGTGGGTTGTGTCAGACCTGAGATTGATAAATCTCTCTTTGTAGATGATTTCCACCTTTGTTACAGGTCTAGAAACATGGCAGCTATAGAAAGAAAACTGCAACATCACCTGAACAGAGTAGCCGAATGGGCTGACGAAAATGGTTTTAAATTCTCTCGCAGCAAAACTGTGTGTGTGCATTTCTGTCAACAGCAGGGTGTACACTCAGACCCAGAGATCTATCTCAACCAAACACAGATTCCTGTGGTTGAAGAAACCAAATTCTTGGGTGTCATTTTTGACAAGAAATTGAATTTTATTTCGCATATTAAATATGTCCAAAAGAAATGTCAAAAAGCTCTAGACCTCCTGAGAGTTGTTGCTCATACCAATTGGGGGGGCGACCGCACCACTCTTCTCTGTCTCTATCGTGCACTGGTCCGATCAAAGCTTGATTATGGCTCCATGGTCTATGGATCAGCCAGACCGTCATACATCCAAATGTTGAAACCCATTCAAAATCAAGGACTCAGACTCTGTCTTGGAGCATTTCGAACTTCACCAGACGAGAGTCTTAGTGTAGAAGCAGAGGAACCTCCACTTGTGCTGAGGAGAGAAAAGCTCGCTCTACAGTATGCATCCAAGATCGCAGCAAATCCCAGCAACCCTGCCTATGACTGCATTTTCAACCCAGGCAATGACACACTCTTTGCTAATAAACCCAAGGCCATTCCAACTTTCGGTATACGTATTAAGGAATCATTAGAAACACTCGAGTTTGATGTAGATAACATTGCAAAATTCCAATATCCAGACACACCACCTTGGACATACGCTGTCAATGTGAACTTGGCTCTCTCTGAAGCAAGGAAAGACTCAACTGACCCTCTGATCTACAACAGTATGTTCAGGGAGGTTAAAGACATACATTCTGATCATAAGTTCATCTACACAGATGGTTCTTACAAGGATGACAAGGCTGCAGCAGCAGCTGTCATGGGCAAGCACACCTTCTCGGAGCGATTACCAAAGGGTGCTTCGATATATTCAGCAGAGCTTGATGCCATATTCTTAGCAATGGACCATGTAGAAACCTCTTCCCATAGAAAATTTGTGATATGTTCGGATTCAAAATCATGCCTACAAGCTATTCAGAGCAAGGATTGGAAGAACCCTCTGATCCCCAAGATTTTAGAAAGGTTACATTATTTATGTTCAGGACTTCACAAAACTGTGCTTTTTTATTGGGTGCCGAGTCATGTTGGGATTCGAGGAAATGAGGCTGCAGACGTGGCTGCCAAAGAAGCTCTCGACAAATGCATTACACCTCTTCCCATTCCTCACACAGACCTCAAAAGGCACATTAGTGCACTCATAAGGAAAAAGTGGCAATTACAATGGGATGAAGCTGTCATGAACAAGCTTCAAGCGATTCAGCCCACCCTTGGCAAATTTTCAGGTGCTTGTCATAGAAATAGACGCGAAGAGACCGTTGTTGCACGTATACGAATTGGACATAGCTATTTGACTCATAGTTACCTTCTTAAAGCAGAAGACCAGCCAGAATGCATACCATGTGGAGTGCCTCTGACTGTGAAACATATTTTGATTGAATGCATTGACTTTGCAAATGTTCGAGCACAGTATTTTAATGTAGCAAGTATGAAATGTTTATTTGACACTGTTAGTACTGCCTTAGTTTTATCGTTTTTAAAGCACATTGGAATGTTTAATCGGTTTTAAGACATTTTTGATGGCATTGTATAGCCCTTAGTGTGCTGATATGCCGTTAAGCATTTATTCATTCATTCATTCATTCGGCCGCACGCTACCAATACGTTGCGCTGACACCGAAAAGTTTGACGGGTCTCGACGATTAAAAGTGATTTTGCGCATTGGCTGCGCGCTGGCGAGAAGCGTCGTAATGTGCAGCACCATTACGCTTCCTGACGTATCCCGATATTGTGGCAAAAAATCACACACGTCGACGCGCGTTGGCGAGAAACGTCGTAATGTGACAGCCCCATAGCACCCGCGCATTGTCGCGCGTCGAAAGTTTTGCGCAAGCACAAAACTTCGCCGATTCCCTGACGTGCCCTGCCGACCGTCGCCGACCGTCGCTGTCCATCAACGAATACCAACGCACGCCTTATGCGTGCGTAAAGGCATCCCTAAATCCCCACCACACAGCTACACCCCGACCACACCCCTAAACCCCCACCACACACCTACACCCCCAGCACACCCCTAACCCCCACCACACACCTACACCTCCACCACATCCCTAAACCCCCACCACACACCTACACACCCCAACACATCCCTAAACCCCCACCACACACCTACACACCCACCACATCCCTAAACCCCCACCACACACCTACACCCCACCACACACACACCACACACCTACACCCCCACCACATCCCTAAACCCCCACCACACCCCTAAACCCCCACCACACACCTACACCCCCCTACCATGTTCTCGCCACCGGACTATTCCGGAAGCAAACCGGACACATAACGGATGGGTACCGGACATGAACCGGACAAACCGGACTGCATTTTCAAAACTTGTACTGGACACCGCCGAACACCACCGGACACCACTGGACACCGCCGGACACGTACCAGACATGTACCGGACATGTACCGGACATTGCTGAATTTCACCGGACATGTCCGGTTTATGTCCGGTTCCCCAGTGCGGTAAGGTGTGACTGGGCCTTCATCCGCTCCGTCCTGATATGACCTTAGATGTTGCTAGGACGTAAAACATCAACAAACAAACATCTATACACGCTCTCTGACTAGATGCAGAGGTGGAACTGGGACCCGCCGTTCTTGTGGCGCCATCTTACTTTTCTTTCTGCATGCTTTTATACTCTAAACCCGTTATGAATACAAATAATTCCTACTGGTTGAGCACTGGTTGGGTTCCGGTGTGGCGTTTTCAGCGCCCGGTCATGCTCAGTGGCCTGTCGTGGCTTCTGCGCATGCGCGGATTTTAAGACATATGCAAAACACCTGTGGCCTCGCCGGCTACAAGCTCAGCTGGTGCCCGGCAGTGTTAGGGTCCGATCAGTCCGAAATCTATTGAATGCGATCATATTTAACAGAATTACATACTCAAATAATGAAATTTCATTAAATTAACCTTAAATTCCAAGCGATATTAACGTAGCAGCTAACAACGTAGCAGTAAACAAAACAAATAGCAGTGCTCGCCGCAACGTGCGAAAATCCGCGCATGCGCAGAAGCCACGACAGGCCGCTGAGCATGACCGGGCGCTGAAAACGACACACCGGTGTGGCGGTTTCAGCGCCCGGTCCAGTTTCAGCGGCCTGTCGTGGCTTCTGCGCATGCGCGGACTTTCGCACGTTGCGGCGATTAGAAAATATAACTATTAATATCGCCGCCAATGCGGCGGTAGCCTTAATAACGCTTCGACTTTAGGGTTAAATTGATAAAATTTCACTTATTGCGTATGTAATTCTGTTAAATATGATCGCATTCAATAGATTTCGGCCTAACCGGTCCCTAACACTGCCGGGCACCAGCTGAGCTTGTAGCCGGCGAGGCCTCGGGTGTTTTGATCATGGCAGGGCGCTGAAACTGACCGGGCGCTGAAACCGCCACACCGGTACCACTAGTGGCCGCTAGGTGCCGTCTGAGTGCATCTGCACAGACACAAAAGCCAGCGGATCAGTCTAGCAAATACCACGGTAATAAATAATATACTGTCCACCGAGTTTCCCGAATTAAAGGCTGACAATTTACTGAAATGTCATAATTACTATTTTGGAATAGGTTTTATTACTCATCTAGCTGAAAAAAGAGTTGATTACACCTTATTGCGCTACTGACTTTGTGTGGTCCCCTAGCCTCGTCCTGACGTTGTTGAAGCTGCTGCTTAGCAACGGTCATAAGACGTGTCCCACCATTGTAAAAGGCAAGTTGAAAATGCACTGTCTCGTTAAATAACAATTAAAAATACTTAAAGATCTGTATATTATTCGTTTCGTAACTAACTAAGTGTGCAGAGATCACTTACGCATTGTTTGGCCGTAACCAGATATTGTTTAAATCTGTTTTCAGTGAATACAACTTGTTTGCGGCTGTGTCCATTCTATGATTCTTCACGCAAATTACCTTTCAAAGTTTCATGTGCAATTCACTTTGTTGTGGTTTAATCATGGTTTCCTGCATTTTAAATGGTTCTTGTGAATAGTCAACTTTTCACCCTCCCCAAATTCGTGTTCTTTCCCTGCGAATAAGATCCTAATTAATCAGAATTGGCGAGCTTGGATGAATTATACTTTATTTATAGTGACTCTACGTGACAGCATGGTTTGCTCAATAGGCCTACTTTGTTACCATGTCTATGACATTATGTATCAGTTTATGATATTGACAGTCTTCCAACCTTCCTGAATTTTGTGCTGTAATACAATTTCATGGCACTCTTCTAATAGCTTCATAGCCGTGGCTTAATAGTGCCAGTTAGTATTTTGTAGCAACTAGCTTAGTCAAAAGTAGGTAGATTTTGTGCGTTTTTCTACTGACATTGGTTTCATATTTGGTTTGACCAAAGACCCTATAACACTAAGACGGCTCACTCCCTATCGCTCCCATGGTAATGTAAATGCTGGCTGGTGTTTCACATGTAAACACATAGGCCTACACGGTGAGAGGGTGAGTTTAACATTTAAAAAAGAGAGATTGCCTGTCATTTGGATTTGGCCGATGTTGCGCCTACTGCCTGGTCCCCACCTCCCTCTGCCTCGCCCTCACTCATTCCCCTTCCCTCCCCCGCTCTCTCCCCCTCCCTCTCCCCACCCTCTGCTCCCTCCAACCCGCCCTCCTCCCGGCTTCACAGCCCTTCACCTCCCTCCCCCACCCTCCCCTTCCCTCACTCCCCTTCCATCCCCCTCCCCTCCCCCCTCCATCCCACCCTCCCCCGGCCTCACTGCCCTTCCCCTCTCCTTCCCCCTCCCATCCCCACCCTTCCCTCTCCTTATCCCCCTCCTCATCCACCTTATCCAGCGCTGTAGGTGGGTATGGTGGGGGTGTAGGTGTGTGTGGTGGGTGTGTAGGGTGTGTGTGGTGGAGGTGTAGGTGGTTTGAGGTGGAGTTGTAGGGGTCTTACAGAGCGCCACCTCACAATCTTTAGCATCCCTAAACTCCCACCACACACCTACACCCTCACCACAGCCCTAAACCTCCACCACACACACTAAACCCCACCCACATGCCTATACCCCACCACATCCCTAAACCCCCACCACACACCTACACTCCCACCACACACACACCACATCTACACCACCACCACACACCTACACCCTCACCACACACACCTACACTTCAACCACACACACCTCCACCCCACCACACACTTACACCCCCAGGACACACACTACCACAGACCTACACCACCAACACACACATACCTACACCATCACCACATCCCTAAACCCCACCACATCCCTCAGCCCCCACCACATACCTACCAAGCGACGGCAGGGTTTCTTCTGACACTCCAATGCTATCAAAATGATCAAACCCACCACCTCTAAAAGTACAACGTCTGAACACTTTGACTTCTGGATAGTGAATGGTTTATTCCTGTCCAGGGCTCACTGAACCGCCGGCTAAACTTTGCATGATGTCATCTCATTTACATACTCCTTTGTCTCACTCACTGTCTGGAACATTATGCATCTCATTAGCATATATTACAGACGTGTCTAGATGTCTATTATGCATATATTACATCCCCCCTTCAAAGTATTTCTGAAACATGAAATGTTTTAAAATGACCATTAACTATATATATACATACCCAGTAAAATGAATAGCACAATAATACAAAACATATATGTGTCCTTAGCTTAAACCACAGGTTCTAGCGAATGTTTGAGCGCACTATGGCACTGAAGTCCTCTGACTGTCCCGCTGCTTAGCCTCCATATGATATATTGTCGATTATAGTACAACACACACACCAAATGCAGCTGAAAATACAATACTTAAGCCTAAGATGCACATGTGTTCGTGTGTATATATTCAACGTGACTGACTCACTACAGGTCAAACCTGCTTGCCGGCCTAATCACCCGACCTGACCTACTTAGATTAGCTGCACTGTTTACATTTGGCTGCGACGCTGACACACTTTGCGTCTGCTCGACCGGCTCGGGCTGCCTCCCCTCAGGCGCCCTTATAATTTGAACCCTGTTCCTGTACATGTTCCCTGACTCATTTAAAATCTGATATTCTCTCCCTGACACACCTGTATGACTCAAAATTACTCCTTTTTTCCACTCTCCTGCATTATTCTTGTATTTTACACTGTCCCCAACTCTCATAAGCTTGTGCGGCTTACCGCATTTCTCGTCATGAAAAACTTTCTGACTTTGTTTTCTTCTCGCTGTCTGTACTTTCTTCGGATTTTGTGTTTCGGGTATCAAGATTTCTTCCGCCATCGGCAACCTGACTCTCAGCCTTCTGCTTATGAGCAGCTGAGCCGGAGATGCATTCAAGACGGGCAATGGAGTGTTTCGATAGTTTAACAAAGCTAATTGAAAATCTGTCTTTGTTTTTGCACATTTTTTTAACATGTCTTTCACCGTCTGCACAAACCTCTCCACCTGGCCGTTGCTCCGTGGATATTGCAGACTGGAATATACAGCTTTAAAACCATAATGTTGTGCAAACTCCCTGTACTCATGGCTCTTAAATTGTGGACCATTGTCCGAAATAACCTGACTAGGAATACCGTGCCTAGCAAAATTATCTTTCATCGCCTCAATGACTGTGACCGACGACGTATCTCTCAACACCGTCACCTCTGGATATTTCGTGTAATAATCCACGGTTATCAGGTAATTTTCATGGTTTAATTCAAACAAATCTGCCCCTACTTTATCATACGGCTGACAGGCTATCGGGTGGTTTATCAACGGCTCATTATGCAAACTTTTCCGGTTGTTCTGGCAAGTGTCACACAGACTGACTTTTTCCTCAATTTGTTTGTTTATGTTAGGCCAGAACATGCAGTCTCGCGCCAGCTGCTTGGATTTTGTTATGCCCAAGTGCGTTTCGTGTAATGCCCCAATCATTTCACCGCAGAGACCCGGAGGGACCACCACCCGATTGCCTTTCATGACTAGATTGTTTTCTACCATTAACTCGTCTTTGTGTGGGATGTACTGTCTGAGACACGGCGGTGTCTGTATGCGTGTACTGTCCCACCCATCCTCAATGTGTGTGATCAACATGGACATGGATACATCTTTTTCATACTCTCTGAGAATTTTACTTAACAAACTTGACGATTGCATGTCCAGTGCGGTAACGATGAACGTGTTATCGAACAGAGTCTCATGACCTACACTGGCACTGTGTGCTCTGGACAACGTGTCTGCAAAAAACATCAGAGAACCCTTCACATGACACAGTTGAATATTGTAGTTTTGTAAACGCATTCACATTCTCTGCATTTTGGCCGAAAGTTTGTGAATCGGTTTTTGCATTATCGCCACCAACAGCTTGTGGTCCGTTTGAATTTGAACCTCCTTGCCAAAGATATAGTCATGAAATCTCTGTCATCTGAAACATATGGCAAGCATTTCTTTTTCTATCGTGGTGTAACCACACTGCGCTGAATTGAGCGCACGAGATGCGAGTGCGATTGGCTTGTTTTCTTGCATTAACACAGCACCTAGACCTGACTGACATGCATCTACCTGAATGACAATAGGCTTGTTTACATTGTAATACGACAACACAGGAGCAGTTCTTAACTTTTCCTTAAACTTATCGAAAGCAAACTGCTGTTCGTTTTGCTAGTGCCATGCCACATCCTTAGCGAGGAGCGTGCGCAGTGGTTTGGCAATCTCGGACATGTTAGGTATAAACTTGTGCACATACCCAACCATGCCCAGGAACCGTTGGACGCCTTGTTTGTCGCGTGGCTCTGGCATGTCTACGATTGCTTGTATTCTGTCTGGATCAGGCTTGACACCTTGTTGGGTAAGTTGATGCCCTACATACTTTACTGTAGTTTTGCATAACAAAGATTTTGCCTCGTTTAATTTGAGATTTACTGACCTAGCTCGGTCCAACACAACCTTGAGCCTCTTGTTGTGCTCCTCCACTGTTGACCCATATACCAAAATGTCATCCATGACTATCCCGATACCGCGTAGGTCACCCATGACATGGTGCATTTCCTGAATAAAAATGTCACTGGCTGTTTTGATGCCAAAAGGCAGGCGGGTGTACCTGTATCGGCCCCACGGAGTGTTAAATGTGCACGGACCCAAACTTTCTTCATCTAACTCTATTTGCCAATACCCTGTCATTGCATCCAAAACTGAGAAATATTTTGCATCTGCCGTCTTGGCAATAATTTTGTCAATTGTTTTGGTAGGGAAAGGCCCTCTCCTTATAGCTTTGTTCAACTTAGTCGGATCCAGACAAATCTTTATCTTATTTGTTTTTTTTACGATAGTTATAGAATTAACCCACTCAGTAGGTTCATCCTGCTCAACTATTACACCCATTTCTACCATACGATCAATTTCACTACATACTTTACTTTGAATTGCATATGGGATTCTTCTAGGCGGATCTATAATAGGTTGTACAGATTTATCAACATGAATGACAACCTCTGCTTTGATCAGACCTAAACCCTGAAAAACGTCTTTGTATTCGCTTACCAGCTGTTCAGCCTGCGCGCTGAGACTGTCATCCAGCTTGGAAATGTTCGTCGGCACGGCAGAGCGCACCTCATCGACACGCGCCAACAAGTTCAATGCCACACAAGCCTGTTTCCCCAAAATAGGCTGACAGTTCCGTACCACTTGGAACCTGAAGTCTCTGCCATTCACATCAACCGACGCCTCACCGTCAGGAGTGATCCGATGCCCGGAGAACGTGACCAACGAACACTGGGTGTTCATCAGCCGCACCGGTGCGACTCGGTAGAAAACGAACCTTTGAAGCACGTTCGCCTCCGACCCGGTGTCGGGCTTGAACTTGACA
Source organism: Branchipolynoe longqiensis (assembly GCA_030323885.1). Classification (NCBI taxonomy): domain Eukaryota; kingdom Metazoa; phylum Annelida; class Polychaeta; order Phyllodocida; family Polynoidae; genus Branchipolynoe; species Branchipolynoe longqiensis. Next base: position 2,658,459 of record CM059198.1, read on the forward strand.
GGGCAACCGTTCACCCGGATTGTCGCGTACCACATCTTGGCGTCTTGCTCGGCACCGCGGTCAACGGCACCGACGAACAGATCCGTTGTCAAAACATTGACCTCCGCTAGACCCGGGTCTTGCTCAGCATTGTGAGGTTCGGGCTCTTCAACGGTCAACTCATTGACCCTGCCGAGTTGGCTCCGGCAGACCTTACCGAAGTGCCCGATCTTCTTGCAGGCTATGCAAGCTTTGCCTTTCGCTGGGCAGACTCCCCGGCAGTATTTGTATCCGCAGTTCTGACAGCGGATCTTGAACTCTCCAGCACCGGCACCGCCAGCATTCCAAGATGGTGATTTCCAAGATGGCGTCGCCGATGACCGGACCGCCGGTGCACCGGTACGCGCAGTAGCATAGTTCCTCAGAAAATCAATTTCCTTGACTTCACCATCTGATTTCTTGTCTCCTAACTGATCTGGGGCCATATGCATGAAGCAGTTCTAGCGAGCCAAAACGCGTTTAGACGGTATTTCTGGTTTAGCACCGAAAAGTCGGTATGCATGGAGCAGTTTTAGGCCTAACACCACAAGCTTAAACTAGGTTAAGCTAAACCAGAAAAATAGCTGGTTTACAGGCGGTGTTAGTTATCAAATCTATTCAATGCGATCATATTTAACAGAATTACCTACCCAATAAGTGAAATTTTACCAATTTAACCCTAAATTCGAAGCGTTATTAAGGCTACCACCGCATTGGCGGTGATATCAATAGTTATATTTTCGAATCGACGAAAGTAATGTAAACAAATCGCCGCCGCCGCATCGACGTCGCGTTCCATACTGGCGGCGGCGGCGATTTGTTTACTTTACGTTCGTCGATTCGAAAATATAACTATTAATATCGTCGCCTAATCGGCGGTAGCCTTAATAACGCTTCGACTTTAGGGTTAAATTGATAAAATTGCACTTATTGCGTATGTAATTCTGTTAAATATGATCGCATTCAATAGATTTGAGCCTAATATATGGCTACAAATGCAGAGGGATTTCCCAAATCTATAAATACATTCACGTTTAGCTAACACTCACCATTTAAGCGCCCATGCATACGGCTTGACATAGTTCTTGACGCCGCCGATAACCTGTGTTAACTGCCCGGTGTTAGGAGGTTAATACCACACGCCACTAACACCGCTCCATGCATACGGGCCCAGAACTGAACTCACTGAGTTTGCACATGTTGATGCACTTTTCTAACGTCAAATCAGCCGTTTGTAGTAGTTTGTTCCTCAAATTCGTGTTCCTTATGCCAACCAGCAGCCGATCGCGCAACAGCGACTCCTCCACCGATCCATACTCAGTCTTTCACTGTCTCTTAATGCAGTAACATATGTAGACATATTCTCAGTAGCTTGGTTATGAGAATTGAACCGATAGCGTGTTATTTCAAGTTACTTTTACCTGCACAGTAGGTCTGAAACGCATCTGTGAGTGGTCCGATCTTGTCTCGATCAGCGAGCTCGACGGACATGTTGGCAAATACCTTTTGCGCGTCCTAGCCGGTGACATGAAGGAAGATGCAGCATTGCATTCATTCCGCCTTCGTGATTACACCTGCAGCAATGGCATATATCTCATATGCTCTGATCCATGTTTTCCAGTTCGATCGTGCGTTGTGGGTGAGGGCAAGCTGACCTGGCGGCCGCAAACCTGGCAACGTATTAGCGGGCGGCATTCTTCCTCATCTGACACCATGTAAAAGTACAACGTCTGAACACTTTGACTTCTGGATACTGAATGCTTTATTCCCGTCCAGGGCTCACTGAACCGCCAGCTAAACTTTCCATGACGTCATCTCATTTATATACTCCTTTGTCTCACTCACTGTCTGTAACATTATGCATCTAATTAGCATATATTACAGACATGTCTAGACATCTATTACGCATATATTACACCACCTGGTGTGCTGGCGGTTCTCTTGATTACACAGTACACACTGAGTGAGCCGTCTTAGTGTTATAGGGTCTTTGGTGTGACTGCTTCGTCCTAATGCTTTGCTCGATGTGTTTTACAATATCACACATCTCTATTTAAATTTATGCTACTTTCAGTACAATTCTGATAAAGAAATGTCCGTTATTACACTGATATCGCTCTAAATTGATATCACGCCGTTAACTTTCTCATTGCCATCGGACTCGGCCACGGGAAAGTCAGAGTAGAAACTCACCACCAAATCGGTGCTCATACGGCTTTTCTCTCTCTTTTGTAACAGTAAATGTATCATCTTTAAATTGCTTTACCCTTTCTGCTAAACTCTAAAACGTCCTGTTAATTCGACTGTAAAGGCAGCTAATTGTACCTGTTTTTGCCCTCGCTTACCGCCCGCTACACCTTTAATAATATGCATCTGTACAATGTATCCTGGTACTACAAATTTGAAATCGCTGTGCTTATCGGCTCTTACATATGGCTAGGATTATGGAAAAGAAAAGTGTCCTTTTAATGTAAATGACATTTTTTTTTACCAATTTAAAACATGTGTAATATCATGCGAGAACTCGGCCGTCAGAGCCCCAAATATCACTACTCTCCCCAGGTGTGTTCTGACAACTGTCTGTCAGTTCCCAACTGGTGTCCCTCTCAACAAACTCAAAAGGAAGAAAGGGAAGACAAGTCGCGCAAGATTGACAGTGAAGAAGGTGTGCTTGATTGGCATCAACTCCTGTTCACCTACTAGCGACCCTATCACTCTCACTCCTTACCAACTGCCCACACAAATCCTCATGACTCTTGCCAGTGTGTATAAGAATCAGTGCCTACAACCCATTGAACCTGAGTCCCATGGTTGTTGCACACAGCTCAGTGCCTTTTGAATAGCTGCTGCTAGTTTGTGTGTAGAAAGTGGAGTCTCAGACAGAGTGTCTTAAGTCCTGGACAAGAGTGCCTAGAGAGTGGAGTTGTCTCTGGCTCCAACTCTCGCATCATCGACAAGCTTGATCCACTGAATGAATTTTGAAAAAATGTTTCCTAACAGGTGTGGAAAAAGGAAGACAGGGGGTGAAAGGAATAATAATTATATATATATATATAACAATCCTTTTTAGTCCGACCCTTACTGCATAACAGGCAGAACACAAGTAACTAGCCCCTCCAATCGGGAGAGACTAAGTTCTTCACCACAACATGAAATATCAACAATCATACTGCCAATAATCAATATTATAGCACTAACAGTGGGCAGTACGAAATGCTAATTCACATCATGGTTATTAATGTAAATAGTGACTTAGCACAATTTACTTTAGCATATATTTTCATATTTATTTAAATATGTATATACATAGGGGTGCCTATCCCCTTAAGGAGGACACGCAAACAAAAAAACCACCAGGGGCACTGGTCTTTAATTACCCCTAAGTGACCCCAAGAATTCCTCGGACAAGGGTGGGCGCCAGCCAACTGTGTACGCAGTTAGTCATCGTTCACCTTACTGTCACTTGTCATCTGAACGTCACCGTCTGCATCAGTGGCTGCGTCTCTTACGCTGAACCTGGGAGAAAATTTTCTAGTGATCTCAGAAGATCCATCCCAGGTTCGGAAATCTCCCAGATAATTTTCCCGGGGGGTAAAGGAGGAACTATAAGAGTCCTCCTGCCCACATCTACCAAAGGACCAATGTCAGACACCTTGATGCCCATCGGCTTGGTGGAACCTCCCCCTGCTGACTGTGTGAGATGCAGTGTGGGAGTCAACTGCCTGGAGGCAGCAGCTACACCACACACAGAACTCATGGCAGTTTGAGCGGGAGCTCGGGCAGCAACTCCAGACGGTGGTGCCACCTGGTGTGAAACTGGTGAACCACCGCTGAGAGACTGCACCGTCCTCTCCACAGCAGAGCTCAGAGAGGGCGGATCCATCCAAGATGAGAACAACGATGCGACTGACCGATCTTGGCGAACTGCCAGGCTCGAAAACGGGCAAGCTCCTCGAGATCCACTAGGATAGCCTGGGACCTTTTAATTTTGTACATGCTGGGGGCCGCTGGCACCAAGGTGGAGTAAAGTGACAGAAAGGCGACTCCAGGTGGAGACAACAGTCTGCCGACTGCACCCCTCCGTGGGCCTCTGGCAACCGCCAACAGGGCGACACCTGCGGGCTGACCCTTAATAGCAACTCTTCTATAGAGTCATCGTCACTGACTAATGGCCAATAATTACCGGACCTGTCCCTGGACTTCTTTGAGTAACAGCTGGCCTCCGTATGGTTCATTACGATCCTCCTTACTTTCGCGCAGTAACCACACACGTGGGTGAGCTTCTGGGGGCCCAAGCCATGGGACTCTCCCTTCGCCGCCTTGTCGCAGGATCCAGGGTTTTTGTTCCATGCCGGGCAGGATGCGTCGATCGCTGCCTTGTCGTAGTGGTTGTGGGGGTCGGTGCCCACCTTCTGCTGCTGCTGCTTGCCTTGCTGGTGGTCGGCTGATGTCGCAGGGGAGGAGCAGGTGTGTCCCGCCATCGCGATAATCTCAATTTGTATGGCATTTACGGCAGCCGTATCCCTCCAGTCGTCGGCGAGGTGCCTGTCCGTGATTCTGGTAAAGATCTCCTCAGAGTATCGTCTCAGGACTGGCCATGTCAGGGTACAGTTGTCCTGGGCAACCATCTCTTGGTGGCGGGAGAAGGCCTCCAGGGCACTTTCCGGGAAGCCGCGCTGGTACTCGAGGCACTTTAGGCCCAACGGGTATTCCTCTCGAGTTGCCTCCCCCTTTTTAATGGACTTTCCCTCATCCCCCCGCTCGACCAGATCGTAAGGGAATAGATATTTAGGAGGAATACCTTTCTTCCTTGTGTGTGCCTTGCCGTCCGCCGCTGCAATGATCAGCCTGACCGCCTCCTCGGCCGTAGAGTTGGCACCCCTGCCGTACGCGTGGGATGTTGTCGGACTCCTGTAGCGCTGCGGTCGGTGTGTCCCGTTTCGGCGCTTGCTTTGGTGTTGTGGCGAGGGGGAGGGGGATGACCAGAGTATTGCTTGTGAGCTGGTGCGACCTCTACGTGATCTGGCCATTGGGGATGTTGGTGACAGCATCCTGGCGCGATGGGAGCGGTGTCGGTCGGTTGACGTGGGCTGGCGCCAGTTCGGTGGTGTGCGGGGCAAAGACGGTGACCGGGTGGCTTCGCGGTGGCGTAAGTTGGCGGTGGCGGCTGCCAGGGCCTCAGTGGCTTCCACGAGCACCTTGCTCTGCGCCACCATTTCCTTCCGCTGCTGGGCGGCGTGGATCTCGAACACATCCCAAAGCCTGTCGATGCCGTCGATGGATGCCTGCATCTTGATCATGGCGTTGGCTTGCTTCGCTTTTGCCGACAGCTTCAAGCGCGGGCGGATTGTGCGGGAGGTGGTGACGGGGCCGGCATGGGAGTGGTGCCGCCATCTTGCATTGAACGAGTCGCTCGGGTCGGCTTCGCGGGGCTACTGTTGTCCTCTTTGTGGTGCGCTTCGCCGGTCGGCCTCTGGGGTGTGTGGCGCGGCATGACCGCTGCATTTTGCTGTTTGATGTGAGTGCCATTTTTACTGCTTTAGTAGCTTTGTGACGTGGGTGTATGCTTGGGTGGATGCGGGTGTGTCGGTTTAAAACAAAACGCTTTGAAATCCGAGCCCGAATGCGGGTCAGGAGGCATAGGAGAAGGGGGGGGGAAGCGCGCATGCGCCACTTGGTGCTGTGAACTTCTCAGGCTTCCTCTGCCGGATCAACCATTTCACGTGTGATTTAACTCTGGAGTCGGTTTAAAACAAAACGCTTTGAAATCCGAGCCCGAATGCGGGTCAGGAGGCATAGGAGAAGGGGGGGGGGAAGCGCGCATGCGCCGCTTGGTGATGTGAACTTCTCAGGCTTCCCCTGCCGGATCAACCACAATTCAGAATTATGGGCCAATGTTATTAAATTGTCATTTCTTAAGTTTGTTATTGTGCAGGTCCCAGGCTAGTCATTTGATATGAAGTATATTCTCACGTAGATAATAGCTTCACCTCTACCCAGAGTAGGCGTGAATATGATGACTGTATGAATGGCAGCAAACACTATTTCAAATGTGATTTAACTCTGGAGCTAGTGGTTCCAGTGTATAATGCTCCCTAGAAATTGATAGGGAATGCACACCAAAAAAATCCCCCCAAATATGGCGATCCCAGAATGCTCTTGGACTCGAGATTTAAAGACCATTAAACTACATTATTTAATCAATCCTTGGTACACCGTTTCTGAGAACGGCGTATATAATATATATATATATATATAGCCACGTATATATGCCAGCGTATATGCGAGTGTAAGATTTGCACTGCTCCTCTCGCACGGTGCGCGGACACTCGTCTGCTAGGCGTGGACAGCCCGCTTGTGCGCCAGCTGGACTATAAATACAAACCAGACCCGCGGTTCGCGCTAGTTCGCTTCAGCTGCCACTGCAGCACATACTTCCATTCGCTTTTATTTTTTATGCAGTAAAGATTAGGGGCCTGTCGGGCGCCGAGGTCAGCGTATGACCGGATTGTGCCAGGAGGTTGGGAATGTGGAATTTAGTCCCGACCTTATCAACGAGGTATATTGTGCTACCGACTTGACCTATGCCCACCCGTCTGCCCCCCCCTGAGTCGATTGTCCCTATTTGTGCTAATGTGGAACAGCCGTTGATGTTCCACCCTGGCCGTGATGTGGAACACGGCTGTGGTGTGAGAACAGATACCTGCCGTAATCGGGCTGCGGCTCATGACCGCTCTAACGACATTGTGGTCGCTGGTATGACTCTGGGCTTTGTGATGCCTTTGTCGAGGTTTGCATCAAGGTCGCTCAGGAGACTGAGGTCCCGGCACGCATTAGCATTGCTATGCCTGATTGCCCCGCGTTTAATAGTGACTGGTTGACGGTCCGGCGCGTTGGGCCTATCCTCTGTGTCAAAGCTTGTGACCTCCATAATCATGTGCATGAACTTGAATTTGACGTTTCATGTGACTGTCTGAATGCTGTCTGTTCTTGTGTACATTTTATTGGTCACAGCCGAGTGCAATTGAAGCCGTGTAGGATTTTTTGTGAATGCTTCTTTCGAGGCGAAATTGATCGAGACTTCGAGTTTATCCTCGCAGGGGTCATCTTCGGCTTTAAAGTTATCAACCCCTCATGTGATGCTGTCTATTCATGCCCATTTAGAGCAGCCAGGGTCCCTAGCGACAAACATTTTATCGATAAGAAACATTCTAGCGAATTAAATTGTGGCTACATAAGCAAGGCGGATAGCGCTCCTATTTGTGTGCATAATGTCTTTGCCGTCCCTAAGTCGAGCGGTGAAGGTCTTCGCACAATTATTGACTGCAGGAGGCCAAGTGAGCATTCTGTAAACAACTATGTGGATGAAGTAACTAACACCTTTTCTTACATGAGTGTTGACGATTTAGCCTTTAACCTTGTCCGTGATGACTACATTGCTACGGTTGATATTCAGGACGCCTATCGGGCCGTCTGCATTCACCCGAGTGACCACCCCTGTCAGGCAATCCGCTGGGACTTTGGTAGCGGTGCCGGGTTAGAGGTCTTTTTTGATAACCGTCTATGTATGGGGCTTTCCTCTAGCCCATATATCTTCAATCGGATTTCCGATTTTGTCTTGCGCTGTGGTGTGCGTGAAGGAGTCGATAGGTCAGTTAATTATTTAGATGACTTTGCCGTCATTGGCACTACCTATCAGGAATGCCTTTCGAACCAAAACAAAATTGCCGCCATATTGAGGAGACTTGGGTTTTATCTGAGCTATCCCAAACTTCTCGCCCCTTCTCAACGCACCAGGTTCCTTGGTATTGAAATTGATAGTGTTGAACTCCAGCTCCGCCTCCCCCATGATAAGTTGGCCAAATTAAAAGATCAATTATTACTCTTTTTGGGTAAACGTAAGGCCACACGTAAGGACCTGGAGCGCCTTGGTGGGCGCCTCGCTCACTGCGCTACGGTTGTCCGAAGGGGTCACTCTTTCTCTCCCCGTGTCTATGACGCTATATGCCAACTTAGGAAACCATTTTTTAAATTCCGCCTGAACGATGAGTTCAGGTCTGAGCTGAATTGGTGGCTAGACTTTGTCGAACGTTTTAATGGCTGCGCAAAACTATTGGGCAGCCATGCGCCTTCAGTAGCGGTATATAGCGATGCGTCGGATTGGGGCTTTGGAGCGACTCACTCGGGCGATTGGTTAGTAGGTAACTTCGAGCTAGAAGTTATCGACCTCCCTTCTGAGGTTGGTCATCATTTTGCAGAATCGATCCCCGCCGCTGCTGACGGCCATATTAATTTAAAGGAGATGTGGGCAGTGGTTGCCGCCTCTCGGCATTGGGGGGCCCCTTTGGCAGGACAAGTGTGTTGTCTTTATCACCGACAATAACACTGTGAGGGCGGCACTCGCCACCGGGCGTTGTGTCAACAAACAAATTATGACTTGGGTCAAAGAACTCTTTTGGACTTCTGTTAATTATAATTTTGACATAAAATCTGTCTACATAAAGAGCAAGCAAAATGTGACTTGCGATGCCCTCAGCAGGTGGCGGGACTATTCTAGCAGAGACCGAATAGCTTGTGTCGGGGCTGATGTGTTGTGCACATATTTTTAGGTGACATTTTCCTTCATTACAGGTCTAGCGCAGCTGGAGGTCCAATTTAGGTCGATGTCTGGCCAATACTATTCGGACAATTCAAGAGCGACCAGGTCGATGCAGATGCGGAAATACCTTGCATTTATCGATGAGTTCCGTGGCTTGCTCTCGCCTATCCCCTGTCCATCTTCCCAGGTTGCCATTTATGTCGTCTGGCTATCCCGCACTTTAAAGTATTCCTCTATAACAAATTATCTCAGTGCCTTAAGTCTGAGGGCAGTCCTCCAATCGATTTCTCTTCCCACCAGATTAAGACCGTCATGGAGGGGGCTAAGCGTGTTTTGGGGTGTGCTGTGAAAAGGGCGGCGCCCCTTTACTGCCAAGTGAGCTTTTGAAGATTTTCGCTTTATTATCAGAGCGTGAGGGACATGTTTGCGCTCGTGCAGCCATTCTAACTGGCTTCTGAGCTCTCTTGCGCAAGTGCCAATTGACTGAGTCTGCCTCGCTCCTTAGGCGATCAGATTTTGAGTTTTTTCAATCGGGGATGGTCATTTCAATACGTAGGTCTAAAACCATCCAATTCTCAGAAAGGGAGCTGTTGATCCCTGTCGCCCATGTCCCAAATACCTCTCTTTGTGCTGTCTATTGGGTCGAGAAACACTTCAGTCAGGTCAAGGCAGCCCCGGATGCAGCAGCTTTTCAAATCCCTGCAGTTGATCGGGGCTACAGACCCCTTGATTACCGTACTTTACAAACTACTATAAAGTCATTCGCTGCTGACGCGGGTCTTGACCCAAGCAAGTTCTCCTGCCACTCTCTCCGGAGGGGCGGGTCTACATTTCTCACCCTTCAGGGCGCATCTATTGACGAGATAAAGGTCAGGGGGGACTGGTCCTCCGATTGTGTTTACAAATATATTACTCGCCCACTTGCCGAGCGCATTGTATCAGACATTAGGGTGGCATCCACCTTGAGTTCCATTATTGATTGATTATTTTAGCTAATCTGTCTGGGTGGGTCCGGGGACCTTGGCACTTTGGCCCGGCCAGATTATTTATATATATACACTGCATGTACTATTTAATGCTGAAATAAATATATCTACCATCCGAGTTTGCTTCGTGCCCATCTTACAGCCACGTATATATGCCAGCGTATATGCGAGTGTAAGATTCGCACTGCTCCTCTCGCGTGGTGCGCGGACACTCGTCTGCTAGGCATGGACGGCCCGCTTGTGCGCCAGCTGGACTATAAATACAAACCAGACCCGTGGTTCACGCTAGTTCGCTTCAGCCGCCACTGCAGCACATACTTCCATTCGCTTTTCTTTTTCTTTTATCTTTTACCGGTAGGGCACTTTGGCCCGGCCAGATTATTTATATATATACACTGCATGTACTATTTAATGCTGAAATAAATATATCTACCATCCGAGTTGCAGGTCTGTCTTGTGTTCCTTATACAAGACAGACCTTATATATATATATTTCAAGCAAGGAAAAACTCCGCCTCTTTATATATATATACTAAATTAGATTGAAATCTAAGGCTCATGTGACGCAAACCGTGTGGAAAGGCACGTGACTAGGTGCTGGTGGTGCCGAACTCGCCAGGCGGGATCCGGCCCGCAGCAAATCGCCTGATCAGGTGGTATGGATAAATAATAAATAGCATGCATACTACAAAGCGGAATAAATATCACAAGAATGCTCCGCCCCTTTATATTCATATAATACCTTATATATCACATAATAAATTATATTCTACATATATGCACATATATAAACACTCGTCCTGCATACCAGTGGCAACAAGGAGACGGAGCTGGTTGAAAAGAAGGTTATATCTTCTGGCAGGAGATATAATACATAGCCCACTGAGTTTAAAACCTGGCATACATTGACGGTATATCCTGGATTTTGGCCGCGCGCTGATGGCACCAGTGGCGAGATAAGGAAGTAGACCGAATCAACATGCATACTGTTCAGTGAGGAAATAATTGTGAGGTGGTCTTTCCTTTTTTTATACTCCCATAATTCTTTATACAGCCTATATGAAACATTATCGGCTTTATACAGCACATGGGCAGATACCTATTTGATCATGTTGCTGGTGTAATTGAGGTCCTTCTCTTGCCTTGCAGGACTGGCGTCCAGTTCCTCGGCATGCAAACCATCATCATAACGAACCAATGGGGAGCTTTCAGTTCGCATGACTCTCTCGTCAGATGGCGCACCATGTCGGTCCCATTTGTTGTGGAGGTGTAGGGGTGTGGGGAGGAATTGGGCGTATGTAGTGCGGTGTATGGGGATTTACGGGTTGTGTGGTGGGGGTGTAGGGGTGTGTTGTGAGTGGGTATTGTGGGGTGGGTGTGGTTGAGGTGAAGGTGTGATGGTGGGTGTGTAGTGGGGGTGTATGTTTGTGTGGTGGAGGTGTAGGGGTGTGGTGATGATTTTGGTGTGTGGTGGGTGTGTGTGAGGATTTAGGGGTGTGTGGTTGGGGTGTGGGTGTGTGGTGGGGGTGTATGTTTGTTTGGTGGGTGTTTTGTGGAGGTCTAGGGGTGTGGTGAGGATTTTGGTGTGTCTGGTGGGGGTGTATGGGGATTTAGGGGTGTGTGGTGGGTGTGTGTGGTGAGTGGGTATGGTGGGGTAGGTGTGATTGGGTGTAGGTGTATATGGTGGGGGGTGTATGTTTGTGTAGTGGAGGTGTAGGGCTGTGGTGTAGATTTTGGTGTGTGGGGGTGTGGTGAGTGGGTGTGGTGTGGTGGGTGTGGTTGGGGTGTAGGTGTGTATGCTGGGCGGGTGGTGGGGTCATATGTTTGTGTGGTGGGGGTGTGGTGGAGGTGTAGGGGTGTGGTGAGGATTCGGGTGTAGGATTCGGGTGTATGGGAATTTAGGCGTATGTAGTGGGAGTGTAGGGTTGTGTGGTGAGTGGATATGGTGGAGTGGGTGTGGTGGGGTGTAGGGGTGTAGTTGGAGCTTAGGTATGTGGTGGGGGTTGGCGGTGTGTGTGGTGGGCGTGTAGGTGGTTTGTGGTGGAGGTGTAGGGGTGTCTTGCAGAGTGGAACCTCACAATCATTAGCATCCCTAACCCCCACCACACATCTACACCCCCACCACATCCCTAAACCCCCACCGCACACACCTATACCCCGTACACCCCACAACACACCTATACCCCAACCACACACCTACACCCCCACCACACACCTACACCACCAGACAGACACCTATACCCCCACCACATCCCTAAACCCCCACCACACACATACACCCTCACCACACACCTACAACCCCAGCACATCCCTAAACCACCACCACACACGTACAACCCCGCCATACCCCTAAACCCTCACCACCCACCTACACCCCCACCACACACACTCACCCCCACCACACCCCTAATCCCCACCACACACCTACACCCCACCACACCTCCTAAACCCTAACCACACACCTACAACCCCCACCACATCGTAAACCCCACCACACAGCTACACCCACCACATCCCTAAACCCCCTCACAACCACCTACCCCCCCCCCCCCCCCCCACACACACACCTACACACTTCTATCCAACCATGATGGCCAACTTGGACCGGGAACGGGTGCTGCCACCTAGTGTATAGCGATAGAAATGGCTCATGAAAGGTTCCCATTGCATGCTGGGAACTCAACGAGATGCCGCTGGGATGGCAGATGAAGACACCCTGCTTTCTTTTCCCCCGTCCATTCATTAAAAACAAATAAATCCCCGAAACTGTATGAAATATGTTCACTTATTTTGTTCTCCCGTGAAAAGTCATATTCCCAAATCAGTGTCGTGTACAATCTACTAAAGACTAAATTGTTATTGTTATCTCAGCTGTCTCGGTAAATGTATTATAATATTGGATCATCGTTTGCCGCTACCGGATCGGTAGAGCGCAGGCTTCCCATACGGAAGGTCGGAATCCCAGCTGAGTCAAACCAACTAATTATCAAATTGATACTTGTCGCTGCCTAGCCAGGCGTTTGGCATTAATAGGATAGGACAAGAACTGGTTAGTACAGTGTCAGGATAATGTGACGGTGTGGGAGATCGGGTTATGGTGCTGGTGGCCTGTTCTCACAGTGGGACAGCACTATAAAGTCGCCACGAGTGCGCACTGTCACATGTCAGTACCGATTCTTATATGACCTTAGATGTTGTTAGGAAGTAAAACAACAAACAAACATCATTTGTCGCTAATTCGGTCTGCCACAATGACAGTAGCATTGGTACAGTTAAAGTTGGATAGTCCGATGAAACAACATTTTCAAAACCTAAACACTCACCTAGATTTGATTCTATATATCTAACTTAGATACTGATGCACTTGTTTCTAAATATAGAGGAGAGTGTAAATACCCACCTAGATTTGATTCTATATATCTAACTTAGATACTGCAGTGATACACTTATTAAGCACTTGTTGCTAAATATAAAGGCGTACTGAGTCAATTTAATAGAACCTGTTAACGCATAAGCCTATGGTGTCAGAGTTTTGGTGTGCTTGCCAAAACTAATTTTGTGTGTTTGCACTGCAAATATCTCCCAGGTTAGCTATTTAAAATAAAAGTTATCGCAAACCAATGTAAGCTAGATTATAATGATCAACCTGAAATATTTATCTCAGAATATGAGAGAAACTCAAAACGATCGGACTATGCGACTTTAAGCTCATAACAAAAACTTTAAAAAAAATGTCCACACAGTTTCAAATTATAAAGTTGCATAATTAAATTCGATGAGTGACCTATCTAGAATTGATTATGTAAATTAGCTTACTTAAAGCTGCATAGTCTGAGGAGATCACATCTTCGACACAAAAATACTCATCTACACTTAATTTGGCATATCTAATAGACTACATAACGGTTCCGACTGCGCATGTGCTGAAAACGGCCTTGGGAGCAAAGCAAAGCTGTACAGCCATTGAGTTTGGCTATACGCGCATTGAAAAACGTCAGTTTTATTCAAAATTAATAGAAATCCAAAACCCTAACCGTATCAATTTAATATAATCTTTTTGTTAAACATGTTTTCTATATGTGTTCCAAGTGGTTTGTGCCTAGGTGGTGTCGTTTTATCAATATTTTACTTTTTCTGTATGGAGATTACTCACTGCCATTGACAATGCATTGAGTACTCTGGCTGTGGCTCTAACACTAGTCTGAGTGCCTAGATCGTTCTAAATCTAAATGCACATGGCATAAGATGTGCTGATTATATTGATGTAAATGCAATGCTGGATAAAAGATTAATATCTTAATTTATTATATATATTTTTTTAGTTAGTATTCTATGTCTCAAACAAGAGCTGAGATGAGCTGAAACTAGCACATTTCATAGCTGCACCCAGTGTATTAGCATGTGCCATGTGCTTTTTGGGGGGGGTTGTTTTGCTCTGATGCATCCCACAATGCACCGCGCCGCTGGAACCGTGATGTAGTCTATTTGGATAATGGTACATTTATTAAACACTTGCTGCTGTGCAGAAGGGAAATATGAAGTCAATTTAATAGAACCTATTGCTGCTGAAGCCTATGGTATCAGAACAGTATGCCAACATTTATTTGGCATGTTCATACTTCAAATATCTCTCAGGTTAGTAATTTCTAATCAAAGTAATGTGAAAGGTAGACCATAATGGGTTAAGAAAAGAAATTATTTCATAGATTTTCACCTAGAATTAGAAACATGCTGACACATTTCTTATTTTCAATTGGATCAGATATCTGTTAGATATAAAATAAGTGGATGTCCATAGCGACTATCATTAGATAGTGCTACATCATATCGAGTGTGTATAAAATACCAAACGAATGTCTATAAGATATCAAACAAATGTTTATTATATATCAAACTCACACCCTGACACTCACCCTAACACCTATACTGACTCCCACCCTGACACTCACCCTAACACCCACCCTGACTCCCACCCTGACACTCACCCTAACACCCACCCTGACTCGCACCATCACACTCACTCTAACACCCACCCTGACTCCCCCATCACACTCACCCTAACACCCTCACACTCACCCGAAGTCCCACCATCATACTCACCCTAACTCCCACACTTACCCAAACTCCCTCCACCCTCACACTCATCCTAGCACCTACCTTGACTTCCAACACACTCACCCTAACTCTCACCCTCACACTAATTCCCACCCTCACACTCACCGATACACTCACCCGAACTCGTACACTTAGCCTAACTCCCACCATCATCATCACACTATCACCTACCCTGACTCCCACCCTCACACTCACGCTAATAGTACCTACCCTCACACTCACCCTAACTCCCATTCTCACACTCATACTAACATACCCTGACTACCACCCTCACACTCACTCTAACACCTACCCTGACTCCCACCATAACACTCACCCTCCATCAGCTCCCACACTCACCCTGACTCGCACCCTCACACTCACCCTAACACCTACCCTGACTCCCACCCTCACACTCACTCTAATTTCTACCCTCACACATATAAAGGCAACTTAAAGTGGCTATGTAAAGCAGAAAAAAGAGTCTCGAACCGTTCACGATCCATTAGTCAAAACACAGTAGTGAGACCTGAAATCTACCAAACCACTGCTAACTGTGCCGACTCTCTGTGCGGACCTCAAGTGCAGGCTGTATTAATGGGACACTATTTGTGACTTATCGATATAGTTCCCAGTAATGCTGCCAGGAAGCCGTTTAAGACACTGTCGATCGACTGATGGCAGTCTATTGATGGCCTGTTCTCGCGATTGCTTGCTTTTAGCGAAAGTGCGCTCCAGCAACAGCTATTGATGCTTGCTCTCCCAGCATAGACTTGGTTATAACACAGTCTTCTATCTACAGTGTGAAGTGCGTGCTGTGTAGATGAAGTGGGTGGAGAGTGTGGATGACAGGTGGAGTGGAGTGCATTTGGATCACGTGACTGACACTATGCCACTCCTGCTCTTTCCGTCCACTCACACATCTGAATATACCTCCCCCCCCTTCCCACCCCGTCGACAACATACCGAATACAGTATAACCCCATTAAACCAAGCTCGGTTAAAGCAAACGATCGGTTAATCCAAACTTTTTTTCGGCAGCCCGGCAAAATACTACCATTTATCATATAAAAAAGTTGGTTTAACCAAAGTTGATTAATCCAAATTATCGGTTAATCCAAATTATCGGTTAATCCAAACAAAATTGTCAGACCCCAGGCCACTCCGGTATCGTTAAACCAAACTTTCATGTGGTTATAAGGTCATCTGAGACCCCACCAACTTTTTAATATGATAAATGGTAGTATTTTGCCAGGCCGCCGAAAAAAGTTTGGATTAACCGATCATTTGGTTTACCCAAGTTTGGTTTAACAGGGTTATACTAGTAGTATAGAGAGGACTGATATAGGTACATCTTACATAATCGTCCCGCATCAGAGGTCTGACACGGGACAATGACCTTAAATGAACCCTCTCTGGTGGGACAATGACCTTAAATGATGCATAGCCTGCTTGCAGCATAGCCATCTGTTTTTGGTTGAACTCATTTGACCTTTTTGACTGAATTGATGACCACCGTTCTACCTTGCAGGATGGGCATCTGTTTTTGGTTGAACTCATTTGAGCTTCGCTTGTAGGATTCACATCTGTTTTTGGTTGAACTCATTTGACCTTCGAGACTGAGTACTATGAGTTCAACAGAAAACAGATGCCCACCATGCAAGGATGCATACATGCAATTTCCAGATGAACTCTCCACTTAACAGTCGTTACTAATGGCTTGTGTTTTGTAATATGTAATGCTGCATGTTGGAGGCAGCCATACAAAACAAACAAAAAAAAACACTGAAAAAACCTTGGTTTGTTAAGATATGATGTACAGTAAAACCTCCCTACCACCTCCACAGATCGACCACTGCCCTATATCGATCGCTTTATTTGGGTCCCAAAAATACCATTGTAACCATATTCTAACTGCCTAAACCGACCACCTCCCTAAATTGACCACTTAAAGTCGGTAGATTTAGAGAGGTTTTACTGTATATTGATATGTATATCAGACAAACTATTTCTTGAACATTGTTTCCATGAACATGCTATTTTGAGACATTATTTGAGTGGTTGTAGTTGCATGCGATACTATAAAAAAAAAACCTCAAATAATAACCTAACTTAAAATAATTTAAGGTAATTTCTTGTTTTTTTTGGTTGGAGTTTTACATCCTGATTTGCTTGAATCTTTATTTAAAATGTCATCAATCCAGTCAAAAAGGTCAAATGAGTTGGATATGATATACAGTCAAACCTCCCTAACTGACCACCTCCACAGATCGACCACTCCCCTACATTGATCGCTTTATTTCAGTCCCTAAATACCATTGTAACCATATTCTAACTCCCTAAACTGACCACCTCCCTAAATCGACCACTTAAAGTTGGTCCCAAGGTCGCTCGATTTAGATAGGTTTGACTGTATATTAATATGTATATATGTAAAACTATTTCTTGAACATTGTTTCCGTGAAAAGTTCATCTGGATATCACATGTATGCCTCCTTGCATGGTGGGGCATCTGTTTTCTGTTGAACTCATAGTACTCAGTCTCGAAGGTCAAATGAGTTCAACCAAATCAGATGTCCATCCTACAAGCGAAGGTCAAATGAGTTCAACCAAAAACAGATGCCCATCCTGCAAGGTAGCACGGTGAGGTCATCAATCAAGTCAAAAAGGTCAAATGAGTTCTACCAAAAACATATGGCCATCCTGCAAGCAGCAATGGGTCATTTAAGGCCATTGTCCCACCAGAGAGGGTTCATGTACAGTCATTGTCCAGTGTCGGACCTCTGACGAGGGACGATTATGTAAGATGGACCTATATCGGTCCTCTCTATACTACTTATACTGTGCTTAACATTTCTTCCAGATTCTATGTTTGGTGAATTTTTCTATTTTATCTCTAGACCTGCAATCAAACCCCCATCCGGATATGACCTTAGATGCTGCTAGGATGTAAAACAACAACAAACAAACAAAGCCTACACACCATGTTAAGGTGTAATTTCGATCCGGGCCTGTTGATAAATGAGACAGTCTCAAAAGGTGCTTAGCAATATTGGACACAACTTTGTCCATTGTAACGATCAACATACTATCTGCTTATGCATTTGCTCAGGATAAACTGATTTGTTCTTTACATGGTCTTTCATAATCCCAATAGAATACATATTGATTTGAAGCAAATGTCCTTGTGTTTTCAGTGTAACCGTTTCTGTGCTGTTTTGTGTCAATCGTTACAATGGACAAACAAAAAGAAGAGTTATCACATTTTGAGACAGGCTCATATATATATAAGCTATATCTATAAGATATATCTATAAGATATTTCTATAAGATATATAGATATATCTATAAGATATATATACATATATATATAAGATATATAGCGCGTATACAGACCCTCTGTATGCAGGTGTAACTAGAAGGAATCCGGCTATACTACTTCTTTGATAAACAACCACCATTGTGGTTCCTGGGTTCGACGGCAGGGGACTCGCGGCGCCACTGTCGGCGCACGCACATCCAGGCCAGTGGTGCACAGGACTTGACACTTGCTTGTCAACCGCACCCCGATCAACATCGTGTTTGCTCCGAGCGGTGTGTGACACCGGCATAGCAGGGGGCGTTCCCAGACATAGGCAACAGATGTCCGACTACTGTGGTCCGTGCGGCCAGAAACACATGTTACCAGTCAACGAGCTGTGTCCAATGCGGTTATCAGCAACTAAAAAGAGAGCAACACGAGCGCACCCTGTTCCTGAAGCCTTACAACCGGTTGAACAGATACGCGAAATGAATACTGACGTGAAAAGTGAGGTGCGTGGCGCGACCGGAGGTGTTGAGCGACAATTTGCTGGAAGAAGAGGCGGCTTTAACATGGGAAGTGGACGTTTTGGAGAGGAAGCGGCGTGTGGCGGCGTTGAAGAAGCAGCGTAAGCTAGTGGAGGAGGAGCTGAGTGCGTTAGAGGTGTCGGAAGACGTGTCGGAAAAAAGGGGGCGGAGCAAGTCGGGTCACGCGCGCGGTGGTCACCGGCGTCGTCGGAGGTCGTCCTCTTCTAGTTCGGGAAGCCGGACGCCCAGCACTGAGAGGCGGCGGCAGCGTAAGTGGTCTTTGAAACACCACACGGTGGACAGAAAGCAAGTCAAAAAATTAAATACATATGAAATTATTGAGGCCACGTGCGCTTGGTTCCAGGACAGTAGTGCCTACGAGGACATGAGTGCATGTCATGCTATGTTAAACCATATAAGCTTCTTGAGTGCTAAAGCTAAATTCAATAATTTCAATAATTCGGCGCATGTAGCTTATGATGCCGGTATTCGCAAGTTAGCGCAGAAACAAGGGTTTGAGGCATTTCAAGCTGGTAATAATGACTTAGCGTTGCGGCACTATGCATTTGAAAATTTAAAAGACAATAAGAAGGCCAACGGAGCTAGTTCGTCTAACGCTTCAAACCGTCTATATGCTCGGGACGGGAAGAAACGTTGTTTTGCGCATAATGGTGAGCAGGGCTGTTCACGTGATAGTATGACATGTGATTATGGTCATTGGTGTTCACGGTGTGGGAGTCGGAGTCATAAACGCGTAAAATGCCGTAGGGATTGAAAAATTAGAGTTACACGTGATGGGGATAATGCTACTTATTCAAGAATTAAGTTAAATAGTTCATTAGAGTCTACTTCAAAATTAACGACTAAGAATAAGCATGAGGGAATTGATACAGTTGTAGTAATGAAAGGGGAGGGGTGTGCTTCTCCGACTCTGCTTAAAATAGCCGAGCATGTACCGGTGCATAGTGGCACTGTAGACAGTACGGTTAATCAACTTCCCTTTATGATACCCATTAATACATCTTGGTTACAAGGTTGTAATACAGTGGACGGTTACAGTGTTACAGCTACTGATAAATATACTAATGGTGAGTTTAAATGTAATTTCCCAATTTTCCCCAGCTGTGTTCATGGTTATTGTGCTTGCACACATAAAATTGCAGGTGTCGCAGTCCAGCTTAAACCCTGTCGAGTGTTTGCAGAGGTTTTTTTCCGTGGTGATACCGACCCAGACTGGGACTATATATTACATGGTGTTATTTTTGGATTTAAAATAATTAATGAACAATTTCCTTATTCTTATAATAGCACATACACGAGTAAGGATGACAGTAAGCATAATATTTTCATACAAACTAAATTGCAAACCGAGGTTGAAAAAGGATATATTTCTCCAACTGAGATTCTTCCTACTTGCTCTCATAATATGTTCTGTATTCCTAAAGCTAATTCAGGTTACAGGGTAATAGTTGATTGTAGTAAACCTTATGGGAAATCGGTAAACAATTTTGTGTCTGATACATGCTGTAAATTTCGTTATAAAAATGTTGATACATTATTGAACTTACTTGTACAGGGAGATTATATTGCGGTAGTTGACATCCAGGATGCTTATCGAGCTGTTAGCATTCACCCTTATGATAGAGTTAAACAAGGTTTGAGGTGGGATATTAATGGTCAGGTTAAATATTTTGTTGACAATAGGTTGTCAATGGGGTTATCTTCTAGCCCTTATATTTTTAGTAAAATATCAGATTTTATTTATCGTTGTGCAGTCAGGCAGGGTAATAACCGTATAGTTAATTATTTAGATGATTTTGCTGTGTTGGGATATGACTATGAGGATTGTCGTTTGATTCAGCAGCAATTAATTTCTATTCTAAGAAGATTGGGATTTTATATAAATTTCTCAAAGATGATATCGCCTTCTATGGAAGCTAGGTTCCTGGGAATAATAATAGATAGTATAGCTATGAAGGTTAAGCTGCCGGGTGATAAGTTATTGAAATTAAAAAATCATCTAAACGAGTTTGTTAGTAAAAAGAAAGCTACTAGGAAAGAGTTGGAACAATTAGGTGGTCGGCTATCGCACTGTTCTGTAGTAGTGCGCGGCGGTAGGTCTTTTTCTGCTCAAATTCATAGGGCGGTGAGTACCCTTAAGCTTCCATATTATAGGTACAGGATAAACAGTTCCTTCCGTGAGGAGATAGATTGATGGCTAGGATATGTAGACCAGTTTAATGGTGAGCAAAAAATATTGATAGGCCAGCAGGGGAGTTTATCAGTGTATACTGACGCGTCACAGCAAGGCTATGGCGCGCTGCATGGTTTGGACTGGTGTGTCGGGTTTTTTGAAGAGGACCGGCCAATTCACGCATTGTCTCACCATAGGGTTGTAACGCCTATTGAAGTAGTTCGTGCACACATAAATATTAAAGAGATGTGGGCGGTGGTAGCAGCTGTTGATAGATGGTGTATGCAATGGACAAATAAAAATATAGTATTCGTCACTGATAATAACACAGTTAGGGCTGCTTTGGTGAAAGGTGTGACAAAAAATCAAATTATAATGGACATGATAAAGCGGATATTTTGGGTGTCCGTTCGTTATAATTTCAGTATAACAGCCGTGCATATAAAAACCCATTACAATGTTATTAGTGATAGCTTGAGTAGATGGGATAGCCCGAAACAGCTAGGAAGGATATCAGAGGTCGATAGTTCAATGGTTCAATGGTGTTGTTCTCATTTGTTCAAGTTGCATTTGTAGGTCTGGCAACGCTGCAGATGGAGGCGAAGGCAATTGCAATGCAGTATTATGCACCCAATAGTCGCGCTACGCGTTCAATGCAAATAAGGAAGTACTTTACATTCATTGACCAATTCCAAGGTCTGTTGGTGCCGTTGCCGTGTCCGTCCAACCAGGTAGCAATATATATAACTTGGCTTTCACATAGTTTGAAATACAGTTCTATAACTAATTATCTCTCTGCTTTAAATCTTTTCTTGAAATCTCAAAATACAAGTCCTATTGATTATACAGATCATACCGTAAAAACTACCCTTGGGGGTGTGAAGCGGATTCTTGGGTGCGAGGTTAAGGCTGTAAAGCCTCTATTACCTAGGGATTTATTGAATATGTTTGATTGGTTAACAGATTCCTATGGACATTTTGCGACTAGAGCTGCTATACTGACAGGTTTTAGGGGACTGTTACGCAAGTGTCAGTTGACTCAGTCGGATTCAACCTTGAGAAGGTGCGATTTTGAATTTTTTTCCTGGGGAATGATTATTTCCGTCAGGAGATCAAAAACGATTCAATTTTGTGAATGTAAATTACTTATTCCGGTAGCGGAGTTAAAAAATAAATCATTATGTGCGGTCTATTGGACGAAACTACATTTTAAGCAGGTACCTATGTCCAAGGACGCGTTAGCATTTCAGGTTCAGTCTGCTCACGGCTATAAGCCATTGACTTATGCAGTGCTTCAATCAACGATTAAGTATTTGTGTGTTCGAACAGGGCTTAACCCGGATGATTACTCTTGCCATTCACTGAGAAGGGGTGGGTGCACTTTTCTACATATGGAAGGTGCATCTATAGAGGAGATTAGAGCCCGAGGTGATTGGAAGTCAGATTGTGTGTATAAATACATCACCTTACCGATTTCAGATCGGATACTTAATGATATTCGAGCAGCTGCCTCAATTGATATTTGTTTGTAATTAGTCAGTTAATACTTAAGAATGTTCTTTCTTGATTATATATATATATATATTTCTTTTCTCTCTCTCTTCCTTTTTTCTCTTCCACTTGGCTGGGTTCGGGCGGTGGCCCTTGGCAGTGGCCCAGCCAGATATCATTTATGATTGATATGATTACTGTATGATTTAATTGCTATGTGTTCTGGTGTATCACATTGGTTATTGAAAGTTATGGATGATTGGTACATCCAGGATCTTGCCTGCCAGGCTGATGATCTAAGCTATATCATTGTTGTGTAAATAAATGATGTCGCCCTTACGCTAAATTGCTATACATGACTCCTAGCCTTCCTTCTTACAGCGCGTATACAGACCCTCTGTATGCAGGTTAATTGCTATGTGATCCGGACCAATACTACTCTTTAGATAAAACAGACCACCATTGTGGAGTTCCTCGGGTTCGACGCCAGGTGGACGGGCGAGCGCCACGCTGGTCGGCGCACCGCACATCCAGCGCCAGGTTTGGGGGCGTGCACAGGAATCGACACTTGCTTGTCAGCGTGGGTATTCTATCAACATCCGAGTTTTTTTCTTCTTTTTTTCGGTAGGCAAGTGGCCCACCAGCGTATCATTATGATTTGCGATATGAATACTGTAATGATTTAATTGCTATGTGTTCTGGTGTAATCTCATTGGTTATTGAAAGTTATGGATGATTGGTACATCCAGGATCTTGCCTGCCAGGCTGATGATCTAAGCTATATCATTGCTGTGTAAATAAATGATGTCGCCCTTACGCTAAATTGCTATACATGACTCCTAGCCTTCCTTCTTACATATCTATAATATATAAGAAATATATATAAGATATATACACATTCATATATTATATATATTACATATAATAAAGCTACTCAAATTAATTTCAATATGTTTGAATCAAACTTCACCGCAAACCACAATGCATTATTACAAAGACCCTATAATACTAAGACAGCTCACTCAGCCTGTACGGTGTAATCAAAATGATCAAACCCACCACTTGGTGCGCTGACTGTTCTCTTGGTTAAACAGGTGCTATATTATATGTATAAGTATATATATGAATGTGAAAGATGTGTGATGATGGTGATGATGATGCTGATGATGATGTGTATTTGTTCATAGCAATTTCATATTGATGTGTATTCATACTTACCTATCTCATGTATAATATAATTGTATGTTTTTACATGTGAGACACCAACCAGCAGCCGGGCTGATCAAACCCACCACAAGGTGGCATTGCAAAATTTACATTACCATGGGAGAGATAGGGAGTGAGCCGTCTCAGTATTATAGGGTCGTTGATTATTATTTTATTGGCCACAAACACAATTCACAACCACATAAAGAACACCGAGGGCGAAATATTAAACATAATTAACCAATTATCCGTCCCTACCGCACAATTAACAATCATCTGAAAATGCATTTAAAAATAAACAAAAAAAAGCCAGGGCAGAAAAAGATTAGCCTACTTAAGCTAGACATAATCATATTATTGTTAATTTAATCGAAACATACAATCAGTTTTCAGAATTAAATACATTTTAAAAGTAGTCATTTCCACACTTTGATATATATGGGTCATTCTTTAAAACTGGGCATGAAAGTGTGACATGGAAACCAAAAGTGAAAACCTTCCAAATAATAGCAAAAAACCTTCCAAATAATAGCCTAATCCAATGTCCTATGAAGGAGTGCATGTTGTGCATACGTCAGAGTTGAACAAAATTAATTTCACTTTTTGAATTAGATCTTTACAAATTGAGCAATACATTAATATCACTCATGTAACATGAAAATCAAAGACACATCCAGAACCTCATTTTAACATATACAACATAGTCAAACAAGATTTTATTGATTACTCTTAAGCAGACAAGGTTATGACTTACAAGAAAAAGGTTGAAAAGTAAGTTGAACAAAAGTTTGGCTAGTGTAAATGTGTAAATTTTCACTTTTTCACATTAGCACAAAATCATATAAGTAAACTTTTAATTTCTTTCTCGGGGTAGCTTCAATAAATATACTATTGCTAACATACTTAATACACAGAGGATAAAATAATTATTTGACTTGCAATCAATAAAAGAAAGAACAAATTATCAGCATCGTAATTTGGAAACCAAATATGTGGTGCCCAGTATTAAAGAATGACCCATATACGTAGATATTATATGTGATGTATAATGAATTATGTACTTGTAGTGCCGTCTGCAGCCTTCTCACCTCCACCGGATGTAGACCAGTGTCAGTCACACCGGAGGATATCTATAATATATCAGACCCTGATGTATCCCTAATGATACAGCTTGCTATGGCTTGGTGTAACCCACCCAAACCTCAGATCCGCTTGTGGCGCCACCTCTCTGCTCACGTGTCAAACATTCGCTTAACCTACACTCACTATCAGGGATGAAAGTGGTCTCCGGGAAAAAAAACAGAAATGCTGATATTCTCCCATAGGCTTAGCATTGTCAGGGAATCACTGAAAATTCCCAGAAGTCGAATTTCATACATATTGGTATACGCTGATAGTGCTGCGCAGTTTGAAGCATGTATTAGTAGTATACGCTGCTGGTGGTGCAGCGTTTGCACCACATATAGGTATACGCTGATAGTGCTGTGGTGTTAGAAGCATGTGTTAGTAGTATACGCTGCTAGTGCTGCGGCATTTGCACCACATATCGGTATACGCTGACACTGCTGTGCTGTTTGAAGGCATTAGTAGTATACACTGCTAGTGCTGCGGAGTTTGCACCACATATTAGTATACGCTGATGGTGCTGTAGCATGAAATAACGTATTGGTTGGTTGGTTGTTGGAGTTTTACATCCTGGCAACATCTAAGGTCATATCAGGAAGGGTGCAACATATTAGTATACAATTATAGCTACAGGAAAAATCCCGGAAATCTGCGAAATCGTGGAGATCTTTCATCCTTGCACTATACTGCTGAACATTTTAAATTTGAGGCTAGTGGTGTTAGTTTCTCTAGCCAGAGAATAGGAGCGAGGCATAGCTCAGGCAGTAGAGTGTCCACCTGTGAAGGTGTGGGTCATCCGATCAGTGGACCCATTTGTAGTTTGGGCTAGTTTCTATTCCAACCAGTGGTCCAGAGCTCCTTCATCAAAGGCTGTGGTATGGGCTGTCCAGTCTGTGGGAAAATGCTGTGAGTTGATAAAAAAAAAGCACCCCCAATAATTAGACAATAATCAAGTCTTTTATTTAATTCGCCTGTAAGTCTACGATGACACATCAACGGTTCAGTATAGACACACTTTCTAGTCGCACAGTTTGTACACAATGTCCATACAGAAGAAAGATTATTCTAACGGCAGTTGATTCATCATAGGTTTACGTATGAATGCTAGCATATATATGCTATATATTTACTACCTTTTACTAGATACACTTATGCATACATATATACATGATACATAATATAACAAATTGTTCTCTGTGGCAGAGTGGTTATAGTGCTAATATATTTACTACCTTTTACTAGATACACTTATGCATACATATATACATGATACATAATATAACAAACTGTTCTCTGTGGCAGAGTGGTTAGAGTGCTATATATTTACTACCTTTTACTACATACACTTATGCATACATATATACATGATACATAACATAACAAGGTGTTCTCTGTGGCAGAGTGGTTAGAGTGTCTGACTTTTTTCTAGGTCAGACTCCTAATCTGAAGGTTGGTAGTTTGATTCCCTGTGCCCCTACACCTCTGCCAATTTGTGTATAACTTACAGCGTAATCAAAGGGTGGTTGCTCTCAGACCATGTCGATGTGGAAGGTTAAAAATCCCTTGGGTCAGTAAAAGTGTAGGCTTGGGCTTTCTATCGACAAACTGTCTAATGGTGAAAACAGGTCTATTCAGACTTGTCCATGATAGGCAGTAAAAATCTTTAAAAAAACCAAAACAAGGTAAATATACACTAATGATAATTCCAATACACCAATGGATATGCACAACAATTACAATTGGTCATGGTTCCTCGGCAACACTGCTTCCCCCGCTCTACCCGGTAGGTGGCCAGAACCATTCCTAACTCCAGGTGGCGCCACCAGCCTGTTCCGCGCTGCCCGTCGCCTGCACTTGGTGAACCCCAAATCTGACGTCTCTTCCGGCTACCACCACCACGCCGCATTTTGGTCGCAAGGAGGTAGCAGGGGGTCATCATGTGACCAAAATGGTCGCCAGGAGATCGCCAATCATTTTCGTAGGTTGGCGATCAATCGGGGACAATCAGGAACTGATGAGCTACCAATTGGTGACTGGTCGCTGACTGATCAAGCACCATGGTACCACTGCGAAACACTTGCGACCATTCAATGATGAGTTGTACAACTGATTGCTGACTTCTGTAAGACCAGGGAAGACTGCTTGGTGATTGGTTGGGGATTGGGTGGCGATTGTTTGGTGATTGGTTGGCGATCAATTGGCAAGTTGTTGGGAAATAGTTGGGGACTGAGTTGCGACTGATATCCAATGAAATTCCGATCAGTCACAAGTCAGTCGCAAACAATTCCCAAACAGTCCCCTGCCAGCCCCCTACCAGTGCCCGACCACTCGCTGACCGATTGTCAACTGATCGCCAACAGATCGCCAACCAATCACCAACTGATCTCCAACCAATCGCCAACCGATCACCAACTAATTGCCAACCAATCGCCAGCCAGTCTTCCCTGATTTGACAATCAGTGGCAAACCCTCCCCCCCCCCGACCATTTTGTTGTTGCTTTGGTCACAAGACTGATGTGTTTTTTGTTGTTATTTAACGACCGACCCCCCAGCAAAAAAAGCGGATATCGGCTAATGGGGGCTAACAAAAAAATCGAGGCAAATCGAAAAACAACCAAAAGTAATATTAAGCGGAAATACCAACACATTCAAATTTAATAAATTAACAAGTAAACCAATGAGTGTAAACACAGAGGCTACCCGTCCTCCCCTAACATTAAGCATCAAAGATTCACATTACAATAGGTTTACCTGGTCATTTTCACATCAATGCTCCTTCCTTATTATAAGGGAAAACACCAGAAGCGAGGGGGATGGAGGTGGGTAGGTGGGGGTGGGGTGGACGTGGTGGTGGGTGGGTTTGTTGTTGGTGGTGGTGGTAGTGGTGTTAGTGGGGGGGGGGGGGGGGTCAGTAACGGTTTCTAAAAGCAAGGTCACCAAACGCACAATACTTAATCACAGGAAACTAACTAACTTACACACATTTTCTATTAATTAATATTCTAATTAATATACCCTCATGTTTATAATGACGTTCAGACAAACAATGTCTTGTGGGATTTTAAGTAAGTACTGTACAACTTAATTTCACAACAATGAAAACCCCAGGAATGTCTATCACAGTAAACGGGTACATCATTATATATATATATATATATATATATATATATATATATATATATATATATAATATGGTAGATACTATCTAGGTTATTTATGCAGGGAATACAATAATATAATGAACCTGGCACTAAGATTTAAAACAGTCTCACGTGTATCGTTATTAGTCGTCATGTACAACACAACACTCTCCAAGCAGATGTTTCGATAATGTATTGGTAATTGCCATTATTAGGCCCTCCTGTTTGACTGTGATTCGTCAATAGGGAGAATGTTCTCATGGGATGCCCACTGGTTGAACGCTGCAGTCCAATGAAACCATCAAATTTTCAAAACGAAAACACTTATCTAGATTATTTTGATTCTACAGTATAACCCCATTAAACCAAGCTTGGTTAAACCAAACGATCGATTAATTCAAACTTTTATTGGTGGCCTGGCAAAATACTACCATTTATCATATAAAAAAGTTGGTTAAATCAAAGTCAGTTAATCAAAATTATCGGTTAAGCCAAGAAAAATTGTTGGACCCCATGGCCACTTCCGGTACGGTTAAACCAAACTTTCATGTGGTTATAAGGCCATCTGAGACCCCACCAACTTTTTTATATGATAAATGGTAATATTTTGCCGGGCCACTGAAAAAGGTTTGGATTAACCGATCATTTGGTTTAATTGAGCTTGGTTTAATGGGGTTATACTGTATATACATAAAAAACAATAATCAAAGTGTCCACATACATTGTATATTACATCCATGTGCAATACACGCTTACTCAATGTCAAAGTTGAAGCTAAATCTCGGTTAAACCAATGATTGGTTAATCCAAGCAAATGTCTAGGGTCCCTCCAGGTTTGGTTTAAAGGGGTTATACTATATATACCCAACTTAGACAGTGGCACACTTAGTAAGAGTTTTGCCATGCATGCCAAAATTAATTTGGCATGTTTGTACTTCAAATATCTCCAGGGTCAGGCATTTAAAATAAGACTTACTTCAAATTAAAGTAAGGATGATTATAACGATCAATCTAATACATTTATCTCAAAAAGTGACAGAAGCCATCCGGTTATACAACTTTAACTTACATAATCAGTTAGTTACACGCAAATCAACATGAATAGTTGAGTGTGCTTGGCAACAACCAGCGTTTGAAACATCTTCAATTTCTATTACTGTGCATCCACATTCTCAGAGCGATTTTATTTTACAACACAATAGAAAATGTCTAAATCCACCAGGGTTCTTCTTGCCATCCATTGCAATTCATATCGGTTCAACTTCCTGTTTGAATCCCAAATGGCGATTATAGTTGCAGTACTAGTTTCATTTTGGGAGCAATGCAACAGCTTAGAGAGTACACTATTTGGAAGCGAGGCTATTTCTATCAGTGAACCGCAGTGACTTCTGGGAACGATCCCATAATCCCCCTGTGAGTGCAACAAGGAGTCCATTGACTATGGTCACGAAGCACTGTCTTTGTGACAGGGTTGCTGACCAGACAGACTGGCCAAATGAGTTAGAGCGTCCATCTCCCGTGTTGGTAGATCATGGGATCATGGGTTCGAATCCTGGTTGAGTCAATCCAATGACTTAAAAATGTATACTTGTCGCTTCCTAACCAGATGCTCGGCATTACTAGGATAGGGCAAGGAGCAGTGGAATGAGGAAGACCAGTCGTCTGCGACTGAAATTTCCCCTGCTTAAACAACTAATATACCCCCCAAAAAACAACCCTTTAGAACAAGCGTCGGAAAGCTGGGTTATGGAAATAACCGCATGATTTTGCAATCTAATCAATCAATCAATAGTTCCGTCCTCTAGTCGAGGGTTGGATTCAATGGTTCTCCACTTGTCCCGATGGTGTGCTGTTCTGATAGACTGTGAATAATTCAAGCCTGTCCACTGTGAAATATTTGTAAACCATGATGTTCTTGGTCTCCCTCTCCCTCTGCTGCCATTCACCTTCCCTTCCAACAATGTACGGTATATTGAACTCTGACGAATGATGTGGCCAAAATAAATAAGTTTCTTTGTCTGTATAGTGGCAAACAAGCGTTTCTTATTTTTAATTTTTCTGACATTCTAATATGATAAATATATCGTTTGAATACTCATCTATCATAGCCGGCTACTTTTTGGGGTGAATAATTGATGGATCCATGTAGATTAAAAGACTTTAAAAAGTAAAATCAAGAGTTTCCTGTGGCCGCCATCTTGTGTTTATATATATATTTATATATATATATCTTTTTACATTCTCTTCCAATTTCTAAACTCTATGTCAATAATGGTAAAATACCGCATGCTGGAACGACCACCACCACCTCTATAGCTTGTTTATAGTTAAAACAGTGTTTGTACAGATTTAGGCAGGATTTATCATTCATCCCCACACTGGATAGGGTGTGAATCTTGTATAAATGTACCCTGCGATGAGTCAGCTTGATTCTTACTACATCTCTCTTTGATGGAATCTCAAAGTCTCCCCTCCCTTCCCCTCCCCAAGTGACCCATCTGAGAGAAACACCGTTATGAGATCAGCACACCATTACACCAACTCTCTACACTACTGCCCCAGACACTTGCGACAACACACATTACTGCTACGACGAATATTGACGCTATTTTCACTCCCGCTCTCGACACTCCAACAGCGTTCTCTTCTCTTCTGTAAGTCACTACTTTCCCGCTAGGTGGCGATGGAGAATGACTGGGTGTAGGAGGAGGAGTCGGAGGAGTCCCCGGATACAATAATACGCCATCCGCTGCGCCATTGTCGGCGGAATTGCGAAAGATTACGACGTCTGGATCTCTTGGCGACGGTGGCGCCACTGAGACGGCAGCGGAAGAAGTAGAGGCGCGTTGGTTCGCGTCACCGCCGCTGTGTATCCGCGGCGCTGCGGTCGAAGGAAGGAGGCGGCCTTTTGTGGGTGCTTTCGCTTTGCGCGCCGGCTCCGGTTCGGCTGGCGGCCGGCGCGCCGGGTGCGGCTTGTACGTGAAGGGGAAGATTCTAAACGAATCCCGCCCTGTTGGCAGGAGCTCCAGATCGATGGTGAAATTCTCGGGTGGCCGTGTAGACAGCAGGGCGTCTCCGAACACGTACTTGCCGTCCCATCTCGTCAGTGGGGTGCGCGGGTTTGCGATGGTGCCTGGCTGGGATGCTGTTGTTGAGACTGTGGACTTCAGAGTTGTGAAGACACTCTGGACCATGCTCTCCTCACGCTTGTCATTTGCATAGTTTGGAAGTCCTGAGATTGTCGTCATACCCGCTGTCGTTGTTATAACTGTGGTATTATTTGCATGCCTGTTTCGCTTGTTCTTACGCTCCCTTTTCCTTCCTCGACCTCGTTCTCGACCGCGCTTCCGGTCCCGTTGACGATGGCGATGCCGGTGTTTGCGGTCTCCATCGCCCTTTGTCATGGAAACTGTGTACGTCACTGCTTTTCCAGATGTCACTAGTGATGTCACCTTCCTGTTGTTCAGGACATTAGCGACATTGTCAGAGAGAGTTGGTGATGACATAATGGAAGCATCTGTGGAGATCTGCAGGTCTGATCCTTCTGTTGTTGATTCATCTTGTTCGATTGGATCTTGGATTGTTGTTGATAGCTTTGGGAATGGCATCTTCCTCGAAGTCCCTTTGGTCATTGTTGGTGCCGTTGTACTCTGCAACTTTGCAGAAAGTGTGACTAAGCCGTGAGCCCAGTTGGCGGATGGGTGCTGTTGTTTCGGAGCAGCCGTGGTGTTCTTAATGAGTGGAACAACCAGATGGGGTGTGTCGGTGCCTCCTGTGCATTCACCCGTGTTCCACCACTTGTGAAACAACATCTGAAGAACACTATCCTCTTGCAATTTAATCATGGCATCATCCATCTTATCTACCAACACATTCCCCTTCTTCACCGCAAACATGTAGTTGGTGATGAACATGAACTGATCCACTGGCATGAGATCACAAGGCGCCTTCGATGACAAGTATGTAGCATAAGTCGACGGGATAATCAAGGCAAACTTCTCAGTGCGTACCTTCTTGATTCCCTCCTCCAAAGTCTGAAGGACATTCGCCCGCTTATCTTTCATGATGTTTTTCCATATCTCAGTCAGAATCGGCTCTCTTGAGGTCTTCAGATCCTTTTCAAGATGGCTGCCGCGAAGGACGCCATATTTGTAGTCAGTCTGGTTTAGCAGATCCTCCATAATGAAGATGGGGAACTCATCGTTGACGGTAGCACTCCTAATGAGGATGGAGAGCGTCGAGTGGAGGAATGGCTTCGTGTAGGACAGAACCCGGTTACGAGCCCGGTTTGCAGTGAATGGTGCAGCAGCAAGATCGACTTCCTGCAAAATAGAGAAGTAGAGCATGTCATACAACCTAGTTATTTTTACATCATAGAATGGAAACTGCATAATCCCCTAAAAGCATAACATTTTCAAAAGCATCCTCTTCTCTGCAGATCCTACATATAACACCTAGATAACGTTGTGGTCATTAAACATGCTCGAAAATGGATAAACAAAACCTGGTCATTAAACATGCTCGAAAATGGGTAAACAAAACCTATCTAAAGCATTTTTCTTCGCAAACTATAATTAAAGGGACCAGATATAGGTCGCTGAAACACTACCCCTACTCCAACAAATGCTCTCCAAGCATACGTTTGCCAGTTTTCAGTTTATGCAACTACCTATGTGGGGGGAGAGTGCTGACATTGGTTACTTCTGTTGTGTTTTATTTAGTCCAGCAGCACTGACACTTTTAGACAACCATATATAGAGAAAAAATGTTAGAAATTGCAATCTAAAATGATAAATATGAAGTTAAAATGTTTATTTATCATAACCAGCTACTTTCTGTGTGAATAATTGATTAAATCATGTAGATTAATAGACTTTAAAAGTTTAATTGAGAGCTTTCTGTGGCTGCCATCTTGGTGGTTGCCATGGCTTCCCCTGTGTGTGGGGAACCCCTCTAGGTCATGTGATGAGGGAATCCCACCTATGATGTCATTCATACATCACAGACCTCAACTTTCCTCCCACATGTTCAGTGGCATGAACTGAACAAACTAAGCAGTGGTATGTTTGGAGAGCTTTTGATGCTGGATTTGTTCGTATCTGGGTGAGGTATAACCGGTGACTTTAAAGTTGCATAATCCGATAAAAGTATCACATTTTCAATCGCATAACAGTTATCTAAATTTGATTTTGAACCTATGTATTCAACTTAGATACTGGTGCACTTATTAAGCATTTGGTTCTGTACAGAAGAGGATGCTTAGTCATTTTACCATTAGTTTAGAATGTTTTCTACTGTTATTTGGAATGTTTTCTGATATTATCTGGAATGTTTTCACCTTTGGTCCCCATCTCACACATTGGCAACAAGTTTCAGAGAATGAATAACCGAGATAGCTTTTCAAGGTTTAAAAGAAAAAGTTAAACCTACTAGTACCAAAGACAATGTATGACAATACGCGTCACTCAGAGCTTTCCTGTGAAATAGAGTGCAGTGACGCTATCCCATGGCAAATAAGGTGTGCATTAAATGGCAATTAAAATGTAATATTTACACACTTTATATGTTCCGCTATAATTGTTCCTATAATTGAATAATAATTTACTATAATTGAAATAATTGACTATAATTCTCATACATTGTCTTTGATGGTACAGCAGTCAGGGGGGACTAGGGAACCTGTCGCCTTGCTTCAATGGTACAGCAGTTAGGCTGGGCTAGGGGGACATGTCCAATTGCCTTTTTTCCGATTGGGTGGCAGCACTGCATGATTATTTAAGAAATTCCTGTATGAAAGCGCTGAGTGGTGCGTCTTGTCATACATTATCTTTGCTACAACTACATTCAGCCACTAAGACAACTCACCTCCCGTAGCAGCTCTCCCACCATTCCCGACCACTGGCTTCGCTTCCGCTTCCCGAATCCCGTTCCATCTCGTGGGAAGGTGACGTCATAGCGGAAGGGCACGAGACGTGCCATGCGCTCGAGCAGGTCGATGGTGTAGCCGCTCAGCTCGCCGCTAGGGGCGCGTGTAACGAACGGGACACCCTGCGAACAGAGCGATAATCAGGGGAGTTATACACATGAGCAGGTCGATGGTGTAGTCGCTCAGCTCGCCGCTAGGGCATAAGCATATTCAGCGCTGAAAGGAGAGGGACAACCAGCCACGTTTGAACTTGTCTGAGCCTGTTTGAACTTGCAGGAAATGGATTTTCCTCTTCTCGTTCTCGTGAGAACTCAGTGTCAGCCAATCAGAGCTGTTTTTTTAATTGCAAATGGCCGCCTCCATGGGGGCAGCCATTTGCAATAAAAAAGAACAGCTCTGATTGGCTGAGAACAACTCTCAGTGTCAGCCAATCAGAGCTGTTCTTTTTTATTGCAAATGGCGGCCCCCATAAGGGGCGGCCATTTGCAATCGAAAAGAACAGCTCTGATTGGCTCAAATTATGGAAAGATCCCAATATTTTTTTAGTAGTTTCTTGTTCAGACATAGTTAGTTACACATGTATATGTATCTTTTGCACAGATTAAAGTGCTTGAAATAATTAAAAATTGATCTACATCGACTTCTGTTTAAATCACACAATATCAGGACTTAGAGAATGGGAAACTATTCCTGCAAGGGTATGCTCAATATGGGACAGTGGTCACCCGTTTTTCCTCCTTTCCTCGCTGTGGACCCTTCTCCACTAGGGGCGCATGTAACGAACGGGACGCCGTGCAAACAGAGCGATGATTGTGGGAGTACTTAGACACAGCACATAGGGGATTCTGATAAAAGTTGCATAGTCAGATGGCTTTGAGTGTTTGTCATTTTACTGAGATTGTCATTTTGATCGTTTTATAATCTATCTTACTTTAGGTTTGAATTAACCTATATTTTAAATAGCTAACTTTTGAGACATTTGAAGTGCAAACATACCAAATTAATTTTGGCAAGCACACTAAAACCCATCATTGGCCTCTGCGGTAATAAGTTATATTAAATTGACTTGGTAGTCCCTTCTATGTGTCAACATATGCTTGATGAGTGCATCGGTATCTAAGTTAGATATGTAGAATCAATTCTAGGTCAGTGTTTTGGTTTTGAAAATTTGATGCTTCATCGGACTATGCAGCTTTAAGTTTTAGGACCAGACTGGATCCAGTGTCTGAATTGGTTGAAGCACATACTTCCCGTGTGGACGGTCGGGATTTCTAACTCTGGGGCCGTATTCAATTAACACAACCTGGACGACTCGGGTCACCCGAGTTGCTAGAATTTCAAATTGAACACCACAAGTGGAGTTGACAAAAACATGTGCTCTGTGCAAAAAGTCCAGACCCCAGTAACACACGTCTTGGCTGGGGGTGGCTAGGAACGATGACGTCATATTTCCGCTGGTACCCTCCTGTAGGATAAAAGTTACCAG
Organism: Branchipolynoe longqiensis; assembly: GCA_030323885.1. NCBI lineage: Eukaryota > Metazoa > Annelida > Polychaeta > Phyllodocida > Polynoidae > Branchipolynoe > Branchipolynoe longqiensis. Next base: position 2,693,552 of record CM059198.1, read on the forward strand.
TACCAGTCCTACATAGTTTTTTTTGGTACTAACCCAGATTAATGAAATGGAAATATAACTAATCTATGCGATCATAAAATACTCTAAATCCTATTTTGCTGTAGTCATATCGGTTATTAAATTTGTTAATTTTTTTTATTAAGCCACCATTTTTTCCACCCCAAACATGGAGAAGCTTTTTTGTTTATTCAACACGAGTCTGTAGGATGTGCACATGCGCCAAAAAGTGGCTCGGGTGACCCGAGTTGATTAATCGAATTCGCCCTGGGTGAGTCAAAACAATGAGTTACACAATTGATATTTGTCGCTACCTAGCCTGGCGCTCGGCATTGATCGGAAAGGACAAGGATTGGTTTGCTCGGTATCAGGATAAAATCGACTGAGTAGCAAATGGGGCCATGGTGCCGGCAGCTTGGTGTTTTAGTGGGGCAGCACTATGAAGTTGCCATGAGTGCGCACTGTCATAAGTTGGTGACCATCCTGATATGACTATGATGAAAAACTCTGATGAACAAACATAATAACACCCCAGAACAGGGAGTGGGAGAGAGAGAGAGAGCGAGAGAGGGAGAGGGAGAGGGGTGATGGAGGTGAGTGGAGGACAGATAGAGGAAGAGAAAACACAAAGGGAGAGGCAGGGATGAAAGATCTCCGCGATTTCGCGGATTTCCAGGATTTTTCCTGCAGCTATAATTGTATACTAATACGTCGTTTAAACGCCGCAGCACTATAAGTGTATACTAATACGTTGTTTTACGCTGCAGCACCATCAGCATATACTACTAATAAGTGCTTCAAATACCGCAGCACTATCAGCATATACCAATATATATGAAACCTGGCTTCCGGGAATTTTCCGCAATTCCCTGACAATGCTAAACCTATGGGAGAATATCAGCATTTCCGCTTTTTTTCCCAGAGACCACTTTCATCCCTGGAGAGGTCTTACATTCGATCGAACTTGGAGTCAAATCAAAGACTTAAGAAAAGTGTTCTTGTTTTTATTTCTCATGTCGTTACTTATTGGTGGGATAGAGCTGGTTGTGTGAAGGAAGGACTAGTTGGCTCAGTGTGAGGATAATGCAACAGGGATTACAATCTGAGTTGTTGAGAGGACTTAAAAGAACAGTCACCCAGTCACCCAAACGCTCAGTTACCAAGCACCAGCATTATCCAGTCACCGAATCACCCAGTCACTCATTCACCCAGTCACCCATTCACCCAGTCGGCAAATTACCCAATCACCCAGTCACTCACACACCTATTCACCCGCTCACTCACACACTCACCACGTCATTAAATCATTCACTCCCTCATTGCCGCAATGACTAAGAACATGGATGGAATGATTACATTCAGTTTCTTATGACCTTCCATTAGAGTCATTGAACGTGGCTCTTAGTCTTAGTAAGGGGTGGTGGTAAGGGGGAGAGGTGGTGACATATTGAGCCTCGGTTTGGTGTTGGTGTATGGCGTCCTGATCGCGCTTCCACTACCGGAAATGCCACAAACATAATGTTGGCAGCACTGCCTAAGTCTGTCTCTTATGTGGGTGGATATATATATATTATGTATATATATATATATATATATATATATATATATGATGCATAATGCATTGTGCATGTTACACTGTAACATGTATAATTCGTCACAACAACTGATCTCTGGAGTAACCACGTAAAATATAACCATAGCGATCACCAGTTCCCCTGCCAAGAACCTGCGAAGATCTAGCTATCCTAGTATTATGTCAGGAGTATACGGTGCCTCCATTACCATAGTAACTAGCCTTAAATTAAAAAGACACAGTCTCTACACGCTAGTTCCTGAGTTAAATCCCTCAATCCTGATAGTATTATAGTATCACCTGCCGGAAACTGGCTAGCATCAGCTATCCTAGCAACACATCAGAAAAAAATGCAAGATGACCCAGTATCCGTAGTAACTTATGGCAGTCACCGTAATAACAAATACAAACTCTTAGTAACGTAGGCATTGTGGTATTCCTTTGCATCAGTTTAGTCAGTTATTTGCTTGAGCTCAAACAGATAACAGTCAACTGACAAAGAATTCCTTACCACCCACCCTCCCAACAGTCTTAGGTTATTGGCCAAGTGTCAGAGTCTTAACTTCAATTTTCTGTATTTCTGTATGTGTTATTTAAATATAAAAAAACTGTGTGTTATGCTTGATTGGGACAATCTAGACATGTTTGCTAGATCAAGACACCTGTAGTTCCCTATACTATGAGTTAATGGTTATCTTAAGTCACTCGATATAATCTTGCTAGGTATATACATTGTCATTTAAAGAGTTGCCTGGTAGTAGTCATACATTCCAATTTTATAGGAGTTAACTGGCCTTTTAAGGCACTGTTTCTAGTATCTTCAGAGTTAGAAAGTATCTAGGTCAGTTAAAAACTGCCTATGCTGCACACATCATGTTATTTTCACTAGACTGGAAGAATTAAATGTTGGTACACTGAATATCTGTTGTTGTGTTATGAATTATACAAGTATGAATGTTATGGGAATATATACTTGTATATAAAGTCCACACTTTAAGAAAAAGCACACATAATAGATAGTAATTATAAATGGGTAGGATCGCCATTAACTCTTATATATTAATTTCACACATTAAAAAAAGGAAACAGATAATAGACAGCGATTGTAGATGGATAAAACCGCCATTAGTTCTCATGTTAATCTTATTTAAACTCCACACTTAATTTAAAAAAAAGACACACATAATAGACAGTGATTATAAATGGTTAAGATCGCCATTAGCTCTTCATGTCATGGTGGTGGCGGCCTGATTTCCCAGTGGGGCAGCACTATCAATTCACCATGAGTGTGCACTGTCACAAGTCGGAACCCGTCGTGATATGACCTTAGATCTCGCCAGGACGTAAACCTCCAACAACCAACCACAGACTGACGGTACCAGCCTCTGAGTGGTAAACAAGTTGCAAGTAGCGGCAGCCATTAGATATTTTGCCCAGCCCCCATTTGGCTAGCCGCTGGCATGCTGTTGATCAGTAAGAAGTGCCATATTCCTGGACCCAATTCATCCGACATCCTCCCAGATTAACTCAGTCACCCAGATCAAATCGCCAAGCAACTACGCAGATCAATCTTCCACATGTTTTTTTTATAGTGCTTCCCCGAGCAGGGCCAGCTGAAGGCACCGGCAACTTGGGCGGTTGCCCTGTGCGCCACATTCTAGGGGGTGGCAGATATAATTTCTCGGAATTCTAGACCGTCATAGTATATTTGTAAGAGCGCCAACGTTTAGGTTTCCCAGGGCGCCCGCAGCTCTAGGGTCGACGCCCTTCCACAGTGGGATACCTTGCCACCAGAGCCATCTATGACCCTGATATCCCCTACTCAGTCACATTATACTTACACTGAATCACTCAGACACTTCCACGATCCTAGTAATCCATATAAAGTCTGGGGCAAAGTACTGCCAATTATCAATTTGTTAAGTCTTTGTTTTTTGGTTTTGACTTTATCGGGGATGGATCTTATAGAATGGTAATGGGTCCCATGTTCTAGTGACGTGCGGGAGCGGACGCTCTAACCGTATTACCACAATAGTTCCCATCTTGAATAATGTCCTCTATGGACCCTAAAAAGCATGCAGGCTTTTAGTTATTATTTTATTTAAAGCTGCATAGTCCGATGAAATATCAAATTTTCAAAACCAAACCAATTATCTAGATTTGATTTGACATATCTAACTTAGATACTGATGAACTTATTAAGCATTTGTTTCTGTGTAGAAGGCAATACTGAGTCAATTTAACACTCAATTTTGCACTCAAAATATCTCATTTAAAATAAAAGTAACTTTTAACTAATGTAAAGTAGATACTAGTGATCGATCTAATATATTTATCTCAGAAAAATTTAGAAATTCAAAACCATCGGACAATGCAACTTTAAAGTTGAGTATTCTGATAGTTTTGAGTTTCTGTCATTTTTCTGAGATCAATATACTAAATTACTTGCTATAATGTACGTAATTAATTTAGTTTGAAGTATCTTTGATTTTAAATAGCTAACTTTTGAGTTATTTGAAGTGTAAATATAACAAATTAATTTTGGAAAGCATGCAAAAGCTCTGACAATGTATGCTTCTGCAGGAATAGGTTTTGTTAAAGTTGCATAGTCCGATAAAAACATCAAATTTTCAAAACCCAAACACTTATCTAGATTTGATTCTACATATTCAACTTACACACTGGTGCACTTATTAAGCATTTGTTGCTGCATAGAAGGGCAGAATAAGTCAATTAATAGAACCCGTTACTACTGAAGTAAGTCTATGGTGTCAGAGTTTTGGTGTGCTTGCCAAAATTATTTTGGCATGCTTTGCCATAAAATATCTCCAAACTTAGCCATTTAAAATTCAAGTTACTTCAAACTAAAGTAAAGTAGATTATACCGATTAGAATAATATATTTATATTAGAAAATAGCAGAAATTCAAAAGCATCGGACTAAGCAAATTTAAATTGACTCAGTATTCCTTTCTATGTGCCAACACATGCTTATAGTTGCAAAGTCCGATGATTTTGAGTTTCTGTAAATTTCTGAGATAAATATATTAGTCTGATCGTTATAATCTACCTTAGTTTAGTTTGAAGTAACTTTCATTTAGATGGCTAACTTATGAGCTATTTGAAGTGCAAACATACAAAATGAATTTTGGCAAGCATGCCTAAACTCTGACACCATAGGCTTCTACAGTAACAGGTTCTATCAAATTGACTCAGTGTTCCCTTTGTGATGGAATGAGTATCTGACACCATGTGATGGAATGAGTGTAACACAACTGCACGTATCGACGTCTAGTTACTCAATGCTTTATTTATCTCAACCGCTGCTACACTGGTACCTCGCAGCGCTCGCTGGTGCCCGGCGCCCCAGCCGGGTACAATACATAACACCCTTCTATGTGGCAACAAATGCTTAATAAGTTCATCAGTATCTAAGTTAAAAATGTAGAACCAAATCGATAATTGCTTTGATTTTGAAAATTTGATCTTCATCGGACTATGCAGCTTTAAAATGTTGATAACCATATAACCACATAGCGTCATAGCCACATAGCGTCATAGCCACATAGCCTCATAACCACATAGCCACACAGCCACATAACCACATAGTCACATAGCAAGTGGAGCCATATAGCCACACAGCCACATACCCGCATAGCCACATATCCACATGACCACATAGCCACATAACCACATAGTCACATAGCAAGTGGAGCCATATAGCCACATAGCCATATAGCCACATAGCCACATACCCGCATAGCCACATGGCCACATAGCCACATAACCACATAGTCACATAGCAAGTGGAGCCATATAGCCACATAACCACATAGCCACACAGCCACATACCCGCATAGCCACATATCCACATGACCACATAGCCACATAACCACATAGTCACATAGCAAGTGGAGCCATATAGCCACATAGCCACATACCCGCATAGCCACATGGCCACATAGCCACATAACCACATAGTCACATAGCAAGTGGAGCCATATAGCCACATAACCACATAGCAAGTGGAGCCATATAGCCACATAACCACATAGCCACACAGCCACATAGCCATTTAGCCACATAGTCACAGCGCAAGTGGAGCCATATAGCTACATAACCACATAGCCATACACCCACATAGCCACATAACCACATAGTCACATAGCAAGTGGAGCCATATAGCCACATAGCCACATAGCCACACAGCCACATGGCCACATAGCCACATGGCCACATAGCCACATAACCACATAGTCACATAGCCACATAGCCACATAGCCACATAGCCACATAGCCACATACCCGCATAGCCACATAGCCACATAACCACATAGTCACATAGCAAGTGGAGCCATATAGCCACATAACCACATAGCCACACAGCCACATAGCCATTTAGCCACATAGTCACAGCGCAAGTGGAGCCATATAGCTACATAACCACATAGCCATACACCCACATAGCCACATAACTAGATAGCCACATAACTATATAGCCACATAACCACATAGTCACATGGCGATATAGCCACACAGCCACATAGCCACCGCCACACAACCGCACAGCCACATAGTCACATAGCCACATAGTCGGGACCTGCTGAATATAACCACAACCCGTTGACAGCGTTGGTCGTTAAGTGGGGTTGGCAGCGGCCAGCCAATCAGCATTCAGAACAGGCCGCTCGCACAATGGACCCTAAACTGCTTCCGGCAATTTGATTGCCGCGCCCGCCACTAGAGGGCGAGTGGAATAGTGCTCGGTCGTGCACTTTTCTCCAAGCGCAGGCGCTGTGGTAGCAGTTCCCGGGTTGGTCAGATACAAAGGATGTGCGTGGAGAGTGGACAATTGTAATGTCACGTCGGAAATGTTCGACATTTCGGTTGGTTCGTTGGTTGTTAGAGTTTTACGCCCTGGAAACATCTAAGGTCATATCAGAACGGGTACCGACTTGTGACAGTGCACACTCATGCTGACTTTATAGTACTGCCTCCTGGGAAATCAGTGGAGGGTAGGGGTGTTGGTGGAGGTGGGGATGGGGATGCGGGCGTTGGTTGTGGAGGCGGAGGGCGGGGGTGGGGGTGGAGGTGGAGGTGGGGAGGGGCGTTGGTGGTGGTAGTGGTGGTGGTGGAGGTGGGGGTGTTGGTGGCGTGGAGGTGGGGGTGTTGGTGGCGGTGGGGGCGTTGGTGTTGGTGGTGGAGGTGGTGGTGGAGGTTGGGGTGGTGGGGGTGTTGATGGTAGAGGGGGGATGGGGTGGGGGTGGGGTGTTGGTGGAGGTGGGGGTGGTGGTGGTGTTGGTGGGGTGGGTGCTAGTCGGGTCGGGGTGTTGGTGGAGGTGGGGGTGGGTTGGTTGTTAGGATAATGTGACTGAGTGCGATATCAGGTCACAGTTCTGGTGGCCTGGTCTCCCAGTGGGGTAGCACTATAAAGTCACCATGAGTGCTCACTGTCACAAGTCGGAACCCACCCTGATATGACCTTAGATGTTGCTAGCACGTAAAGCTCCAATAACCAACCAACCAGCTTAAACCGGAAGTGACGTCATACTGTCATGTCTGCGTGAGCTACTCACCAGCTGCGTGACAACCTTCAGGTGAGGGACCGGTGAGGAGCTGCTGGTGCGCATGTCAGTCACAGCGCCGTCTGCACCTGGCGGAAGGAACACACCCCACGGATAGATATATCAGGTTATATACAGGTAAGCACACGGGATACTTTCAAACGATGCGCAGATACACATGGTATTATCAAAAGTTTCATAGTCTTGTTAAAAACTGCATAGTCCGATGAAATCATATACTTGTCAAAAATAATGTAATTACAGTATTAACCCCATTAAACCAAACTTGAAGGGACCCAAGAAATTTGTTTGGATTAACTGATCAGTGGTTTAACCGAGCTTTGGCTTCGACTTTGACTTGGCTTTGGCAAAAACACGGGTGCATTATGAATGTAATATACAATGTATGTGGACATTTTGATTATTGTTTTTTTTAAATGTATATACAGTATAAGCTCGTTAAACCAAGCTTGGTTAAACCAAACGATCGGTTAATCCAAATTTGTTGGGCGGCCAGGCAAAATACTACCATTTATCATATAAAAAAATTGTTCGGGTCTCAGATGACCTCATAACCACATGAAATTTGGTTTGACCATACCGGTAGTGGCCTGGGGTCTGACAATTTTGTTTGGATTAACCGATAATTTGGATTAAGCGACTTTGTTTTAACCAACTTTTTTAATATGATAAATGGTAGTATTTTGCCAGTCCGCCGATAAAAGTTTGGATTAACCGATCGTTTGGGTTAACCGAGCTTGGTTTAACAGGGTTATACTGTATTTAAATTTGATTCTAGATATTTAACTTCGATATCAGTGCACTTATCCAATATTTGTTGTCACACAGAAGGGAATAAATACAGAGTCAATTTAATAGAACCTGTTACTGCAGAATTTTATGGTGTCAGAGTTTCAGCATGCTTACCAGAATTAAATTTGCATGGTTTCACTGCACATACCTCAAAAGCTAGCTAGCCATTTAAAATAAAAGTGACTTAAAACTAAAGTAAGGTTGATTATAACGGCCAACTTCATATATTTATCTCAGAAAACGACAGAAACTCAAACCTATCGTACTATGCAACTTTCATATTATCGAAGGATGGATATACATATGCAGTATTATCAAAAGATGCATATATGCATCATCATCATCATCCTGTCGGTCGCGATGCGACAAAGACTGCTTTCATTACTTGACTGCAGCTCTCCACTTCTCTCTCTGCTGTGAGAGTGATATCCATGAGTCGGTCTTAATGTCTCTCAGCTTCAGGTTTCTCTTGATGGTAAATTGAAATACATGCCTGCACTTATACATTTCCATGTGTAATATAATCCAATAATCAATTAGATTCTGGTAAAGACTACTTTTAACATGTAATAACATACTGAGTAAATATCGCCATTCGTCATAACTATCTGTATCTGTGCAGTGAACATTCGTTCACATCACTGCTGTTCATTGTCCGCAGATCACATACCCGATTATAATTCAGCTTTCACAGACTGTAGGGGCGTAATCGATTAATCAACTCAGCTCACCCGAGCCACTTTTTGGCGCATGTGCACATCCTACAGACTTGGGTTGAATAAACGAATACGCTCGGGGTGGACAAAACGTTGGCTTAATCTGAAACTTAATCTTTTTTTCCAATAACCGATAGAAATACAGCAAAATAGGATGTAAAGTATTTTATGATTGTAGAAACTGAAAATCTGTGTTATTAAAAAAAAAAGAGTAAAACAACACGGTAGAGTTGTACCGGTAGGTGTTATACTACAGGTACCAGCCCAGATGTGACATCATCGCTCCTGGCAAATCCCAGCCAAGAGGTGGGTTACTGGGGTCGGATCTTTTTGCACACGGCACATGTATTTCTCGACTCCACTCGCGGTGTTCGATTTGAAATTCTGACGACTCGGGTGACCCGAGTCGCCCGGGTCGTGTTAATCGATTACGGCCATGGATTATGTATTATTAGTCATACTACTCATGGCACTGCCGACGAGATGAATGAAAGCCACCATGCGGTCTGCTTCCCCCCTCCCCCCACCCCACGCCCCCCGTCACACACACACACACACAAGCACACATCCCCTCCTCCCCCACGCGCACACACCCACACGCACCCACACACCGAACCAGATACACACGCACCCCTCCCTCCCACCCACCCACTCACACGTACCCACACACCCACACGTACCCCCCCCCCCCCCTCCCCCCTCCACCGAGGGGAGACCCCACCTAGTTTTTAATATGATAAATGGTAGTATTTTGTCGGGCCGCCGAAAAAAGTTTGGATTAACCAATCATTTGGTTTAACCAAGCTTGGTTTAACGAGGTTATATGGTATATACATAAAAAAAACAATAATCAAAGTATCCACATACATTTTATATTACATTCATAATGCACCCACGTTTTTGCCAAAGCCAAGTCAAAGTCGAAGCCAAAGCTCAGTTAAAGCAATGATTGGTTAATCCAAACAAATTTCTTGGGGTCCCTTCAAGTTTGGTTTAACGGGATTATACGGTAATTACATTATTTTTGACAAGTATATGTTTTCATCAAGACTATGAAACCCAGACTCTGTTTGTCCCCCTTTTTTATACCACCTATCCCTTCACCCCTCCCCCACCTCCAAATAACCCCCCCCCAAAACAACGCACTCAAAACCCCCCAACCCACTCACCCCTTGCTTTACCACTTACCGCCACCGTCGCCATCGGTCCCGGCCGGATGCGTGGTGGTGGCGCCACCTGTCGAGAGGCCCGCACACTGCGGCGTCCACCACTTGCGGCGCATGGCGAGCCACTCTGACCTCTGACCTTTCAGCCTCACGAGCGCCCTGTTGATCTCGCCGAGCAGCGGGGCTCCTTTGCGCGTCGCCAGCGCGTAGTGTCTTCCCTCGAGGAAGCTGGCGACGACGGCCAGCTCGCACGGCTCCCGCCCGGCGTGGTACTCAGCCGTGGGAAGGTCAAGGACGAGGGCGTAGCCTTCCTGCCGCACAAACTCGAGCGCCTCGTACATGTTGGCCATTAGTGACGTCATCGATTGCGCCTGCAGACGCCGGTAGAGGGCGCGCGCGTCCGGGTCGCGTGAGGTCATCAGGGCGCGCACGGCGTCACTGTCGCGCAGCGCGGCGAACTTGAGCTCGCGGCGGGAAAGTAGTTCCGGTAGGGTGGTGGCCGACGGGAGCGCTACGCCCGCGCCCGGCGCTCCCGGCGCCGGGGCCGGGGACGGGGCCGCCGCCATGATGATGGCTAACCTCACTTCTGCTATCGGCGACGTGAAGTCGACGACGGCCTGACGCTCTCGAGTGATCAACAGAGGGCCGAGGGTGAGGTCAGCCGTCTGCGGAGAGAACAGGAGAAAGGGAGGTAACAAGGAAAGTAAAGGACCGGGTTTAGTGTCTGGGAGGAGACATGGGCAACTTACAACTAACGTAGTCGAGTAGTCTGCACTGACCTCTCATCGAAGGGGGCCAGATAGACAAGAATAAATGTTGTAAGTCATTGCTTTGACACCACCGGGAATCGAACTCCTGATCTCCCGCACTGGAGATCAGTACAATATAGGTGATGACAAGTTGGTGCTTGTCCAATATCAGTTATATCAAACTGCTCATCTCACTCCTCCTTCCCACATCCTAGTGATACCCCTGTCACATTACGACGCTTCTCGCCGGCGTGCCACCAACGCGCAAAATCACTTTTAATCGTCGAGAAACGTCAAGCTTTTCGGCGTCAGCGCAATGTATTGGTAGCATGCAGCCGACGTTGTGCAAAAAAACCCAAAAAAGTTTGGCGCGCCATCCTGATATGACCTTAGATGTTGGTAGGACGTAAAACAACAACAGACAAAAAAGGCAACAGTTTGGCGCAATGTGTGGGAACGAGCCTCACGCGCGTGCGGCGTCAGTGGAAACAAATTATACGTACCTCCAACGCGCTTCTAAAGTATCTCGACGACCCCCTAACGTCGCCATAACGTTGGCACCCGTGCGTCATCGCACGTCAAAAGTTTTGTGCAAGCACGAAACTTCGGCGATACTCTGACGCGCGCCGCCGACCATCGCCGTAGATCAACAAATATCAATGCACACCTAGCGCATGCGTAATGCTTCCTGACGTATCCCGACGTTGCGGCAAAAAATCGCACACGTCGACGCGTGTTGGAGAGAAACATCGTAATGTGACAGCCCCATAATGTAGGCACAAGTATCCAATATCAGTTATATCAAGCTGCTCATTTCATTCCTCCTTCCCACATTCTAGTAAATAGGGACAAGTATGCATTTGTGAATCAGTGGTTTAAACCCAGCCAGGATTCGAACGCTCACTCTCTGGCAAATAGGAGGTGGGCGCTCCACTCATACTGCCATACCATCTGGGAAGAGTTCAGGCGCAAAACCACGTAAACGCCAAACCAAATATGTAGTTTAAATAAAAGTTTTTTTACAGGAAAATAATTTTAATTCCACTTTTCATATGATCATATGGGTATGGAGCAATGAACCCCAAAATAGGAATATGAAAAAAATTAACGGTTTGTAGGGTTGATTCCAATGTTTATCTCCATTTTTGGATTGGCGCTTATGTGGTTTTGCGCCTAAACTCTTCGCATGACTTATAAACACACACATATATATATATATATATATAATATACACATATACATAGAGAGAGAGAGTGATTGAGCGCCGCCAGACAAGTTACAGCATTTGAAAGCAGGGGGCGAAACAATCGGCCCGGTTGCATAATAGAAGAACAATTTAATAACGGATCAGTATAGTAGATGAGTTAGAATATAATAAGGTGTGAAAGCTTCCAATTAATTATACTTGTATAATGCTTATACATCACATATACAGCGATCAAACTAAGGCATGTCGGCCTGTCCGACCCAAGTGAGAGTAGACACGGACAACAAACATAACATGGCTTCAGCTTTTCCGCTAGAAAAGTAAAAATTCTGGTTGGAAAAACATGCATTTCATGATTTTTGCTTGCTGCTATCCCTTATTGTAATGTATGTACATATCCGAACACCCCCGATCCTAGACCGTGTGACGTCACCATGATCCATTCCTAATAAAGACAGTTACGTTACAGAACTCACGGTGTTAGGACGTCCTTTACATGGTGTCAGATGTAAATCTTTAAATCCAGGACAACTAAAAATCACACCAAGCCTGTCCTAAGGACAAGTGAAAAACCTTGCTTATTTCTTTCATTGTTATAACTAGATAAGTGATTCATCTGGTACTTGTGGTACACGGGTGAACGACAACGTAGTGTAAATACGGGCGAAAATAGCTTTAGTATGGAACAGGAAGTACAAAATGTGGTTCCATGATCAAATGGCTACATATATTGGCACAGATCTGGTGAAATGGGAGAGAATGCAAAAAGACAAGATGGCGGCCATAGAACGCCATTGATTTCACTTTTAAATCATATTAAACTAGATATTTTATTATATTTTTCAACTCAAAGGTAGCGGGGAAATAATAAGACATTTGTAAAGAATAATTGTTGCTTCTTAGATTGTGAAATTAGGCTCTCAATTCATTTCCCCGCATTTTCGACCGTTTTTATATAGGGTTGGTATTCAACCGTGTACTTCGAGTACAGGGTGAATCCTTTATCTATGTTATAACATGTCCATACGCACCAGTTAGATACACTTACTCTGTTATTCTGAGGCTGTGTTGGCCACAGGTGTTTGAAAGGAACAGATGTAAAAACTAAATAAGATTACAATGCACTGATTGCAAATCGCAGCCAACTTAAATACATGGACCTGTCATTGGTTCAGCTGCTGAATCCCCAACTCCCCCGCCCCCCTTGGCAAATACATGAGGCACAAAGCGACAAAGAATAAAGAATTAATTATCCAAGCAAACACAACACCAACCAATTCATGTTTTATTACGTGTGACCAGACGGGATGGCCGAATGAGTTGAGCGTCCGTCTCCCGGTTTGGTAGATCGTGGGTTTCGAACTGTGGTCCAGTTGAACCAATGACTTAAAAATTGATAGTTGTCGCTTCCTAGCCAGGCACTCGGCATTATTAGGATAGGGTAAGGACTGGTTGGTTTAGTGTCTGGATAATGTGAATGTGTGGGATATCAGGTCATGGTGCTGGAGGCCTGGTCTTCCCGTGGGCAGCACTCTGACATCACCATGAGGGTGCACTGTTGGAACAAGTTGGTACCAGTCGTGATATCACCTTAGATGTTGCCAGGACGAAAACTCCAACACCCAAATATTACATGTTTTTATTCCACAAACCATTTGGCTACGGGAATCCAGATTGTTTGATATATTCACAATTATCCTGACTGGCGGTGGTCTTCTGGAAGTAGTGGAGTGGGAGAGGGTTGGAAGGAACCTGGGGTAGGATAATAGAGCAAGTGTTGATTGGCTCAGTGTCAGGATAATGTGACTGAGTGGGATATCGCATCATGGTGTTAGTAACGCCGTGTCCCAGTAGGGGCAGTACTATGAGAGTCACCATGAATGCACACACTGCTTCATTTAAGTCGGTATTCATTCTGATATGATCTTATAAGTAGCTGTAAACCCCCAAAATAAACATGCATAAATTAGGGGGGACATTTCCATGAAGCTCACCGGATCTGCTTGTCGAATGGATGAGAGCGATAGCTTTCCGTGCAGAGGTGTGTGTGTTAAAATCCACGCTGAGTCAAACCAATAACTTATCAAACTTATACTTATTGCTACTCAGCCTGGCGCTCAGCATCAATAGGATAAGACAAGGACTGGTTAGCTCAAAATCAGGACAATGTGACTGAGTGGGATATGGGTTCATGGTGCCAGTAGCCTGGTCCCCCAGTAGAGCAGCACTATGAAGGCACTGCGAACGCACATTGTCATAAGTCGGTGCTCGTCGTGATATCGGGTCATGGTGGCGGCGGCCTGATTTCCCAGTGGGGCACCACTATACAGTTGACATGAGTGCACACTGTCACAAGTCGGTACCCATCCTTGTATGACCTTAGATTTTGCAAGGATGTAAAACTTCAACAACCAAACTAACCAACTATGCCAATAAACATTCCTAACTACGACTATAGATCTACTTAATTTCTGTATAGCCTAGTTACGACTATAGATCTACTTAATTTCTGTATAGCCTAACTACGACTATAGATCTACTTCATTTCTGTATAGCCTAGTTACAACTATAGATCTATTTCATTTCTGTATAACCTAGCTACAACTATAGATCTACTTCATTTCTGTATAACCTAGCTACAACTATAGATCTACATTATTTAGATATAGCCTGGCTATGACTATCGATCTACTTCATTTCTGTATAACCTAGCTATGACTATAGATCTACTTCATTTCTGTATAACCCATCTACGACTTTTTATCTACTTCATTTCTGTATAACCTAGCTACGACTATAGATCTACTTCATTTCTGTATAACCTAGCTACGACTATAGATCTACTTCATTTCTGTATAACCTAGCTACGACAATAGATCTACTTCATTTCTGTATAACCTAGCTATGCCTATAGATCTACTTAATTTCGGTATACCCTAGCTCCAACTATAGATCTACTTCATTTCTGTATAACCTAGCTACAACTATATTCTTTTTGTTTTTTTTTTGTTTGTTTTTTTGTTTGTTTTTCATTTCTGTATAACCTAGCTACAACTATATATCTACTTCATTTCTGTATAACCTAGCTACAACTATAGATCTACTTCATTTCTGTATAACCTAGCTACGACTATAGATCTACTTCATTTCTGTATAACCTAGCTACGACTATAGATCTACTTCATTTCTGTATAACCTAGCTACGACTATAGATCTACTTCATTTCTGTAACCTAGCTGTGTTTTTTTGTTTGTTTTTTTTTTTGTTTGTTTACTCATTTCTGTATAACCTAGCTACGACTATAGATCTACTTCATTTCTGTATATCCCATCTGCGACTATAGATCTACTTCATTTCTGTATAACCTAGCTACGACTATAGATCTACTTCATTTCTGTATAACCTAGCTACAACTATAGATCTACTTCATTTATGTATAACCTAGCTACAACTATAGATCTACTTCATTTCTGTATATCCCATCTGCGACTATAGATCTACTTAATTTCTGTATAACCTAGCTACAACTATATATCTACTTCATTTCTGTATAACCTAGCTACAACTATATATCTACTTCATTTCTGTATAACCTAGCTACGACTATAGATCTACTTCATTTATGTATAACCTAGCTACGACTATAGATCTACTTCATTTCTGTATAACCTAGCTACGACTATAGATCTACATTTGTCCTATTTCCTTCACACAATCCCTTCCAACAAAAAACACACTTCATACGTTGCTGAATGACAAGCAATTACCTAAAACACACAGAGACATTAAATAATAAAAAACCGAGCACCATCCTGCAGTCTTTTTGCCTTTACACAATGTACACACCGTTACAAAACGTCTAACTATGGCGCCCAACGGCTCTGAACCTGAAGGCTACGTAAGTAACTCGCCCAAGATGGTTGGTTATTGGAGTCTTACATCCTGGCAACATCTAAGGTAATATCAGGATGGGTACCGACTTGCGGCAGTGCATACTCATGGCAACTTTCTAGTGCTGCCCCACTGGGAAATCAGGCCACCAGCACCATGATCTGATACCCCATTCAGGCACATTATCCTGACACTGAGGTAACCAGTCCTTGCCCTATCCTATTAATACCAAGTGCCATGTTAGGAAGCGACAAATATCGATTTTGTAAGTTATTGCTTTGACTCGACTGGGAACCAAACTCCTGACATTCCGCACGCGAGGCCCGCGCTCTACCGATTCAGCCACAGCACCCGATCTCCCAAGGTGACGTTCGCAACACGAGTAGTCGGCCCAGGGCTGGTGGTTTGGAGTCTGTTTAGTATTCATTAAAGATTGTGCAGACACAGCATGGCGCATGCGCCCATTGTGTGCTGGGCGCATGCGCAACACAACGGGTATGGTCTGGGGCGTGGAAAGGATAGATGGATGGATGGAGGAATCACAGAGGAGCGAAACGAGAGGTTGGGGCATAAGGAGAGAGGGTGGGTGGTGGTGCGCTTTGGGTAGGGACAGGGGAGGGGTTGGGGTTGGGGTTGGGAGGGGCTGGGGTTGGGAGGGGTTGGGGTTGGGAGGGGGAGGGGAGAGCTAGGAGTGAACATAAGGGGGAGTGAGGGGGAAGGTGGATAACAGGGGTGGCGGTGGTAGCAGAGAGGAGGGCACTCAAGTGGTTTGTGGGAGGAGAAGGGGCTGGGACTTCTTCTTCTTGGTCATCCATTGGTGGCGATGATGACAGTAACTCATCATTTGTTGTGAACTCGTCAATGACCGATGAGTCCAATTTGTGCTCGGAATATGTGTTGGCACATTGGACGTGTGTGTGTAGCTGCAGTCGGAGAGTCTGGTGGGTGAAGGAGACAATCTTCCCTTTGTTGACGCTTTTGTTTAGCTGGAGATATATGATCAGTTTTAAACTGCGCTCTGAATAGAAGTGTCACCTTTGTGAATAGAAGCACGCCATGAACTCATGTCCTTCGTTACTGTTTCCCAGGTTTCAGTGTTGAGATTACATTTCTTCAGATTGTATTTCTTCTGACCACCTTGATTTCTGTGTGCTTTTCCAAGCTCACAGTAAAACAGACCTTTTGATATTCTACCCCCCATTCATGGGGACTACGTGGCCAATCCATCTTAATTGCGCTGTCATGATCATGCAGTCAATGCTGACCATTTTGCTCTCTCTATTGGAGAGAGAAGGATAGTGGGTGGGTGGTGGTGGGGTTTGGGTAGGCTCATGAGGGGAGATGTTGGAGTTGGGGTTGGGGTTGGGAGGGGGCAGCTAGGAGTGGAGATAGGGGTGGTGGTGAGGGGGAAGGAAGGGGTGGGGGCAGCGGTGGGAGGAGATAGTGGGACACTGGAGTGGTTCTGGAGGGGGCAGTGGGAGGAGATAGTGGGATACTTGAGTGGTTCTGGAGCGGGCAGTGGGTGGAGATAGTGGGACACTGGAGTGGTTCTCGAGGGAGCTGTGGGAGGAGGTAGTGGGACACTGGAGTGGTTCTGGAGGGGGCAGGGGGAGATGGTGGACACTGGAGTGGTTCTGGAGGGGGCAGTGGGAGGAGATGGTGGGACACTGGAGTGGTTCTGGAGGGCAGTGGGA
Organism: Branchipolynoe longqiensis; assembly: GCA_030323885.1. Classification (NCBI taxonomy): domain Eukaryota; kingdom Metazoa; phylum Annelida; class Polychaeta; order Phyllodocida; family Polynoidae; genus Branchipolynoe; species Branchipolynoe longqiensis. Next base: position 2,710,921 of record CM059198.1, read on the forward strand.
GGAGATAGTGGGACACTGAAGTGGGTCTGGAGGGGCCGTGGGAGGAGATTTGGACAGAGTGGTTCTGTGGAGGGGACAGGAGATATAGTGGGACACTGGAGTGGTTCTGGAGGGGGCAGTGGGTGGATAGTGGGGACACTGGAGTGGTCTGGAGGGGGCAGTGGGAGGAGACGGTGGGACACTGGAGTGGTTCTGGAGGGGGCAGTGGGAGGAGATGGTGGGACACTGGAGTGGTTCTGGAGGGGGCAGTGGGAGGAGATGGTGGGACACTGGAGTGGTTCTGGAGGGGGCAGTGGGAGGAAATAGTGGGACACTGGAGTGGTTCTGGAGGGGGAAGTGGGAGCAAATAGTGGGACACTTGAGTGGTTCTGGAGGGGGGAGTGGGAGGAAGTAGTGGGACACTTGAGTGGTTCTGGAAGGGGCAGTGAGAGGAGATGGGGGCTGAGACGAAAGGGGGTGGGACAGGGTCATGGTGTCGGCGGCCTGGTCTCCCAGTGGAGCAGCACTATAAAGTCGCCATGAGCGCGCACTGTCACAAGTCGGCCCTGTCACATTACGACGTTTCGGCCCAACGAGGGTCGACGCGTGCTGACGTGTTGCAATTTTCGGCGAAACGTCGCTACATCTCCGGTACGTTACCGGTACGTTACCGGGGCGTTTCCAGCTCGTTTCCGGCGCGTCGGTACATAGCAATGTGTGAATGCAGACGTTGGCGGCCGTCGGCGCTCGTCACTCCGCCGCGAAAGTTTTGTGCTTGCACAAAACTTTCAGCGCGGACCGACGCGCGCCGACGGGTTGGAGGGGCGTTACGGACGCGTTACCAAGACGTCGATACTTGTTGGCGGCGTGCCGGGTGAACGCTGGCAGACCGTTGATCAACGTCGGTTAACGTTGGCTTTTTTTCCCCCAAACTGCGACCGTTCCGTCGGCGCGTCTGCAAAGTCCCGCCAGCGGGTTCACAGCGTGCCATCAGCGTGTTATCGGTGCGTTGTCGGCACTCCGCCAGCGTTTTTCAGCGCGTTGGACGTGTTGCCGGCGTGCCTGGACGCGTTGGCGGCGGGTCTGGATGCGCTGCCGGCGCGTCCTGACGTGTTGGGGGCGGGTGTGTACGGGTCCACACAATACTAACACGATACCAACTCGCTGCCTCCACGCCGTCAATGCGCCGACAGCGCGCCGACAACACGCTAACAACACGCTGGGAACCCGCTGGCGGGATGTTGACACTTTCGTCTGCCGCGCGTCGAACCTCGTTGGCTGCGCGCTAATACCATGCTACTAACCCGTCCAGTTTTCTCCCAAAACGCCGAAAAGTTGGACGTCTCTTGACGGGTTGCAAATATTTTGTGCATTGCCGGCACGCCGGCAGAAACGTTGTAATGTGACAGGGGTATCAAACAACCACACACATCTAATCCACAAAAGCCTCACCTTTGAGACGAGTTCTCCCACCATGCCGGTCCAGCCACCCTCCTCGCGGTGGTGACCTAGTTTCCCGTCCCCCACCAGGTGGAGCTGCGGCTCAAATCCCGCGAGGTCAGCGAGTTTGTTGATGAGGTCGATGTAGTAGCCCTCGTAGCGCTCGTTGCCGATCAGACCCGGAGCCCAGTTCAGTCGGGTGTAGGGGTCGCTCTGAAATCAGACGGAACAGATAATCTACTGTCAGGGGCGTAGTCAGAAATTTAAAAATTAAGTGGGAGGACAAAATTGTTTGCATGTGCTTACGGAAAATTAAAAGAAAATTGTAAGGATGAAATTATTCGGATGTGCTTATGGGAAATACAAATTGTAAGCACAACATTATTTGCATGTGCTTATGGGAAATTAAAAAATGGTAAGCACACAATTGTTCACATGTGCTTAAAGGAAATTAAAAGAAAATTGTAAGCAGACAATTATTCGCACGTGTGTAGGGGAAATAAATAAATTATTGTAAGCACAACATTGTTTGCGCATGCTTATGGGAAATTAAAAGAATATTGTAAGCCCACAATTGCTGACACATGCATACGGGGGGAAAAAAATGTAAACACAAACTTATTTGCACGTGCTTATGGGAAATTAACAAAGAACTGGAAGCACAACATTGGATATGTTGGTGAGGCAACATATGTAATTCTCGACACTCGGACAAAGCGCACGAAGGTGTAGATACGAGAAAACTGGTCACGTGACGTGAGGCCTGCCCGACGGTCACTTCTCACCCAGCCGTTGGTCGGGTAGCATTGATTTCATTGCTTTGTTCTCTATTTTTAGACAAGTTCCCCGCTGTTGGTATGCCGCCGCGTAAACGCCTAGGGAGGCCGCCGCTCAAGCCTGGAATGCGAAGGGCGTCGTTACGCCGAGCCGTGCACACATTGTTGGCTCAGGCGAGACTGACGCGGCTGGTTGTGTCGCCTTCACCTAACACGAGTGACATTTCAACAGGAGCGGAGGCTACTAGGAGCGACCTTGCGTCGGTGCTAATTCTGCAGAAGGAGGTGCTGAAAGTTACTCAGGACTTGGCCCTAAGGGTAAACTTGCTTGAAAATTGTGCACTGCCGGCGTCAGTGCCACGTGTGTCACCGGCGGCCTCTGTTAATCCGAATGTTTCTGTTTCTTCACCAGTCAGTGACTTGCAACAGCCGCGGTTGCCTGTCGGTGAGCGCCAGCCGGTGTTCGGTCACCACGAGCTACGTGAAGGGCAGGTTGGAGCTGACTCGCTGAGGGCGTCACGGTACTATATGGCCGAGGTTCTGCAGCCGGTGGGTTCAGCTGTCACGGCGACACGCCCCCCTCAGTCTGCTGAGGCAAGGGCTCATCAGGCGGCGGCGGCGATAGCGGACCTGCTGTTGGACCCAGGCACGGCTTTGAGGAAGCCCAAAGGTATTCAGTTGTTGCCTCATTTGCTCATAACGAGAGGAGAGTCTTTCAAAGTAATTAGTCAGGGAGAGGCCTCTTGGCCTGAGTACTTTGAGGCTCTCAGGTCAATGGCCTCGTTGCCTGGTTTGCCACCTGCGTGGCCGAAGCACTTACTGAAGCATGAGCAGGAGCTGGCCCATATGGCCACGTTGTGGGACTGGCCAGTGTGCAGGCACTGGTCTGAAAAAGTGTTCAAACTCATTAATGACGGGAGGTTGCTAGAAGGTTGGGAGGACTATAATGCGATAAAGGAACTTCAGAGGGAGGTGTGTACAGTCAGCATGTTCATCAGTTTCAGGGCTCGTTTTCGCAGACTAATGTGCAGTCTGGCGCGGCTGCGCCGGCGTCGTCGTATAATTCTCCAGCTGGTCCTATCAATGTGAGGGTGGAATACAATAAGGAGACGGATGGGAGGCCCTGTATCAACTGGAATTGGAGACGAGACTGCGGGTTTGCTGGGACGCATGGGGCCTCTCCGACAAAGATGCTTCATATTTGTGCGTATTGCGCATATCGCTTAAAGAAAACTCACCAGCACAGGGAACAGGACTGTATAAAGCGGAGGATGTTCTATGACAGAAGGGCAGCCGAGAAGCCGGCTGCGTCTAGTGCTGGAGTGAGTGATTGTCCATTGTTGTTACATGATATGTGTGTAGGAGGGCTCTCCTCTGACCGGCGGGTGGGTAGCAGTTTGATTTATAATAGTGTCCCTGTTGTGTCTAGCACTGAGGTAGTCTCGGGTGTCAGTAATTCAGTAAGTAGTGTTACACAGAATATTGTTGATGTGAGCCCCGTTGTACAACCAAAAGTATCAGTTCCCAAGGCCTGGGTTCGCACGGGTAATGTCAAGCAGTTGTGACGTGAGTGTAGTGGTGCGTGCCGTGTCGTGGTCGAAGACTCCGCTCTGGATGCCGGTCCCTCCCTGCAGTCCTCTAGTGAGTGGATACTGCTTAGTTTCGGTCTGTGTCGGCGGATCTCCAATGAGGTCCTGTGACGGATGTAGAGTGGAAGTGGGATGCAGCGCGGGTGCCGGTGTAGTGCCGGTGCTGGATCATGTACTGACGGTCCCTGTCAGTTCTGTTGCCCCGGTGGTAGTTGATCGCGATGGCGGAGTGGACGATTCGTGTGAACGGGTGTATGACAAGTCGTGTGCGTCAGGAGATGAGGTCTGTTCAGTTCCGTTTGAGATAGAGTATGACTGTTTTAATACGAGCTCAGAGACGATCAATGTAGTGACAGGTATGACGCAGCATAGAAGACGAGCCCCGCCGTCACCGGCGGAGTTCAGTGTAGTGCTTAATGAGTTTTGGCCATGGGCAGAGTTGGGTGCATTCTGGTCTGACACAACGTTCTTTAATTTGTATAACCTGGTGAGGTCTACCGCGTTGCCAAATTATTTGGCTGCCAGGGTTCCCCTCCCTTCGGGTTTGTTACTTTCGGCCTGGAGGAGTGAGTTAGTCGATTACCCTGACGTGCAGTTAGTGAATTTCCTTGACTTCGGCTGGCCTATTGATTACACTAAGAACATGATTCCCACGTCTACCTTAAAAAATCATGCCTCCAATGCGGATACGGATATGAGTATCTCGGCGTTCATCGCGAAAGAACGTGAGTGTGAGGCCTTGATTGGTCCTTTTGAGATGCCCCCGTTTGAGCCGTGGTTCCAGGTGAGTCCCTTGATGACTCGGCCGAAAAAGGATTCGGAAGCGAGAAGGGTGATCTTGGATTTGAGTTTTCCCCTGGGGAAGAGCGTGAATGCGGGGATTCAGAAGGGATTTTATCAGGGCCAGCCGTTCTCGTTTGCACTTCCCTCGGTGTCGACTTTAACAGATAGGATGATCAAATTGGGTGCCGGGGCGTGGTTGTGGTCAGCCGATCTCTCAAGGGCGTATAGGCAACTCAGGGTGTGTCCGCTCTCGGTTCCGTTATTAGGGATGAAGATTGGCGGGAAGTTTTTCTTTGATTTGGCTCCCCCCTTTGGCTGTTGGATGTCTGCGCTGGCGTGTGCCAGAACAACTAGAGCAGTGGTGTGGATGCTAAGAAAGAAGGGTTTTTTCACCCTATGCTACATTGATGATTTTGTGGGAGTGGAGCAGTCCTTGGAACGGGCGAATGAAGCTTTTGCGTTGTTTAGGACGCTGGCAGGAACCCTTGGGTTGGCCTTGGCGGAAAAGAAATGCTTTCCTCCAACGCAGATCTTAGTGTGGCTTGGCTTCCGCATCGATACCATTACTATGACGGTGACTCTCCCTCAAGAAAAGTTAGATGAGGTGCTAGAGGAGTGCAGGGCCTGGAAGGAGAAGACTTCTGCTTCTAAGAAACAGCTACAGAGCTTGGCGGGGAAGCTGCAGCATCTCGCCAAATGTGTGAAGCCAGCCGCGAGGTTCATGAACAGGGTGCTCTCAGCGCTGAGGGAGGCGCCGCCAGTAGGTCAGGCTGGGTTCTCGCCGTTGATACAGAAAGATTTGGATTGGTTTGTTCAGTTTAACTCCTCGCTGAATAGGGTGATTCTGTTACCTCCTCTGCCGCCGCACCTCTGGGTTATTGAGTGTGACTCGACGTTGTTGGCAGGGGGGGCGTTTTCTCAGACCACATGTTACTCAGCCTTGTACCCGGAGGCGGTCAGGTCCGCCCTTCCCATAATCACTCAGCTGGAGGCATTTAATTTTAATTCTGGCCTTGACAGTGCTGCTTCCAAAGAATCCACATGAGTACATAGTAGAGATAACGACCGACAATCAGACGTCGCAGCAGGTGTTGTCCTCAGGATCAGGCCGCGATCCGTTCTTGTGCGCATGTGCTAGGCAATTGTGGCTGATCGCGGCTAGGAATAACTGTGAGCTGTCTATTAGGTTTAAACCAGGGTGTAAGATACCGTTTGCAGATGCGCTGAGCAGGGCTCCGTGTGATAAAAAACTGTATGTTGAAGTCCTAGCTGAGATCGAATCCCGGAAGTTGAGGCAGGTGTCTGTAGTTCCTAGTTTGTCGATCATCATTTTGAAATCTGAGTGTACATCTTCATGACTAACGGTTCTTTTATTTTTTGCCTTTTTTACCATCAGGCTACGACTTGACTGAACACCGCCAGCTCATAGCGACATACAGTAACGCGCTCGCGCAGGGTACACGTAGGAACAAGCGTCTCCACGTCATTGCATATGTCAAGTTCTGCCTGAGTCATGGGGTCGAACCGGTGAAGCCGTCATTGTATGACTTGTTAGCGTTTAGGTTGCATTTGTCTAATAAGCTGCGAGCCCCGGGGTCAGTGGAGAATTACTTTAGTTCGGTAAAGACATGTCTATCAGCCCACGCCGATCTGTCGCATATCTTTGATTCGTATCAGCTGTCACTGATGAAGAGAGCAACCCGTAGGTCTAGTTGTCACATAGTAAGTAGGGCTGTTCCCGTCTCGCCTGAAGATCTCTTAAGGGTAGTTGCCTTTCTGTCTTCCCTTTCTTCTGACACAGCAGTATTCAGAGCGGCTCTAGTTATCGGGTTCTTGACTTTAGTTATACAGAGTAACCTTACCTCGAAGACTGAGTCGGAAGTTGGGCCTCATACGCTGATGTTTCTGGATGTAGTACAATGTCTGACCTCATTAATAGTGGCGTTCCGCTCAACTAAGACCCGCTCCCGGGCTGTGTCTCCCTTAGTATTTAGCCTTCCTGCCATTCCAGCTTCTCCGTGCTGCCCCGTCCGGGCCTGGAGGGAGTACGCCAGTGCGCGCGACCCTCCTAGACATGCTCCAGCGTTCATCTTGCCGTCTGGTCTCTTCTTGACCTCGAGGACACTGTCTCGGGTGCTGAATATAGCAGCGTCTGCGTCACTTTCCACGCATCGGAAGTACTCTCTCCACGGCTTGAGACGCGGTGCGGCCCAGGCCTGTTTCTCGGCGAGCCTTCCAGTTGAGTGGATAAAGCAGGCGGGGTCCTGGTCCAGTGATGCGGTTAACCTGTATTTGCGGGAAGGTACTATCGTGAAGGCACCCTCAGCACTTGCTAGTTTGTTGGGTTAAGTGCTGAGGGTGCGTATTGATTGTTGTGATGATTTGGTTTTCTGATTTGATTGTTTTCCCTGTTATGTCATTTCTGCCTGTAATTATGTTCTATACTGTTACTGCACTGCATCGGAAGCCTGTTCTTCCAGTTCGTCAGGTTACACTACCTGCTGTACGTCACCATGTGACAGTTATCGGAGCCAGACTCCTGCTTGCCTACGAGGCGTATCGGATTGTGCAGTATGTTTACTTGATGTCATAATCAATAAATGATGATCATAATGTTGTCTGTTGTCCTTTGTCTGAGTGTCGGGAATTGTTCGCACAAGCTTATATGAAATTGAAAAATTGTAAGCAGAAAATTATTCGGACGTGTTTACGAAAAATAAAAATGTAAGCACAAAATTTTTCACATATGCTTACAAGAAATTAAAATAAAATTGTTAGCACATAGGGGAAATTAAAATAAAATTGTAAACACACAATTGTTCGAACATGCTTACAGGGAATTAAAAAAGAATTGCAAGCGCACAATTGTTTGCACGTGCTCATGGGAAATTAAAAGATTGTAATTGTTTGCACATTCTTTCGAGAAATGATTAAAATTGTAAGCAGTAAAGCGGTAAAAGCGCCTTTCATAAAATATTTAGTATGCACAAAAATATGACGCCGAGGAGAAATTGTTCACATGTGCTTACAATTTGACATTGTAGCTATGCACCTGATTGTCGTCTTGGTAGGTCATGGGATTCGAACCCAGCCGAGTCAAACCAATGACGTAAAAATTGGTACATGTTGCTACCTAGCCAGGGATAGGGCAAGGAGCAGTGGAATGAGGAAGACCAATTGTCTGTGATTGAATTTGCGCAGCTAAATAAAATAATGTACCTCCTCCCCCAAGACCCCCGCACCCCCCCACCCCCCAAAAAAAACCCCGACAAACAAACAACCCCACACACAGCAAAACAACAAATAACTAAACAAAACATGGCTGCTGGACCCCCCCCCCCTCACCCCCGCACACACACGCACAATCTACCTCCTCTCACAATATTAGCCCAAGGTCATCGGGTTTTACTCATGGGACTTTTCACAAGTCACAGGTCAACCGGAGGTAAGTTTTTAGTCCTTTAAAATACAAGTAGCTCACAGTATGGGGGATTGTGTCTGGCATTCTTACTAAGGTCTAGAGTCCTCTGTGCCTTCTTGGATACTTTGATTGTTTTCTTTATAGCCTGCTTCCGGGACTCAGCTTTCTAACTTATATGTGCATATATGCCGCGTAACAATTTATTATGTGATGTATATATAAAGTATCATGAGAGTATAAAAATATGAAGGGAATTGTATCCATTATATATTATATTATTTGATTACCATTGTTATTCTCCATAAGACTCCACACCTGACTGGTGGCGCCACCTGTGCCCACCTCCCCTCCATCGGGTGTTGACAAGTGTTAGTCGCACCGGAGGATTTTTTTCTTTTTCTTTTTGGGCAAAGCCTATAATCCTTGCCAGAGATTAAAAACTACTCAACCACTATCTTTTGTCTTCTCACATATGTACGCAGTTATTTTTATACAAATATAAATAACGAATGTGATCCTTCCATCATTGTATTTTTCTTACCGCATCCACAACTTTTATTCCGATAATGGCGCCACCTATGGCAGTTTGCAACATTACAACCAACTGTATCACTCACCAGCAAGAGAAGAGACGTGGATGGCGCCAAGTAACCATGTAACCAGCAAAGAGAGATATGTGAATGGTGCCAAGTAACCAGCAAGGAGAGACATCTGAATGGTGCCAAGCAACCTGTAAGAGAAGATGACGCCAAGTAACCAGCAAGAGAAGATACTTGGTGTCATCTTCTCTTGCTGGTTACTTGGTGCCATTCAGATGTCTTCTCTTACTGGTTACTTAGTGCCATTTAGAAAGTGTTTTTTTGCTGGTTGCTTGGTGTCATTCAGAAAGTGTTCTTTTGCTAGTTTCTTGCTGTCATTCAAAAAGTGTTTTTTTGCTGGTTACTTGGTGCCATTCAGAAAGTGGTATTTTTGCTGGTTTCTTGGTGCCATTCAGAAAGTTTTGTTTTGTGCTGGTTTCTTGGTGTAATTCAGATAAAATGTCTTCTCTTGGAACTCATTTTCACTCCACGATGACAGGGAGATCTGCCACGTTCTGTGCATGCCTCCTTACTTGAAACCTCTGAGGACTTCCTTCTCATGCCATAAGGATAGCTAATGCCTGGATTAGCCTGTGCCTGTGGCGGAGAAAACCACCCTAAGACAAACATGCACAGCGACCCTGCTGGTCAAACACCGGGTGTGCATCACCCAGAACCCACTAAGTCGTCCACGTCTCCGCAAACCCACCTCCACCCCGAATACAACAGCAACCTTTTGTGAACTCAATGCTGTTGGCTAATGGCACTATTCTTCCTTTTTCTTCTTTTTTCTATTTGTATCAAACTCCCGTTGATTTTAGACTATTATAAACCTGAATGAATGTAACATGATATGGCCAGAAGACCAGTGGCTTGGCGCTGAAAAAATACCTTTATTCGCCGAATAAAATGATCATTTACACACACAAAAAAAACCTACAAACTGATGAGTGATATGCTGCGTAATTCATGTTAGTTAGTTGTGATTTGTTTAATGCTGTGCCAGCAGCAAAGGTCATAATCACAGCAAGATTGATTGATTGATGATTGATTGATTGGTGGTTTCTTGATTGGCGCTTGTCAGCAGCATAGGCGATATTCACGGCGAGAATTCTTTGTTCTTTATTCAACCATAGCTTTTGTATATAATGTAAAAGCATACAATCAATTATGTGTCTAATAGACATTTACAGCATGGAGTGTTCAGCTTGTATTCTGTCGTATTATTTATTATCCGGCCATCGCCTTTACTGTTTTAGTTTTACAGAGAATGTAAAAATCACATGATCGACTATGTTTCGAAAGATACTTTTTGAAGTTCAAAGCTCAGTGTTCAAATTAGAAAACTTCCGCAAAATGCGTCAGTTAACAATTAAAACCAATTCTAACACAAGTGGTCCCAAAGTGTACTTGAACTGTGAGTGATTTGGTTGTTGGATGACCCCCTCCCCCTCCCCTTCTCCCCCCTTCCCCCCCCCCCCCCCCCCTCCACAACAACCACTGCTGGATTGATCTGCATGGCCAACCAGCGAGCGCTGGTTTGGTGTTTCCTAAATCCTGTGTGTCTCCACTCAGTGCTTAGGCTTAGCACCTGGAGAGGGGTATTTAGGAATGGCTACCACGAATGTAGTACCTGGAAGAGATCACGAGAAGATTGTCAGAGATGCCGACAAGACTGCAGCATCAGTGATGGCTTCCATCATCATCATCATAATCATCATCGGTCAATCAGGACGTGTTCATACTATCGGGAATATTTATGACTGTTCCACACCAGTGTTGATTGCTAATTACTTCAGTCATGTTCATTTCTCGTGAGGCATAGCTAATGAAGTAGGGCTCCGGGTCTTTCTTCACCGCAAAACCATCTTGTGAATGGTTTGTGTAACCAGCCATTTCTCAAATCCACGTTGATACTCCGGCTAGTTACTTTAGCAATCATAACCGTTCGAGAAGTTAGACTTCACCTCTGCCTATCGAAGGCCATCCATCTCCCTGCTGCTGAAGATTTCTCCTTAAACCCTCAAATCCCAAGGACCCGCTGGCGCTTATGGTGCTGACTGCACTCACCAGTTGCATGTCATGGTTAAAAAGTGTAGCATTTCATAGGAGTTAGGCAGGGACTACCTAACCCCACCACACACCACTGACAACACTCAGATGAGGTTAACATCAATCAGACCCAGGAGATGGCCTTAGTGGACATATAATAGGAGAAATATAGTAAGAGTGATGAGAGCATAGTGACATAACAGAACACAGTGCTCGAATCGCTGAGAGCAGTGTGGATGGGGTGATGGATGGGGTGATGACATCAGGGAGCCTGGGTGGTGTAGTGATTAGCACACTAATCAAGAATGCACGAGGTGTGGGTTCGAATCCTGCTCTAGGAGCAATATTTCCCACAGCTCAGGTTGTTCAAGCCACACTTTACAGCGACGCCATTAGTTAGGAATACTCGACGACTATTTATAGTTGCTTAGTTCAATGGTTTTAAGTTTCTGTCATTTCGTTCTAGATAAATATATTAGGTTGACCGTTATACTTTATTTTGAAGGAACTTATATTTCAATGGCTATCATTGGAGATTTTGAAGTGCTAAGGTACTAATTTAATGTTGGCATGCATGTCAAAACTCTGACAGGTTCACTTAAATTGAATTAGTTTGTCCTTCTGTATAGCAACACCTATTTAATAAGTTCAGCAGTATCTAAATTTGATATATAGATTCAAATCTACATGGGTTCTTTGTTTTTGAACATTTAATGCTTTTTGTCGGACTATGGAACTTTAATAATTGCATCAGTATCCCAGTTAGATATGTAGAATCAAATCTAGATGGAATATTCTAGTTGAGAAAAAGTTGATGCTTTCTTCGGACTATGCAGTTTTAAAGTCTACACAGGTCGTGTTGAGCAAGAATCTAATGGCACCCCGCCCCCCCCCCCCCCCCCCTCATACACACCCAGGACCAGATCGCATAATGGTGTCTCTTAGCAAAAATTGCCGTTGAAAAAATACAGTGAAAAGAAAAAAAATGAGAAGTGTTGATAAACCAAGCAGGGTGTTGGTAAATACAGCGTTTTTATGTAGTTAGCATGTTGTGTATGTGATGTAATGTGTGCACCATATGCACATTATGTGTACACATAGCATTGTCAGAGCAGCGTGGGAAAACAACGTGCACATCAGGGCAGAACCCTGTTATTGTGGTGTTCTCTGTGGCGGAGTGGTTACAGTGTCTAACTTTTTTCTAGGTCAGACTCCTAATCTGAAGGTCGGTGGTTCGATTCCCTATGCGCCCCACCTCTGCCAATTTGGATTTCCACCACTGTGTACAACTAATACCCCAGTCAGATGAGGACTGTGTTTGCTTACGGTCGATTCATGACGTCAAAACGTCCTCCTTGCGCCCTCCTTACACCCTGATTAAGTGCTGTCGCCGCGAGGATGCCAACCTCCCGGCGTCCATTTGGGAAATTTTGGATGCAAGGAGGTTGCAGCTGCTGCACGTGCAACCTCCTTGCTGACCCAGTGCTGACCTGCCACTGACCCAGTGCCGCCCTGCCACTGACCCAGCGCCACCCTGATGCTGCCCTGGTGCCGACCTGGTGCCAACCTGGCGCCTACCACGTATTTGAATCAATGTATCGAATGGGACGCTGGGAGGTTTGCGTCCTTTTGGGCGTAAGGAGGTTGGCGGCGAACGCTGGCTCTCGTGTGACTGGGGTATTACAGCGCCATCAAAGGCCAGTTGCTCTCATACCATGTATATGTGGTGTGGGAGGTTAAAAATCCCTTGGGGTCGGTAAAAGTGTATACATGTAGATGTTGCTAGGACGTAAAACAACAACAGACTAAGACATAGTTGCCATTCACCCCTAGGCCTACATCTACTGTGGGTAGAGGTGAATCTTTTATCTATGTCTACCTATGTCATCCCGTCCTGATATTACCTTAGATGTTGCGAGGACGTAAAACTCCAACAACCAACCAATCAATGGCGTCCATGCATGAACAAGTTGACACTCGATTCATCTCGCCACGCCGCATGGGAAAGAAGGGTCTGTGTCACCGAGTCTGGAGCGTGGCATGAATGGGGTATGTCACATTCTAGTGTCCTCTCCCCCCCCCCCCCCTTTTTGAGTTATCGGTATTATAAAAAAAAGGCACACAAAACCCTGGAATAACCTGGCACACCCTGTGAGAAGTCTACATCAAAGAGTCCAAAGGACGAGCTCAGATTCCACATGCACTTGTCTATGTTTATGGAGTGATTAATGTGTTTGTATGCTGCCACTTTGGTGTGTGTCACGAAGGTCCCCAATGATTGTTGGTTGGTTGTTGGAGTTTTACGTCCTGGCAATATCTAAGGTCATATCAGGATGGGCACCGACTTGTGACAGTGCACACTCCTTGTGACTTTTATAGTGCTGCCCCACTGGGAAATCAGGCAACCGACACCCCATGACCCGATATCCACTCGGTCACATTATCCTGACACTGAGCTAACCAGTCCTTGCCCTATCCTATTAATGCTGAGCCCCAGGCTAGGACGTGACAAGTACCAATTTGATAAGTCATTGGTTTGACTCGACTGCGAACCGGACTCCCGATCTCCCGCACGCGAGGCCCGCGCTCTACCGATTCAGCCACTGGGTCCGCTTGCTCCAGTGACTAGAACGGCGAATATCTACAGACGCCCAACCGCCAAATGCCAACCATGTTGAGAAAAAAAGTTAAGTGTCTGATTAAAGTTGCATAGTCCCATCGTTTTGAGTTTCTCTCGTTTTCTGAGTTACACATATTAGGTTAATGGTTATAATCTAGCTTACTTTAGTTTGAAGTAACTTTTATTTTAAATAGTGTCATGGGGGTGATGAAAAGGGGAAATATTGCGCCTAGAGCAGGACTCGAACCCACATCTCTTTGCATTCCGGGCCAGTGTGCTAAGCATTACACCGCCTAGGCTCCCTGATATCACCACACTACCCACGCCTAACTGTCTATATGGTTACTTGCCTGAGAGGTCAGTGCAGACTACTACACTCGTCCCCCTGGAATTGTAAGTGTAACCTTGGAGACATTTGAAGTGTAAACATGCAGAATTCATTTTGGCAAGCATTCCAAAACTCTGACACCATAGGCTTATGCAGTAACAGGTTCTATTAAATTTCCTCCGTATTTCCTTCTATCTGACAACAAATGATTAGGCCTAATACATGCATCAGTATCTAAGGTAGATATGTAGGATAAAATCTAGGTAATTTTTTCTTTTGAAAATTTGATGGTTTCATCGGACTATGCGGCTTTAAATCAAATATTCACCCCTTGCGGGTGAGTGATAACCATGTCTAAATCCCAGCAAAAACTGCTTTGGCATAAAAAAAAAGATTGGCGTTCCTGGTTCCAGTGTCCAGTGTTTATCTATATTGGCACAGAGTTGGTGAAATGGGAGAGAATGCAAAAATACAAGATGGTGGCCACAGAAAGCTCTCGACTCAAATTTTAAAGTGCATTGATCCACATGATTTAATAAATTTGTCACTCAAAAGTAGCAGAGAAATATAAAGTGGTATGTGCAGAATATATTTTGATTCTTCGATTTGAGACTCTGTCACACATCACCGGATTGGGGAAACGGACAGAAACCGAACAAAGTCTGTTGATATCCGGCAAAGTCCGCTTTGTGTCCATTGCATATCCATTGCATATCCGTTGATATCCGGCCTGATCCTTTACAAGTTTTGAGCATTCACAAAACTTGGAACGGATGCCGCCGGATTGACATCTACAGTTCTTGTCCGGCTTGAGTTCATTTAGTCCGCTTATAGTCTGTTGGCTATCCATTCATGTAAGTTTCATGTCCGTTCGTCCGGCGTCCTTTGACCCGATATTGCAACATTTTGACACATTCTAATACATTTTGATACTTCTCATGCCCAAACACCACCGGACTAGAAAATTCTGTCCATTGCTCAATCCGGCATAGTGTGACAGGCAATTAAGAATTGATGTGGTCATTTCATTTACCCAGCCTTCTGACACCTTTTCTAATGGCTTGTTCAGCAGCCCTCTCACGGAGATAGTGCTTCGGGAATAACTATGCCCTGAATTGATTAGCTGGACGAAGACTATTGAATTTAATCATTGCTGTTGTTATAAATGATTTATTTATAGGATTGTATTAATTTTCTTAAGCGCTCAATTACTGGTTTTCCAGTCATGTTAGTAGTAGTAATTGATTGATTAAATGGTTAATACTGTGTTGGCATCAAAGATCCTATTCACTAAGAAAGGTTGGTGGCATTTACATGTATTCTCTCACTGTTGCATCATGAAAAAAAAGTGTTAATCACAGTATTATATTTACATTGAAAGCTTCATGAAAATCTGAAAGGGTTAGATTTGTGTCAAATGACAGCAGCAATGATCTCAGACACAATTTTAATGTCGCTAAATTTGTTTCAAATGACAGCAAATTTTAACTCACAGAACATAGCTAAAATGACAGGAGGCGATACAGGCCAGTCGTTCTTAGGAACTCGAAACATTTGTTCATGCTTAAAGCCCTGGTCCCATAGCCGTTAGTGGATGTAGGTGAACGTAGTGGAGGCTAACGTAGTTGAAAGTAGTTGAACATAGTTGAATGTAGTTGAACGTCCCGGCATCCGTACTTGTCCTTGATGTTAACTTGGTAATAACGTGGATGAGCTGTGATCTCCGATTTAATTTTTGGACATGTTCAAAAGAGCGATACGTTAGAGGCTGAATTTCGAAAGTAGTAGAACGTGCCTCTTAATGTACTCTAGCATATTCTAGCATACTCTAGCATACTCTAGCATACTTTGACCCATACAAAACCATGGCCGTTCCACGTCGCGCATGCCATGGTCACATAGCTGTTAGTGGCTGTAGTTGAATGTAGTTGAAAGTAGTGGAGGCTAACATAGTTGAAAGTAGTTGAACATAGTGTGAACGTAGTTGAACGTACCGGCATCAGTACCATCACATATTTATCTGTATCATTCGGTGGCAAAAGGTGCCGTTCCTTAACATATTTCAACATAGTTTAACAAACTTACACCATGCTTGACCCATTTTAGCCTCCACTACTTTCACCTACGTTCCACTACGTTCACTAACTATGTGACTAGGGCTTTACATTGGTAAAGAGGTTCCCCATGTTATTTACATTAAAACTGTATTGGCACAAGGCATGGCATCTACACACTCGAGTTCTTTATAAGCATGCTATAAGTACAGTAAAAACCTCTCTAAGTCGACCGACCTTGGGACCGACTTTAAGTGGTCCATTTAGGGAGGTGGTCGGTTTATGGAGTTAGAATATAGTTATAATGGTTATTTTGGGGTCCAAATAAAGCGATCAATATAAGGGAGTGGTCGATCTGTGGAGGTGGTTGGTTTGAGAGCTTTTACTGTACTGATAATTTACACAAAGGTTATAAACTGATGCGTAGGAGCTTCATGTTAGTGATGAAGAAATGTAACCAAAGGAAAAATTATTTAAAAGAAAAGAAAAGATGGTTCAACTCAGCAAGGCACTTGTTAAATTGATCCCCCCACACCCACACCCACCCACCCACCCACCCACCAAGCGGTCAGCGGGCTGCCATCTTGGATTACGAGCACACTCCGTAGCCATGTTATGAATACATGCAGATGCAGTAAAGCAGAGTTTTCTTGTGTTCTGGGAGGTTCTGGGCAGTTTACATTCAATGTGTTTACTTACAGCACTTTAGCAACAACTTCTGAGGCCAAACTGCTCAAAACAGTGACAAATAAACCGACAAATCGGTAAATAAGGACAGTGTAGGCAGTTGCAAGGCTTCCGTATGTCATCCAATATAGTCACCTAAAGTTGTCTTGTGATGTCATTACAGCCCCTCTATTGTACATTTGTTGAAACGTTAAATGTTGCAAGAGCGTAAATCCCCAACAAACAAACAGAACATATTATGTAAAATTCACCATTCACCAAAGGAGACATGTTGCGTTTTTACACCAATTGTACATTTCTTGAACGACAGTTGCAGTCTGCACTAGACTGTAGTAGACACATAGTTAGTTGTAGACCAGCCGGAAACATCGCCAGACGGTGGGGATTCCCCTGTGTACATGGGTCCATATGATTCCCATTGCTTTCAGCACGGCATGCACATTTAAATCAAACAGCCTAGGCCAAAGCAGATCAATGATACACTGGTTCGGTGTTGCCATTCCTTTCCCTGTCCCCCCGCTCCCCCCCCCCCCCCCAACAAACACTGTAAACTCAACCAGTAGCAGCCAACTAGACCAAAAATCCATCTACAACGGAATGAGCCTGGAAATGTTTCTAGTTGGATCCTACTGAGGTACATGATTAATCAATATTAACCTTCTTACTAACTCAATAGGCCCCACCTGAGATTACCATGAACACAAGTTCAACCACAAAGGCCCACCCTACATCCCCCATCACCCTTTCAACGAGTATGTTCCTACTAGAAAGATAATCAGTTATGCCCCACCCCCTACTAACGCCTACCATACTAGTCTAACATAGTTACCTCCCCGCATATGTTTCTTTTTCTCTTATCTTGTTCTTTACCTATCATTCATGTACCGATGTTTTGCTTATTTTCCTGTAATTGTCTATCTGTATATTGTTGTAGATTTGTTTATTGTGTAGAGGCAATTGTGATTAGCACTGACAACATGTTATTCAGAGGAATAAAAACACTTGAACAAAAAACAACAACATTAGGATATCAAAACCTGGCAAATTGAAACCCCCCCCCCCACCCCGAAATTTGTTTTATTTAACGCCGCCTCTTGAGCCTTCGACCTCAGCCTTCGACCTCAGCCCCGTTGAAGTCACTCCGCCAGCCCACGTGAAGTTCACACACAAGTAGAATCATGTCTTTCGATTATATAGCACATCACTGGAATCCCACCCTCACTTGTTCCACAAAATGCAACCATATGTCTGACACCACAAGCCACACTCTCCCAGCACCTCCTTCGTGAAAGCCGCCATCCATCAATCTCCAACCATATGTTTTTGTCTCTCTCCTTCTCTCTAATGTATATCGCAGACATGTAATTTATTCTTTGAAAAAATCCTTTCCCCCAAAGCAACCACCCGAAGCACGCACTATTTATCCGACAATAGACATTAGTGAGCAACTTACGCAAACAGTTATTTCTCTCTCTCTCCCCCCTCCCTCCCCCCTTCCTTCCCTCCATCCACCTCCCTCCCCTTATCTCTCCCCTCTCCCTCTCCCCGTCTCTCTCTTCGTCCAAGCCCCTCACTCTATCCATCCTTTCGTCTTCCCCCCTCTTCCCCTCTCTACTCCTCTCGCCCTCCTCCCCATCTCTCCCTCTCTCCCCTTCTCTCTCCCACTCACCATAATTCCTCCCTCTCCCCGCTCCCTCTTCCCCCTCTTCCCGCTCCCTCTTCCCCCTCTTCCTGCTCCCTCTTCCTCCTCTTCCCACCTTCTCCCACTTTCCGCATCTACCACTTTCCCAACCTCCACCCACTTCCCCTCATCCTCCCACTTTCACCTCCTCATCCCACCCCTTCCTCATCCCTCACTCTTCCCACCCCATCCTCTCTCCCCCTCCTCCTCCTCTTCCACCTCCCCTCCACGGCCCACCCTCCCTGCCTCCTCTTCCGTCTCCCTTCTCCTCTTCCCTCCTCTCCTTCCCCTTCCCCCCCCCCACCTTCCCCATCCCCCCTCCCCTTCCCCCTGCCCTCCTCCCCTCTTCCCCTCCTCCCCACTCCCTTCCCCTCCTCACCATTGCCCCTCTTCCCCCTTCCCCT
This sequence comes from Branchipolynoe longqiensis, assembly GCA_030323885.1. Classification (NCBI taxonomy): domain Eukaryota; kingdom Metazoa; phylum Annelida; class Polychaeta; order Phyllodocida; family Polynoidae; genus Branchipolynoe; species Branchipolynoe longqiensis. The sequence goes on from CM059198.1 coordinate 2,729,313, forward strand.
CCTCCCCCGTTCCCCTCCTCCCCCTTCCCCTCCCATCCCCCCCCCCTTCCCTCCCCCCCCTTCCCCCCCTCCCCCTCCCTCCCCCCCTCCCCTCCCCCTCCCCCCTTCCCCTCCTCCCCCCTCCCCTTCCCCTCCTCCCGCCCTTCCCCCCTCCTCCCCTCCCCCCCTTCCCCTCCCCCCCCCCCTCCCCCCTCCCCCCTCCCCCACCCCCCTCTCCCCCCCTCCCCTCCCCTTCCCACCTCCCCTCCCTCCTCCCCCTCCTCCCCTTCCCCTCCTCCCCTTCCCCCTCCTCCCCTCCTCCCTTTCCCCTCCTCCCCTTCCCCTCCTCCCCGTCCCCTCCCCTCCTTCCCCTCCTCCCCCACCTCCCCTTCCCCTCCTCCCACCCTTCCCCTCCTACCCCCCCTCCCCCTTCCCCTCCCCCCTACACCTGCAGGGGAGGGGAAGGGTGGGAGGAGGGAAGGGTGGAGGGGGATGGGAGGGAAGGGGAAACCTCCACCCTTCCCTCCTCCCCCTCCTCCCCTTCCCCTCCTCCCCCTCCTCCCCTTCCCCTCCTCACCCTCCTCCCCTTCCCCTCCTCACCCTCCTCCCCTTCCCCTCCTCGCACCCTTCCCCTCCTCCCTTTCCCCCCCCCCCCACTTCCCTCTCCTCCCCCCCCCCCCCTTCCCATCCTTCCCCTCCCCATCTCCCTATTTCCCCCTCCCCCTTTCCCCATCCCGTCCTCTCCCCTGCCCCTCCTCCCCCTTCCCCTTCGCCCCCTTTCCCCTCCTACCCATCCCCCTTTTCCATCTCCCCTTCCCCCTGCCCCTCCTCCCCTGCCCTCCTCCCTGCCCCCCTCCCTTTGCCCTCCCCCCTGCCTCTTCCCACTCCTTCCCCTCCTCCCCTTCCCTCCTCCCCCTCACCACCTCCCCCTTTCCCTTCCTGCTCCCTTGCACTCGTCATGGCAAATCCGACACCCGGCACACATCAGCGTTTCAACCGATCACGTGACACGCACGTGACAAGGAATGGCGGGAATTCTAATGACGTGGAATGACCCATAGCTGTTTCCACACACAGGTTCCAATCATCAGGAAAGGAACTATACTCTCAAAATACTGGTCAGGACTCTGGTTGGAGAGTGGCGTGCGGGGCAGTATTGTCGTGGCGCCATCTGTCGGCCGTCGGCGATACTCACCTGTGGTCACATGTCCACTTTAGGAAGTCACGCAACCAGATAGGTGTTAAGGCGCCTGCATTTCCTGAATGTCAGAATCATTCCACATGAACTGAAAGGTACCTAGTCCAATGGCTTTGAGTTTCTGCTAATTTCTGAGATAGCAAATATTAGATTTACGGTTATAATCTACGTTACTTTAGTTTGAAGTAGCTTATATTTTAAATCGCTAACTTTGGAGATATTTCAAGTGCAAACATGGCAGATTAAGTTAGGCTGCAGCAGTAAAGCGTTACATTAAATTGACTCGGTATTCCCGTATATGTGGCACCAGTATGCTATTAGTGTAATTATTGCTGACATAACCGTCTTTGTGATTGCTATTACTTATTAGTGATATAGTCTTGATTGTTATTGTTGTTATTGTTATTATTGATGATATAGCATTTATTATTACTGCTATTTTTGCTGGTATAATCTTTATTGGTACTGTTATTATTGCTGGCATAACCTGCATTTTTGCTGCGATTACTTCTGCTATTGACGGGATAGTCTTTATTGTTATAGCTATTGCTGCTATAATCGCTCATATAGTCTTCATTTTTACTGCTATTATCGCTCGTATGACCTTCAGTGTTGCTGTTAATGCTGCTATTATCGCTCATATGACCTTCAGTGTTGCTGCTAATGCTGTTATTATCGCTCATATAACCTTCAGTGTTGCTGCTAATGCTGCTATTATCGCTCATATGACCTTCAGTGTTGCTGCTGATGCTGTTATTATCGCTCATATAACCTTCAGTGTTGCTGCTGGTGCTGCTATTATCGCTCATATAACCTTCAGTGTTACTGTTATTACTGCTATTATCACTCAGGTAGCCTTCACTGTTGCTGCTGTTGCTGCTATTATCGCTTATGTAACCTTTATTGTTGCTGCTGTTATTGCCGCTACAACCTTTAGTATTACAGCTATTACTGCTATTATTGCTCATATAACATTTATTTTTGCCTATGTTGCTGCTATTATCGCTCATATAAGCTTCAGTGTTGCTGCTGTTGCTGCTATTATCGCTCATGTAGCCTTCAGTGTTGCTGCTGTTGCTGCTATTATCGCTCATGTAGCTTTCATTGTTACTGTTGTTGCTGCTATTATCGCTCATGTAGTCTTCATTGTTACTGTTCTTGCTGATATTATCGCTCATGTAGCCTTCTTTGTTACTGCTGTTGCTGCTATTATCACTCATGTAGCTTTCATGGTTACTGTTGTTGCTGCTATTATCGCTCATGTAGCCTTCATTGTTGCTGCTATTCCTGCTATTATCGCTCATATAGCCTCATTGTTACTGCTATTACCTCTATTATCGCTCATGTAGCCTTCATTGTTACTGTTGTTGTTGCTATTATCGCTCATGTAGCCTTCATTGTTACTGCTATTACTGTTGTTATCGCTTATGTTACTGATATTCCTGCTATTATCGCTCATATCAACTTCATTGTTGTCTCTGTTGCTGCCAATATCGCTCATGCAGTCTTCATTTTACTGCTGTTGTTGCTATTATCGCTCATGTAGCCTTCAGTGTTGCTACTATTCATGCTATTATTGCTCATGTAGCCTTCATTGTCGCCTCTGTTGATGCTATTATCGCTCATATATCCTTCATTATTACTGCTATCCCTGCTGTTATCGCTCATACGTCCCTCAGTGTTTCTGCTATTCTTGCTATTATCACCCAGACACCCTTCATTGTTGCCTCTTTTGCTGCTCTTATCGCCCATACAACCTTCATTGTTGCCTCTGTTGCTGCTCTTCTCGCCCGTGTAGCCTTCATTGTTACTGCTATTCCTGCTATTATCGCTCATACAGCCTTCATTGTTACTGCGATCACTGCTATTATCACTCATGTAGCCTGCAGTCTTGCATCTGTTCCTGCTATTATCTCTGAAACAACCTTCAGTGTTGCTGCTATTCCTGCTATTATCACCCATACCGCCTTTATTGTTGCCTCTGTTGCTGTTGCCATCAGAACTCGCTAAGGGAGCAGTGAAGGGCAGTGGACACGAATGTTCCGCAAACTGCGAAGATGGTAAACACACCACAGGGAGGCGCAGTTCAATAGGCGCCATCGACACCAGTGTGTGTTCAGCCAGCCCTGATTGATCGAAGGAGGCTTCCGATCCACAGATTGCATTCTCCGCTCCGCCTCTGGAGCCATTGTGCTTTTGTGTGTTCAGCTTCGCTACCAGATGAGAACGCTGAGGAAGGGTAGCTCTCCATGCCTCTCCCCCATCCTCTCCTCCCCCACCATATTATTATTATTGTAGTAGTCTGATCTCTCAGGCAAGGAGCCACATAGACAGGTGGGTGTGGATAGGGTGGTGATATCAGGGTGCCTAGGTATAATGGTTAGCACACTATCCCGGAATGCAAGAGGTGGAGGTTCGAGTCCTGCTACAGGTGCAATATGTCCCATTTTCATCACGCCCGCGATACTAGTGCTGTATAGTCGTTGAACCTACCCTGTGTACGCATATTACCTGTATGCAGGAGTGGGACGTAGCTTAGGCAGTAGAGTGTCCACCTATGAATGTGTGGGTCATCCGATCGATCCTGCTCAGTGGACACATTAGCAGTTTGGGAAATTTTCCGTTCCAACCAGTGGTCCAGAACTGGTTCATCAAAGGCTGTGGTATGTGATGTCCTGTCTGTGAGAAAGTGCATATAAAAGACCCCCTTGCTGCTTATCGGAATGAGTAGCCTATGTGGCAGCAGTGGGTTTCCTCTAAAGAAATATGTCAGAATGACCATATGTTTGACGTCCAATAGCCGATGATAAAAATCAATGTGCTCTAGAGGTGTCGTTAAATAAAACAAGCTTTTTGTTGTTGCCTGTATGCATGCAGGTGTAAGCATTGAACAACATATGGATGTAAAGCAATTAAAAGACTTAAGCATGCATTCCTTACACGCGGCATGTGGCATGCAGCATGGGGTATGCGAATGCGAATGCGACAAAAAATCAAAACGCCTTAAAGTCGATGGACTACATTCCTTACACACAGTATGCAAATGCGAATGCGAATGCGAATGCGTCAACTCGATCGGTCCCTGTAGCGATCGGTGCAGCATGCAGCATGTGGCATGCGGCATGCAGTGTGCGAATAGAAACATCAGTCGCACTTGTCCATTAGTTTTAGACGAGGAGAGGTGACTGAGCATTACGGAACGGTCACACACAAGGGTGCAGAGGGGAAACATATGGTAGTGGTGGTGGTGGGGTTCGGGTTGGTAAAAATGCTACCATAGCCACGACTACTTACTATAATTGGATTTATGGTAGAACCCACATCTGACTACAAGAGTACATAATAAAAGCAATTAGTCATAACAGGCAGTATTGAATATACTGGTAATTTTTTTTTAAATAGCCTCAGTGCGCATGCGCAGACGTTAAGAACATGCCATTGCAACGCTGCCATGCCACATACCGCATACGCATACGCGGTAGGATGCCCTTTACATTCCCATCAAGCACCTCCAGATCCTTTTCCCAACCAACCAGCATTCTTTGGTGTTTGTTGTTGTCCTACGCCCTATCAACAACTAAAGCTACGATTCCTTATACACGGCATGCGGCATGCGGCATGCGGATGGCATGATTCCTTACACACAGCATGTGGCATGCGGCATGCGGCATGCGGCATGCGGCATGTGGCACATGACTGGCTATATTTAAAAAATAAAAATAAACAAGTATACTCAATACTCCACTGTATATTCATATTTTTGTGGCTATGGTAGCATTTTTACAAACCCGAACCCCACCACTACCATATGTTTCCCCTCTGCACCCTTGTGTGTGACCGTTCCGTAATACTCCATCGCCTCTCCTCATCTAAAACTAATGGACAAGTGCGACTGACTGAACCCCACCACCACCACTACCATATGTTTCCCCTCCGCACACACTAAGCACTATGTACATGGCACCCCTCTATGCCTGTGTGTCCCCTCCGCACCCCTGTGTGTGACCGTTCCGTAATGATCAGTCGCCTCTCCTAGTCTAAAACTAATGGCCAAGTGCGACTGATGGTTTCTATTCGCACACCGCATGCCGCATACCGCATGCTGCACTGATCGCCACAGGGACCGATCGAGTTGACGCATTCGCATTCGCATTCGCATTCGCATACCGCGTGTAAGGAATGTAGTCCATTGACTTCAAGGCGTTTCGATTTTTTGTCGCATTCGCATTCGCATACCACATGCCGCATGCCGCGTGTAAGGAATCAGCCCTTTAGGTCATATCAGGACGGGTACCAAATTGTGACAGAGTGCACACTTGGTGAAATTATAGTGTTGCCCCACTGGGAGACCAGTCCGCCAGCACCATGACCCGATATCCCACTCAGCCACATTATCCTGATACTGTGCTAACCAGTCCTTTCCCTAGCCTATTACGCCAGGCTAGGTAAGGACACATATCAAATTTGTAAGTCATTGGTTTGACTTGGCTGGGAGTCGAACTCCCGACCTTCCGTACGGGAAGCCGGCGCTCTACCGAATCGGCCATCGCGTTCGCGCTAGAACTGTGGGGGGAAGCTACGGATGAGATAATATAAGATACGATAACTGCCCCACAAGCGATTACATCCCAGGACGCTATTGAAGAAAAAACTAAATTGAAGACAAAAACTACCAAACAAAACATTTAGAAAAAGACTAGAAAAAAGGCATACATCCCGATTGAATGCCTGTCATTGTAACATATGGGAAATGGTCTGAGAACCAATTCCTTACTTTGTTCCACGATGGTTGGTTGGTTATTGGAGTTTTACGTCCTGGCACCATCTAAGTTCATATCATTGATTGATTGATTGGTGGTTTCTTTACGCCCTGTCGGCAGCATTGGCCATATTCACGGCGATGTTTATATCAAGACGGTCACTGAAATATCAGCTCACAAGACCCAGGCAACGCTGCATATTCACAAAATAACACATGGCTTCTGTTTGTTTTGTTGAAGTTTAACATCCTGGCAACATCTAAGGTCATATCAGGATGGGCGCCGACTTGTGACAGTGCACACTCGTGGCGACTTTATAGCACTCTCCCACTAGGACTCGGGCCACCGGCACCATGACCCGATATCCAACTCCGTCACATTATCCTGAGACTGAGCTAACCAGTCCTTGTCCTAGCCTATTAACGCCAAGTGCCAGGCTAGGAAGCGACAAGCATCAATTTTGTAAATCATTGATTTGACTCGATCTGGAATCGAACTCCTGACTTTCCGTGTGGGAAGTGTGCATTCTAGGAATGAATATACTGCACTCACTCAGCTCACCGGATGATCAGTAACCAGTCACATCTGATTTATTTTACTATTTTCCCGCTCAGCCCAACATGTAAATAGCTAACATACGCGCGTTATGCTATCACATTGCTGGAGATTCGATGGAACCAAAGACCCTATAATACTAAGACGGCTCACTCCCTATCTCTGGTAATGTAAATTTCGCAGTGCCACCTTGTGGTGGATTTGATCAGCTCGGCTCTGGTTGGTGTTTCACATGTAAACACATACAATTATATTATACATGAGATAGGTAAGTATGAATACACATCAATATGAAATTGCTATGAACAAATACACATCATCATCAGCATCATCATCATCATCATCTCTATCATCAGACATCTTTCACATTCATATATACATTTATACATATAATATAGCAACTGTTTAACCAAGAGAACAGCCAGCGCGCCAAGTGGTGGGTTTGATCATTTTGATTACACGATACAGGCTGAGTGAGCCGTCTTAGTATTATAGGGTCTTTGATGGAACCTGATACAACTGTGATACAAGATAAACAAGCCGGCTTGTTTTTCTCCTAAACCCCGCCCCCCCCCCCCCCCCCCCCCCCCCCCCCCCCCCCACCCCACCCCCTCCAAACACCCCGAACAAAACATGCACACACAAAAACCCAGACGGCATGGCCAAATGAGTTGAGCATTCGTCTCCCATTTTCGTAGAACGTGGTATTCGAATGACGCTCAATGACTGATGACTTACAAATTTATACTTATCGCTTCCTAGCCAGGTGCTCGGCATTATTAAGACAGGGCAAGGACTGGTTGGCTCAGTGTCAGGATAATGTGACTGATTAGGATATCAGGTCATAATGTTGGCGGCCTGATCTCCCAGTGGGGCAGCACTATAAAGTCGCCATGAGTAGGTCTACGCACTGTCACGATCTTCAAACTGATATGACCTTAGATGTTGCCAGGATGTAAAACTCCAACAGCCAACCAATTTTCTTCTAATAGCCCGGGTTGAAAGACCTAGTTGTGGCCCTGGTGTCTGTGGCTGCCAGAATCTTCCAGTTTCAAATGACTAACGGCTTTTTACACATGTGATGGGGCGTTCATGCTGCTAGTATTATTAGTAGTAGATCTATTCTGTTCTGTCGTTCCATAAAATACCTTACATCTGTCTGTGTGATGCATGTATGTATATGAGCCTGTCTCAAAAGGTGATAACTCTTCTTTTTTTTTGTCCATTGTAACGATTGACACAAAACAGCACAGAAACGGTTACACTGAAAACACAAGGACATTTGCTTCAAATCAATGTGTATTCTATTAGGATTATGAAACACCATGTAAAAAACAAATCAGTTTTTCCTGAGCAAATGCATATAAGCAGATAGTATGTTGATCGTTACAATGGACAAAGTTTTGTCCCATATTGCTTAGCACCTTTTGAGACAGTCTCATATACATATAGCAGTCTGCACTCACCTCTCAGGCAAGGAGCCACATAAACAGGAAGGCGTGGGTAGTGTGGTGACATCAGGGAGCCTAGGTGGTGAAATGGTTAGCACACCGGCCCGGAATCCAAAGAGATGTGGGTTCGAGTCCTGCTCTAGGTGCAATATTTCCCATTTTCATCAGCCCCTACGACATACATATATCCACATATCCACATATCCATTTACACATATGTGCCTGTCTGTGTGCCTGTCTGTGTGCCTGTCTGTGTGTCTGTCTATGTGCCTGTCTATGTGCCTGCCTATGTTCCTGCCTATGTTCGTACCTATGTACCTATGTGCCTATGTACCTATGTACCTATGTACCTATATGCATATAAACATACCCGGACGCGGTGGCCGAATCGGTAGAGCACATGCTTCCCGTGTGGAAGAGGTTAAATCCTGGCCGAGTCAAACCAATGACTTTCAAAATCAATGCATTTCAAACAGGTAAAATAGGGCATAGAAATGCATACAACTGGGGTAAAATTCCAAGTCGTATTTGATCGATAAAATCAACAGTAAAAGATTTTTGTAAGTTACAAATGTAAAATGATTTAATTTAGGTAAAAACCAGTTTCTCTAAGAATTTTAATAATGAGTTGTGGATGGAATCGGAATCGGAATTTCCAACTACATCATCTCTAACTGGTTGTAGGTGACGACATCTCACCAAAATGTGATGCATTGTAAGTCTACACCGGCAGTTCTCACTCACACTCAGTTGGACGGTCCACATCCCAAATAAAGCTATGCATCAAGAATGTATGACCAATACGGGAGCACACAGAGGATAACCTCATCCAGTTTCGAACATCTGTAGGAGGACTTCCAATCTCCGAAGACTGGCTTCACAGAATGAAGTTTGTTCGCTCCCGCATCGTTCCATTCATCCTGCCAGTTAGCCATGATGTATTTGTCAATGTAAAATTTAAGATCTACTTATGGGATACCCCAGTTCAAACACCAAGGCCCACCCTACATCCCACATCAATGAGTCTGTCACCACTTGAAAGATAATCAGTTATGCCCCCTTACTAACACTTACCATACTAGTCTAACCAGAGAGCGTGTATATAAACAGATGAGAGGGACAACTCCGGCGAAAAACGGTAACACATGCTACAGTGGCGTTCCTGGCGGTTAGTGTTGAACAAGCCTTGAGTTTGCCGGTACGCTCAATGCAAAACATTTGTTTTTATTCAAAATTAATAGAAATCCAGAAGCCTAACCTTATCAATTTAATATAATCCTTTTGGGAAACATGTTTTCTATATGTCTTCCAAGCGGTTTGTTTCTATGTTGTGTAGTTTTAGAGATATTTCACTTTTTCTGTACGAAGACTGCTCAAGGCCATTGACAATGCCTTGAGTTTGCCGTAAGCGTAGTGAAAAACGTCAGTTTTATTCAAAATTAATAGAAATCCAGAAGCCTAACCATATCAATTTAATATAATCTTGTTGGTAAACATGTTTTCTATGTGTATTCCAATCAGTTTGTTTCTAGGTTTTGTAGTTTTAGAGATATTTAACGTTTTCTGTATGAAGATTGCTCACTGCCATTGAAAATGCCTTGAGGTTTGCCCGTATGCTTAGGCTGTTCAACAACCACCACTTGGAGCGCCACAGTCGGCAGATGTTACATGCTCTAGTATGGGAGTTGTCCCTCTCATCTGTTTATATACACGCTCTCTGGTCTAACCAAAGACCCTATAATTCTAAGACGGCTCACTCAGCCTGTACTGTTTAATCAAAATGATCAAACCCACCACTTGGTGCGCTGGCTGTTCTCTTGGTTAAACAGTTGCTATATTATATGTATAAATATATATATGAATGTGAAAGATGTGTGATGATGGTGATGATGATGATGATACTGATGATGATGTGTATTTGTTCATAGCAATTTCATATTGATGTGTATTCATACTTACCTATCTCATTATTAATATAATTGTATGTGTTTACCTGTGAAACACCAACCAGCAGCCATGCTGATCAAACCCACCACAAGGTGGCACTGTGAAATTTACATTACCATGGGAGAGATAGGGAGTGAGCCGTCTTAGTATTATACGGTCTTTGGTCTAACATAGCTACCTCCCCTATGCTCCTTTTTTCTCTCGTATATTGTTCTTTACCCGTCCTTCAAATTGATCCTTTGTTTATTGTCAGGCAATTGTCTATATATATTGTTGTAGCTTTGTTTAGTGTGTAGTGGCAATTGTCGTTAGGGCTGGAAGACCAGTGCATCAACACTGATAACTTGTTATTTTGCGGAATAAAAACACTTGCAGAAAAAAATTAATATATACTCCCTACCAACCCAGTGTGCAGACTGCGTGCGCAGACTGCACTGAGCATGCGCAAAGGACTTCCCGTCCTCCACAGACAATGCTTCAAGGAACCAGCAGTCTAGCAGAACACACACCCACACACACACACACATACACACACACGCACGCCAGGCACAAGATACCAGAACTCTCCTGTAACCTTCCCATCGTGCATGCAACCATGCCAACCGCTTCATCTAAAGTAGCATAGTCCGATAGTTTTGAGTTTCGGACAGTTTTTTATTTTTTTTTGGTTTAGAACATTTGATGCGAACCCCATCCTCAGTCAAATCAAAGACCTACACAGCGGCCTGGCTAGGGATTTTTAAATGGTACACACATGGAATAAAACAAACGTTATTGAAACAAACCGTGGGGAATAACATTCTAATATGAATAAGTAATACTTAGGACCGACCCCCGTACTGTATTCAATTAACACGACTCGGGTCACCCAAGTTGCTAGAATTTCAAATCGAACACTGTGAGTGGAGTCGAAAAGTACAAGTGTCATGTGCAAAACAACCCGACCTCAGTAACCCACGTCTTGGCTGGGTGGATTAAGCAGAGTAGCACCAAGGAACACGTACACTGGTCCCAGTGATGTCATCAGACCATATATATGAAAGATTTGTAGGGAGGGACCAGTGTAGTTGTTCCTCGATTTGGCATGTGCTACTCTACGGCAGATAATCGTCAAGGCATTAAGCCTATAGGAAATTATTAACCAATTGCTGTCTTCCACCCTGTGTGCTGTGTAGCGAAGTTCGACGAGCTATTTCCGTTTCCGTTTGCTGAAATTTAGTTATTCAAACACGAGTATACAAATAGCGGCTGCCCATATAGGGCTATTTCTGTTTCCGTTTGCTGGATTTGGGTGATTTCATTTACCAGCTCTATGAGTATTGTTTATGTATATATACACGCGTTAGTCCTTAGCCTCCCCGCTGAGTGGGTTGTGAATCACACAAACATTATCTGCATAATGCCAAATCTACTACTAACTGCAAGAGCAAGTAATAACCCATTGTATTAATGTCTCCTCACAGATATGATCAGCGAATCAATGATCTAGTCTAAATGTAGATTACTATCCTTCCGTCTACATTGCAAAATAAGATCCCTATAATATTTGTAACGTCTGATTGCTATCTGCTATTGTCTATATTGTTCTCATCTCATCATCTCATCCATAAATACTTTATTTGTTGGAGTTTTACATACTGGCAACATCTAAGGTCATATTAGTACAGGCACCGACTCGTGACAGTGCGCATTTATGGTGAATTTATAGTGCTGACCCATAAGGAGACCATGCCGCCGGCACCATGACGTAATTTCCCACTCAGTCACATTATCCTGATACTGACCTAACCAGTCCCTGCCCTAATCTAGCATATTATGGCAAGCACCTGACTAGGTAGTGACAAGTATCAATTTTGTACCTAATTGATTTGACTCGACTGGGAATCGAACGCCCGACCATCCGACCAGGAATCCTGCGCTCTACCGATTTGGCTATCACGTCGGGTATTCTAAATAGATCATACATACGCCATAGCTGTTAAGGCCGGAAAGGGCCTCGATGCTGAAAAAAGATGTTATTCTACTGGAATAATAATTTTGAACTAACAAAAATTCAAAAAATAGTGCCAGACTGGATGGCCGAATGAGTTAGAGCGTCCGTCTCCCGTGTTGGTAGATCATGGGGTCGTGGGTTCGAACCCTGGTCGAGTAAAACCATTGACTTAACAATTTTTACTTGTCGCTTCCTAGCCTGGCGCTCGGCATTATTAGGATAGGGCAAGGACTGGTTGGCTCAGTGTCAGGATAATGTGACTGAGTGGGATATCAGGTCATGGTACTGATGGCCTGGTCTTCCAGTGGAGCAGCACTATAAAGTCGCCATGAGTGCGCACTGTCACAAGTCGTGTACCCGTCCTGATATGACCTTAGATGTTGCTAGGACGTAAAACAACAACAAACAAACAACAAAACCCATGACGGCTGTATCAATATCTGCTTGTCTGTCAGTCTGTTCACTTCAACGAGGGACTTGGGTCGACGCCTGAAGCACCAATATAGACGATGTGGACGACGTCCCGCTCACCGGCTGCTGGTGCCATGATCCAATATCTCACTCAGTCACATTATCTTGACACTGAGCTAAAAAGTCTTTGCCCTATCCTATTAATGCTGATCACCAAGCTAGGAAGCGAAAAGTATCAATTTTGTAAGTCATTGGTTTGACTCTACAATGAACCAAACTCCCGATCGCCCGTGTACGAACCCGCGCTTTATCGATTTGGCCACTGCGCCCGATCTTGGACCTAAAATGGGGTATCTTTGGAAGGGTACATACATACACTATCACCATACCAACCCTCTCTCTCCTTAAGGCCCTGTCATATTACGATGCATCTCGCAAGTGCGCTGCCAACGCGTAAAATCACTTTTTTACATCGAGATGCATTGAGGGTAAAGTTGGACGTCAGCACAACATAATGGACATAAGCGTAGCATCGGTCCAACATAGTGATAACGCATGTCAACGTATGAGAAAAAAAAAAATGTTTGGCGTGTGGCTAACATGTGTGGCTCACATGCCTCTCGCGTGTATAGCATTTACCTAGTGTTGGCATAACATGCTGCCAACGTACCGCTAGCGACCGTTAAACATGTTGCACAACGTATGAGAGCGTAGTGTGAGCGCATGAGCGACACATGTCCAATGACAGTCCAGCACATTTCGGCGTTGCGGCAGTGTGCACTCAGCGTGCACAACATTGGCGTAATGCATGAGTAATGCATGCCAATGTGTGGGGGGCACAGATCCACCTGCAAAACACTCACGGCACATTCGCAGAATGCCGGCGAACGTTATATAAATTAACCACAGAGCAAGGAGGCACGACCCTTTAACTCTCCTCACTTCTCTTTCCTCAATCATACCCTTTCTTATTTTCCTACCGGCTTTACTTCGATCCTGATCAAAGGAGTTGTTTTCTTGTGTGTGTGTGGGGGGGCCCTTTTCCTTTTTCACTGCTGCTCTGTCCTCCTTTGCTGCGGGTTCCATCTTTTCACCTCCTGCCTCTCCAACCCATCGGCGACTGGACCCAAGTGCTTCAGCCAAAATCGGACCGATTCATCGGTGCCAATCTGATGACCGTTCTGCGATCGGATTCAAGTAATCCGTACTGTTACAACCCCGAGAAGTTTACACTTCAGCCAAAATCGGCCCAATTTATCGGTGCCGTTTCAACGCTGCAGTTTTGCAGCCTGGAACAGAAATGTTACAAACAAAAAGTAACGACGTGGACGGACTAGCTGTAGAGATTTAATCAGCTGAGTTAATGAAGCCCCCCCACCCCCCACCTCTTACAGCCCATTACTCATTGGTGCGTTAATGTAATAGACACTGTGGCCTACTTAATGTGACTACAAAAACCAATCTCTGATGAAGAGCAGTCACATCTCTACAGTGGAGAGGGAGAAGGACCTTGGTATAACACTAGACATGAAGCTAAATTTTGAGCAGCACATAAATGATAAGGTAAACAAAGCAAACGAAATGATGGGGTTGGTGAAAGGTTCATTTATATATATGGATTTAGAAAATTTCAGATTGTTATTTAAGGCCATTATCGTGAGACCACAATTGGAGTATATATAATTATAAATGCAGTCTGGAGCCCCACAAGGAAATAACCATGATAGAGAATGTTCAGTGAAGAGCTACTAGAATGGTACCAGGTTTAGAGGATCTTGGTTATCCAGAGACGTTAAAATGTCTCAAACTCCCAACTTTAGCTTACCGCTGCTTATGTGAGGACATGCTTGAAACATTCAAAATCATAAGAGGGGTGTATGATTCAGCAGCTTCTCCAGTTATGTCCTTCGCAGGACCAAACCGAAGACTAACTCGGGGATATCTATACAAGCTTTACAAGAGAAGGACAAGAACCCGCTGCAGGCAACTATTTTTTACTGAAACGAAGGATTAACAGATACTGGAGGGATCAATATATTGTATATAGCTATGAGGCGGCCCTGAGCTTGGGCCACTTAGACCGGGCTGGAAATGACATCTCTCCAGATTCATCAGACAATGATCTGGATATACAGGTCTAATGACCTTCGTCCAGTAAAGACCTAAGTAAACCTAAGTAAGTATGTAACTGAGCAGAGCGCTGTCAAGAAAGAAACTATATATAGTTGGATATATATATATATATATATATAAATTTACAACGGTTTCTTTATATATACTTCAGGCGCAAAACCACGTAAACCCCAATCCAAAAATTGAGATTAACATTGGAACCAAACCTAGAAAAAGTTAATTCGTTTATATTCCTACTTTTTTTGTTCTTTACTCCATAACCATATGATGATATGAGAAATGGAATTAGTCAGAATACACATTATTTTCAAGTAAAAATCTGTTATTTAAACTACGTTTTTGCATTGGTGTTTACATGGTTTTGCGCCTGAACTTTTTATATATATATATACATATATATATATTTATCAAGAACAAATCCTGTGATGTGACTGGCATTTATCAACATCCGGTGGAGGTGAAGTGGGTCGAAGGTGGCGCCACCGGTAAAGTGTTGAGTCTTATGGAGTATGTGATGTATAACGCATTATGCGAGAATAAAGGCACGGAAGGAAGCATTTCCTTATTATATTATTATTATACTATGCACTGTACTGACTCCTTCATGTGTCATGACTGGTGGCGCCACCTCCGGCGCTGTCCGGTACCTGTGAACCCGGAAAACATCACTCGCATCCCATAACAATTCCGACTTGAAAACGCACCAAAAAAGCATGTGCTGGACTAGTGTGGTAATCTGTTATAAACCCCAAGATCACACACGGTGGCAGTCTTGACTGTGCTGACACTGACTGATACCAAGTATCTGCAGGTGGCGGCACACGAGCAGGGACTGTCCTGGGGGTGGACTGTTCCAATTCCCTTGCGTGACTTTATGCTCGCATAATACATTATGCAGCATATGCATATGGGTCAGTATCACGAAAAGAGGCCAATTGGGGGAAGTTGTTGGCGTCGATCATTGGATGTCGGCGTCGAATGTCATAATTATAGTTTAGCATTGACAGAGGTATTGGAAAGTCCTTAAATTTATCCTGAATATATAGGTAGAGAAAATACAACAACCTTATTTGTTTCTACGATAATTTAATAAAAAACAAAGAAATGCTCTACACTTTAAGAATTGAGACGCCGACATCTGGTAAAGTTGTCGGCGTCGATCATTGGATGTCGGCGTCGATCGTCATAATTATAGTTTAGCATTGACAAGGGTGTTGCAAAGTCCTTAAATTATTCCTGAATGTAAAGGTAGATACAATACAACAACCTTATTTGTTTCTAGGGTAATTTAATATAAAACAAAGAAATGCACTACACTTTAAGAATTGCAACGCCGACATCTTAAATAAACCACCAATTGGCCCATTTTCGTGAGGCTGACTCGTATATATAGCAATATAATAACAATATAATATATATATGATGTATAAGCAATAACACTTAGATTATGTGTTACAATAAAAAAGTTAAAAAAAGTTAGGGTAAATGCATGGTCATACAATACAAGCATACTTTTGATGCATTTTGTGGAATAGATTAAAGACATCTAGTATTGCTAACAGTAGAATTATATGTGCATATAAATAGATGCACATATATACATCTACAAAAAGATGTTACCAGGCGCGGTGGCCGAATCGGTAGAGCGCGGGCCTCGCGTGCGGGAGATCGGGAATATGGTTCTCGGTGGAGTCAAAGAAATGACTTATCAAGTTGATACTTGTCACTTCCTAGCCAAGCGCTCAGTATTAATAGCATATGGCAAGGACTGATTAGCTCAGTGTCAGGATAATGTGACTGAGTGGGATATCGGGTCATGATACCAGTGGCCTGATTTCCCAGTGGGGCAGCACGATAAACTCGCCATGAGTGCGCACTGTCACAAGTCGGAACCCGTGCTGATATGACCTTAGATGTTGCCAGGACGTTAAACTCCAAGAACCAACCAACAAAGACCTGAACTGGGTGGAGTAAGAATCTCTGGCAATGATTACCCACCTTCACTAAATAAACCGATCAGGGGAAAACGCTGTGCCGTGTGTCTATGGCGGCCTAATCTACAGGGACATGTGACTTCCCGCCTTATCTGTGAGGTCCATAATTCTGTTTGTATTAGTCATTCCTATTCCTATAATACCGTAGTAGTCACTGTAGTTTACGATATTTCCCATTTTCATCATCCTCACCCCTGTAATGTATGCATGTATCATGCGTATAGCTGACATGTACAGGTGTGGTGTGGGTGTTGTGCTGTATGTTGTGTTGTGTGGTGTGTGTGTAGTACATGTGGTGGGGAGGCTTGTGTGCCTCTGTGACCATGAGAGCTATACCGGCAGGGGCTGGTCCCCTGGCAGGTTTGGCCAAGCCGGGCAGGACTCATGGTAGAGGACAGACTAAGAGCAGCAACTGGTCCTCCAGGTTGGGGGTTGGGCGTGGGGCCAACAACCCCACCCCGGAAAAAGAACAATATTACAGAATCACGAACAAGAAACTCAAGGCCCAGGACCGGGAAAACTGGGGAGCCCTTGTTTGGGGCCTATGCCCAAAGTTGGGCGGTAGGCGACGCGTTCATCTATGGCACGGCTGGGGAGGTGTTTGTGTGGATGGGTGCTGACGCCTCAACGGGCGAAGAAGAAGAAGCCTCGGGTCATGAGAGGTCACGAGGGGTCGCAAGAGGTCACTGAAGGTGTGCTGGACAGTGAGGCCAGATAATAAAGTCAGTTCTACTACGCAACTCAACGGGTTCACTCATACTATACATGGTGTCAGACGAGGAGACAAACCAAGAGATCATGGCTCTCATGGGGTTAAAACAGCCGGCGCTGTTGAATTTAGAGGACGATTTGGCAACAAACTGGTAAACATGGATACAATCATTGAAGGTCAAGGAGAAATTAAAGTAGACACAAAACTGTATGTTGATAGTAGTGTAAATCCAGTAGTTGATCAACCAAGACGCATACCACATGCTATAGTAGATGATGTAAAAGCTGAACTTGACAGAATGTTAAAGTTAGGGGTAATTGTCGAACAAACCGAACCTACACCATGGGTGAGCTCAATTACAATAGTACGAAAGCTAAACAAAGCCATCCTGAGGGGGCCATATCCGATTCGAACAATAGAGGAAGTCGTTGCAAACATACATAATGCGTGCTACTTTTCAGTATTGGATGCAAACTCAGGATATTGGCAAATTCAACTTGACGAAGCTAGCTCTACCCTATGTACTTTCAACACCCCATGGGGCAGGTTCCGTTTCACAAGACTACCATCTGCCATAAAACTGGCTGGAGATCTATTTATACAGCAAATGAATGACTTACTAAATGACCTAGAAGGCGTACAAATAGTCTCGGATGACATTCAGATTCATGGTAGCGCAGTAGAAAAACACAATACGAGACTTGAAGCAATGTTAAATAGAGCATGAGAAATCAATCTAAAATTAAACCCAACCAAATAAAAGATTTGTAAGTCAGAGGTCAATTATGTAGGTCATTTGCTGACAGCAGAGGGATTAAAACCTATCAAAAATAGAGTGCAGGCCATAGTAGAAATGACAGTGCCATCAGATAAGAAAGCATTTCAATGATTCCTGGAAATGGTCAGGTATGTTAGCAAATTCATTCCCAAACTAACAGAAATAACAAAACCATTAAGGCTAGTATTGCAGAAAGAATTAGCATGGCATTGCAAGGAAGCCAACACTAGAAAATGTAGACCATTACAAATACCTAGGCTGAGTTGGACAGCCAATAAAGTACAACCATGTATAATCAAATTGCTAAAGGTAAGCCCAACTGTGGCTATTGCAAAGTAAGGACTATGACACAAGACTGTCAATAAAATCTTCAGGGCACTGGTGCCCACATTGACTTGAGATGTAAACTACATGGGCGAAGAAATGGCTTCTAAAGGAACTGCGAACACTACAGAACAGAGCCATGACACTCTGAATCAGAGAAGACAAGCTGCACCCACTATGACATCGCAAAGAACCAAAGTAAAATTGCTAGAAAATAGTGAATAATTCATCTGAAAACATTAGCATACAGCTATAGCAAGACAGAAACTCTACAAAACCCCTAAGGGCAACTAGAGCAAATAAGCCCACTACTAAAGCAGATCCAGAATGCAAATCAAAGCTCATGAGAGAAGCGCTAGAAATGGCTGCCAAGGTGTGATGCCCAAACAGTAAAGGAACGACAAATTCTGATAAAAACATCAATAATATCTGTGCAGATACATTAAGGCCAGAACCCCAACTAACAGCACACAGCAAAGGGCAGTGATACTTGTACGGCCACCAGCGAGACAGCCCATGGAAGGTAGCCATGACAAAAGACAATAGACACCTCAAGACGCGTACAAGCTATGATATGCAACAGATAGCAGCTAAAATAAGAGTAGAAGACACTAAGGAAAGAGCAAGACTCACAAAAACAGGTTAGCCATAGACAGTCGCATCTAGTAAAAGAGTCAGTCAACTATCTTTTGCTTACTGAAAACAGGCAATAACAACACTAGGTAAATTACTGCTGAAAGATAATAGAATAATAATACCGAAGTCACTACAACAAAACATTATCGAAAAAATTCATGAGTCCCACGTGGGAATTGTCAAATCAAAACAATTAGCTAGAGATAATGCATTCTGGCCTAGTCTGAGCAGCCAGCTCAAAGACAGGATATCTCGTTGTCATGTCTGTCAATGTTTCCGAAATAAGCCACACACAGAACCGTTAGTAAGTCATGACGTGCCAGACATGCCCTTTGAAAAAGTAGGAGCAGACTTATTTCACGTAAATTAACAAAAATTACCTTATGATAATTGACTACTACAGTAAGTATCCAGAAGTCATTGAGCTAAGATCAACATCTAGTGCATCTACCATTAAAGTAATGAAGGGAACATATGCGAGACACGGCATACCCAAAAAGTTATCTCCGACAACGGGCCCCAATTGTAAAGTGAAGAATATGTTGAATTCAGTAATGAATACAGAATTGAACGAGTATATTCAACTCCCATGCATGCACAAAGTAACTGGCAAGTAGAGCGCACCACACAAACAATCAAACAAATGATGAAAAAAACTGTAATGGACAATAGAGATATATATATGACATTATTGAACATAAGAAACACAAAGATCCAAGCAATGAATGCATCGCCAGCTCAAATATTAATGTCACAAACACTAAGATCCAAAATACCTACCATTGCGGCAAATCTAAAACCCAAAATACAAGCATCAAAACAAAAACAAATAAAAATAAGCCAGAAGCAGCAAAAAGAATATTTTGACAAACGAGCAGGAAAAGAACATGTTAAACTAAACCTTGGGGATCATGTCAGGTACCTAGATCACAACAACGAACGGACGTCTGCACAAATTACAAAAACAGACATGCCAAGACAGAGGGATTACGGAATCATTAATGAAGCAACACACAAAATCCGAAGAAACAGATGATTTATACATAAATGCCCTACCCTGAAAATCACACATGGCACACAAGCTAAAAGCAAAGTACCGAATAATACCAAAAAAAACAATGACCCATACAAAACAAGATATGGGAGAATAACACGCCCAGTAATGAGATTGTAGGTTAAGAAACAAGACATACCAACACCGATATATAGACAACGGATAATACGATCCATGACATGTATATTATTTAATCATATTGTAGAAGCAGATGACCAATTTACTAAACACTAAGGATATTATTATTATGTAACCAGGTACAGAGGACGTGGGAGATAAATAATCCCATATGGTTAAGTGATGTGGTAAAGTACAATAAGAAATAAATATGTACATATCAGTTTATTTCCGAGGCAGTCGCCATGTACGTCAATCGAGGAGTACGCCTGATTTAGCAATATAATGATGTCTGACAAATGATGTAGAAATAAGATGATAAGTGTTATTAATTAAAATGTATAGATTATAAGCTCAAATTGTCATTCTCAAAAACCAGTCAGCAAAAATGACTCGACAAACCGAGTTAGACACATTTAGTAAAAAGAAACAAGTAATTAAGAAAAGCATACACTGATGAATGCTACGTTGTGCAAATGAGAAAGACAAAGTGAGAAATAAGTCACAAATGGGGATAATGATGGAGATCGATACAAAAGTTTATTATCAAGGTGAATGGATACAACTGTTGACATTGATTGGACGAACAAAAGAAGACAATAAAGGCATACAAACATGAACTTACGTGTCGCCAGATTACTCATGTACCATTAGGTAAGACCAAGAGATACAATGTTTGAAGATATTCATACATATGCACATTGTTTTTCGGTGTTATTGATTGTGTATTATTGATACTGATTTATTGTTTATTGATCAAGACAACCTACCTTCATTTGCAATAAAAAAGGGAGATGTAATGTATGCATGTATCGTGGGTATAGCGACAGGTAGCCTCAGGTCATGAGAGATCACGAGGGGTCATGAGAGGTCACTGAAGGTGTGCTGGACAGTGAGGCCAGATAATAAAGATAGTTCTACTATGCAACTCAACGGGTTCACTCATACTTTACACACCCCCAGCCCGCCACTTTTTGGAGTTTATATCAATACAACATCGAAGCTCATATCAGGATGGATACCGACTTGTGACAGTACGCACTCATGGCAACATTATAGTGCTGCCCCACTGGGAAATCAGGCCACTGGTACCATGACCCGATATCCCATTGAGGTACTTGGCATGGCTAGGATACTGAAAAGCTATGCACTGTATGGTTGTTGAAGCTAACCTGTGTATGTATATGTAAGCACAATGCCTGTAATTGTAAGCATTCAACGACAGTTTAAAAGACTTACAATTCCAGGTGGACGAGTGTAGTAGTCTACACCGACCTCTCAAGCAAGGGGTTAGATAGACAGATAGGTATAGGTAGGGTGATTGCATCATGGCGTCTAGGGATGGTAATGGTTAACACACTGGCCCAGAAAGCAAGAGGTATGGGTTCGAATCATGCTCTCGCGGCATTTTGTTCCCATTTTCATAACCACCTCCCCCACACACGATTCATTAGGCAGCACATATAGTGTGCTAACAGGCTCCTTGGCTCCTGTTGAACTAGACAGGAGGCTGGCAGCAGTGGCAGTGGCAGTGACAGTGACAGTGTGAGGTGCTATGTGAACGGGACATACACCACACATGGAGAACTGCTGTCAAGTGTTTGGCAAAACACCCGAGAGGTGCGCATAGAGATTGACACTGACAGGGCGGTGTGTGCTTGTGGGGGTGGTCGGGATTGATGTGGGTGGTGGTGTGGGTTGAATTGGGTGGTGGTGGTGGATGAATTGGGTGGTAGTGGGGGTTGATATGGGTGGTGGTGGGGGTTGATGTGGGTGGTAGTGGGGATTACTGTGGGTGGTGGTGGGTGTTGATGTGGGTGGTGGTGGGGGTTGATGTGAGTGGTGGTGGGGGTTGATGTGTTTGTGGTGTGTGTTGTGAATTGTGGTAGGTGTTGTGGTTTGTGGTGTGTGGGTGTGTGTGTATTGTGTTGTGTGTACGTGCTGTAGTGTGTGGTGTATCAGTGTGTGGTGGCACAAATGTGGAGTGTGTATAACTGTGTCTATTGGTATGTGTGGTTGTACAGGTGTGGTGTGTGTGACTATGCAGTGGTGTGAGTGGTACAGGTGTGGTGTGTGTGACTGTATGCAGTGGTGTGTGGGATGCTACAGGTGTGGAGTATAGGGTATGCGGGTAATGAAGTACCTACCTGCTAAAATACCTCAGGGTGTTTGACGCCCCTGCCATGCAAAGTTATAAACCACTGCCTTGTGGTATAGGTTCTTGATAGAATCAATGGCTAAGGGAGCAAACCCTAACAGAAAACCATGCTTCCGTGGCAGCATTAAGGGCGGTGATGAAGGGAACTCCCAACATCTCCCGGCCAGCTACTGCAGGGACAAATAGTTTGCGCCTGTCTTGACGTGTTCTTGCCGGTGTGAAACCTCTATTTGCTCCCCGAGAGAGTGCTGCTGCTAACTTGCAAAAGCCAGCAGCACTTCAACACTTTGCAAGCAGCTTTTATGAAATGCACAACCGCACGGAACAGCGGCGGTTAAGAAATAAAAGCAGTCTTTGTCGCATTGCGACCTACAGCATGATGATGATGATGATGGAGTAGGTGTTGTGCTGCATATTGGGTGGTGTGGTGTGCGTGGTACAGGTGTTGTTTGGGTGTTGTGCTGTATGTTGTGTGGTGTGTGTGTTGTACAGGTGTTGTGTGGGTATGTTGCTATATGTTGTGTTGTGTGTGTGGTACAGGTGTGGTGTGGGGGTTGTGCTGTATGTTGTGTTGTGTGGTGTGTGTAGTACATGTGTTGTGTGGGTGTTGTGCTGTATCGAGTGTTGTGTGGTGTGTGTGGGGTAGAGGGGTGCCTGGGTGTTGTGCTGTATGTTGTATGGTGCGGTGTGTGTGGTACAGGTGTGGTGTGGGTGTTGTGTGTGGTGCAGGTGTGGAGTGGGTGTTGTGCTGTATGTTGTGTGGTGTGGTGTGTGTTTTACAAGTGTGACGTGTGTGATTATATGCAGTGGCATGTGGGATGGTAAAGGTGTGGAGTGGGTGTTGTGCTGTATGTTGTGTGATGTGCTGTGTGTGGTACATGTGTGGAGTGTATGACTGTATGTAGTGGTGTGTGGGATGGTACATATGTGGAGTGGGTTGTGCTGTATGTTGTGTGGTGTGGTGTGTGTGGTACAGGTGTGGAGTGTGTGTTGTGCTGTATGTTGTGTGGTGTAGTGTGTCTGTTACAGGTGTTGAGTGGGTGTTGTGCTGTATGTGGTGTGGTTCGGTGTGTGTGCTACAGGTGTGGAGTGTGTGTTGTGCTGTATGTTGTGTGGTGTGATGTGTGTGGTACAGGTATGGAGTGGGTGTCATACTTTATGTTGTGTGGTGTGGTGTGTGTGGTACAGGTGTGGAGTGGGTGTTGTACTTTATGTTGTGTGGTTTGTGTGTGTGGGACCAGCTATGCAGACAGAATGCGTTCCAATGTCACAGCTATTACCACCCGTTCTAAGACATACCTCGTCTCTGCCCTCCCTTAACCAGCGGCTGAACAACTACTAATCATCTTAAAGAGCTACTAACACGACCGCTAATGCTTTACTTATTCAGTTCTGTGCTGCAGGTACCGGCTTTCGTGTTTACCGCACATGTTGGTTGGTTGTTGGAGTTTTACGTCCTGGCAACACCGAAGCTCATATCAGGACGGATATCGACTTGTGACAGTGCGCACTCATGACAACTTTATAGTGCTGCCCCACTGGAAGACCATCCACCATAAGCAGGCCTGATATCCCACTCAGTCACATTATCCTAACACTGGGCCAACCAGTCATTGTCCTATCCTATTAATGCCGAGCCCCAGGCTAGCTAGCGACAAGTATCAATTTGGTAAGTCATTGGTTTGACTCAGCTGGGATTCAAACTGCAGACCTTTCGCACTGGAAGCCTGTATTCTGCCAATTCGGCCACCGCATCCGACATGGGGGATTGCGTTGTTTGTTTGTTTGTTGGAGTTTCTCGTCCTGGCAACATCTATAGTCATATCAGGAGGACATAGGGGAATAAAGGTGGGGAGTAGATGTAGAGGGGTGGTCGGGGGTCGTCTGTGGGTGGTTGCCTGGCTACCAAGGCACCGCCCCTCACTGTGGGGGATGGGGGTGGGGGCGGGGGTGGGTGACAGGCTGCATATTGTGTAATTACCTCCACCTGTGTCTAGTGGTCCCTTTGAAGTTAGACCCATCACAAACAATCACAATCTAGAAACGCCTCCTGGCGGGGGCCAAGCTGAAGCAAGCTCAATCACAAAATGGCGTATTCTTCTAATTAACCTCCCGACTCCCACGCGCACACAATACATACAGTACAACCTCTCTAAATCGACCGACCATGGGACCAACTTTAAATGTTCCATTTAGAGAGGTGGTCAGTTTAGGGAAGTTTTTTTAATCGTTACAATGATATTGTATGGGCAATTGTTTGGGACCCATATAAAGCGATCGAAATAGGGGAGTGGTCGATCTATGGATGTGGTCGGTTAGAGAGGTTTTAATGTATATATATATTTGTTCTCGGATGACAGAGTAGGGCGTCCGTAGTGAAGGGTCGTTGGCGGTGTGGCGCCACTGGTCACGTGGGGGTGGGGGGTGCTCCACACCTAATGGGTATCACAATAGCACTATAATAACAACACTAATAATAATCCGATCGAACCTGCTAAGTGGATCGAACCTGCTAAGTGGATCGAACCTGCTAAGTGGACACCACCACATACAACAGCAGCTTGAAGATGCCGCTCACACGCGTGAGGGAGGAATCTTTGCATGACGAGTTCCAACAATGGTTCCAAGGTGAGTGTACAGTGGGCAATTGTATGATACTGTAGTGGTCTGCACTGACCTCTCAGGCAAGTAACCACATAGACAGGTAGGCGTGGGGAGTGTGTTGATATCAGGGAGCCTAGGTGGTGTAATGGTTAGCACACTGGCCCGGAATGCAAAGAGATGTGGGTTCGAGTCCCGCTCTAGGCGCAGTATTTCCCATTTTCATCACCCGCACGACACTGGTTGCCGTGATCAGGATCCTGTACAAGCTTTGCGCTGTATGGTTGTTGAACCTACCCTGTGTATGTATGTGTTAGTGCATTGCCCATATGTATGTAATTGTAAGCATTACAAGACTTACAATTCCAGGGGGACGAGTGTAGTGGTCTGCACTGACCTCTCAGGCAAGTAACCACATAGACAGGTAGGCGTGGGGAGTGTGTTGATATCAGGGAGCCTAGGTGGTGTAATGGTTAGCACACTGGCCCGGAATGCAAAGAGATGTGGGTTCGAGTCCCGCTCTAGGCGCAGTATTTCCCATTTTCATCACCCGCACGACACTGGTTGCCGTGATCAGGATCCTGTACAAGCTTTGCGCTGTATGGTTGTTGAACCTACCCTGTGTATGTATGTGTTAGTGCATTGCCCGTATGTATGTAATTGTAAGCATTACAAGACTTACAATTCCAGGGGGACGAGTGTAGTGGTCTGCACTGACCTCTCAGGCAAGTAACCACATAGACAGGTAGGCGTGGGGAGTGTGTTGATATCAGGGAGCCTAGGTGGTGTAATGGTTAGCACACTGGCCCGGAATGCAAAGAGATGTGGGTTCGAGTCCCGCTCTAGGCGCAGTATTTCCCATTTTCATCACCCGCACGACACTGGTTGCCGTGATCAGGATCCTGTACAAGCTTTGCGCTGTATGGTTGTTGAACCTACCCTGTGTATGTATGTGTTAGTGCATTGCCCGTATGTATGTAATTGTAAGCATTACAAGACTTACAATTCCAGGGGGACGAGTGTAGTGGTCTGCACTGACCTCTCAGGCAAGTAACCACATAGACAGGTAGGCGTGGGGAGTGTGTTGATATCAGGGAGCCTAGGTGGTGTAATGGTTAGCACACTGGCCCGGAATGCAAAGAGATGTGGGTTCGAGTCCCGCTCTAGGCGCAGTATTTCCCATTTTCATCACCCCCACGACAATACTCTACCAAGAACCCATGTAACTATATAACAATGAACCAGAGGGCTGGACTCTCTCTCTCTCTTATACTTTACTCTCTTCCTTTCTCTTTGTCTGTATTGTTTTCCTCATAGCCTACGTACACACCCACAGATCCCAGCATTAGATTCTACAATAGGTTCTGCGGCCCTGAAGAAAGTTAATGCAGTCACACATTTTTTTAGTGAAGTGAGTCATTAAACTACCACATCTGTTTCGCATCAGCGCAAAATTAGATTCGTTATTATTCTAAACCCCTATCTATATAATATATATATAAATAAAAGCAAATGTGTAAAGTCTTTATTTGTCTGGCTGTGTATTCACACAAAACTCTGACAAAAGAGTTTTAAATGGCAGTGAATATTACATTGGTTGGGACTATGATTGGGACTGTGATGTCGGCTATGGCGACTATGTTGGCAACATCCATGTCAGTGGTGTCCACTACGACCCTAAAGTGCCTGTCACACCTTACCGGATTGAGCAACGGACATAAACCGGACAAAGAAGTTCTAGTCCGGTGGTGTTCGGTATCAAAATGTACCGAAATGTGTCGAAATGTTGCAACGGCTGGCAGACGAAACGGACGCTAAACGGAAAAGGAATGTACATTAATGAATATCCACCGGACGATAACTGGATGATAACCGGGTGACAACCAAATGTAAAACGGAGACCAGGCTGCCGGCACCATGACCTGATATCCCACTCAGTCACATCACTGAGCTAACCAGTCCTTGTCCTATCCTATTAATGCAGAGTGCCAGGCTAGGTAGCGACAAGTATCAATTCTATAAGTCATTGGTTTCACTCGGCCCGGATTCTAAATCGCAATCTTCCGCACAGGAAGCCTGCGCTCTACTGATTGGGCCACTGCGTCCGGTGTGTGGGTGGGGATGAGGTGTGCATTGTGTATGTGTGTGTGTATTTGTGAAGTTGGGGGTCCCGGTGTCACGGTTTAAATTCTCCGTGGGTTTACATTCTACGCGGGGTTTTTGCGCATGCGTCAAAATCGAATGGCATTTCCGCAAAATTGGGCGTATTCGATTAATCAACTCGGGTCACCCGAGCCACCTTGTCCTT
Source organism: Branchipolynoe longqiensis (assembly GCA_030323885.1). Taxonomy (NCBI): domain Eukaryota; kingdom Metazoa; phylum Annelida; class Polychaeta; order Phyllodocida; family Polynoidae; genus Branchipolynoe; species Branchipolynoe longqiensis. The sequence goes on from CM059198.1 coordinate 2,756,422, forward strand.
GTCCTTGTCCTATCCACGCTCGGGTTGGGGGAAATGGTGGCTTAATCCAAAAGACGACGGAGTCTATGGACACATACATTCGAGAATTACGACACCGAGTGTCGTACTGTGACTACTCGACAATGGAGGATTCGTTGCTATGCGATCGTTTGGTGTGCGGGGTGAAGGAAGCAAAATTGTGTGATAAATTACTACAGACACCAAACCTGTCGCTGGACAGGTGCCTGGAAATGTGTCGGTTGAGCGAGAACACCCATACACAGCTACATACCGGTATAAACCATGGTACCGAGGAGCAAGTAGACACCGTGAACAAAGATCGGGGAGGCTACGCACCAAGAGCAAGGCAGGTTACGTCAACATCGCGTGTGCAGAGATGGCAAGACCAGGGCACGAGAGCCTCTGCGCCTCGTGCGAACTGCACCCGATGCGGTTATCGCCATGGCAACGCCACATGCCCAGCGGCTGACAAACAATGTTTACAGTGTAATCGGTATGGGCACTTTCAAAAAGTGTGCCAGTCAAGGCGCACAGCTCGTGCCCAAGTGAATGAGCTCGACACAGATGACGTTGTCACGGATGTAAATGGCGAAGGAGACGACCTATTCGTAGGCGAAATAACAAGCGAGGCGATTAGCAGCAGCAACCTGTGGTACGTGAATTATGAATTACAGAACATCCCTGTTAAATTTAAACTGGACACTGGGTCCCAAGCCAATATTATACCACGTACTATCTACGATGCCCTACGTAACACCGTATTAGAACCTTCAAGATGTTGTCTCGTCACATACTCAGGTGATCGGATACGTCCCGAAGGCCAGACCACCATTGCCGTCGGAGGGGTGCCATTGAGGTTCCAAGTCACGGCTAGAGGCACACCAATTCTGGGAAAAGAGGCGTGCGTACAACTACAACTAATCAAGCGTGTAGGAGAAGTCACCGTACGTACAAGACAAGCAACCACCGCGGGCCAAGCAGCACAACGCTTAGTAGAAAAATACTCAGATGTCTTCACTGGTTTAGGGACTATAAAAAGTAATGCTAAAATACATATTGATGTCAAAGTAGATCCTGTAATTGACCCGCCAAGACGGATTCCCCATGCGATTGTTGAGAATGTAAAGAAAGAATTAGACAGAATGTTAGCATTGGGGGTGATCGTTAAGCAGCTTGAACCAACCCCATGGGTAAATTCTATAACAATCGTACGAAAACCAGATAAGCTTAGAGTTTGCCTAGACCCAACCAAGCTTAATAAAGCCATATTAAATACCCCATATCCCACCAGGACTATAGAGGAGGTTATTGCGAAAACAAGCAAGGCTAAATTCTTTTCTGTTATTGATGCAAACAGCGGGTATTGGCAAATAGAACTGGATTCAGAAAGCTCAAAATTGTGTACTTTTAATACACCATGGGGACGTTTCCGCTATACCCGGCTGCCGTTCGGGATTAAGACGGCTGGAGACATATTTATCGGTGAGATGAACAAAATTTTATACAATTTACCAGGTGTTAATGTAATTGCAGATGATATATTGGTATATGGGAGCACCGAGAAGGAACACAATGTCAATCTAGAAAATGTATTTAGGAGGGCCAGAGAGGCTGATTTACGGCTCAACCCAAAGAAATCTGTAATTTGCAAAACCGAAGTTAACTATGTGGGACACACCTTAACCCAGTCTGGTTTGAAGCCCACAGCTGACCGCGTCCGAGCCATAACTGAAATGCCCACCCCCACTGACAAAGCAGGCGTCCAACGATTCTTAGGAATGGTTGGTTATGTTGGAAAATTCATACCGAATCTATCTGAAATTTCAAAGCCGTTAAGACAAATTCTGTCTAAAAACGTAGTATGGTTCTGGCAACATGAGCAGGAACATGCATTTAATACTCTAAAAAAACTTTTAATATCAGCTCCTGTACTAAAGTACTATGACGTAAATGAACAGATCACTTTACAAGTAGATGCTTCAAAGTCTGGCCTGGGGGCAGCCATTTTTCAGCAAAATAGGCCTATCGCCATGGCATCAAAGGCACTGGATTCTTGCCAGGCGAGTTACGCAGTGATCGAGAAAGAATTGTTGGCGATTTGTTTTGGGTGTGTCCGTTTCCACGATTACATTTATGGTAAAGAGGTAATAATTGAAACTGATCATAAACCACTTGTATCAATCATGGTGAAACCATTGCATTTATTGTCGGCCAGAATACAACGTATGCGCATGAGGTTGCAGAATTATAACATTGTAATGAAATATGTAATTGGCAGAGAGATGTTCTTTGCCGACACTCTTTCGCGGGCACACACGAGCAACATAACACCGAACAATTTATTCGACAACAAAATTTCCATAGCTGCGATAGACATTGCACACAACATGATAGACAAAATCACCGAGGCTACGAAAACGGATACCACCCTCATTGAAGTGACAAAATTGGTAAGAGGGGGGTGGCCAACCCAGAATAGTTTAGTGAAGTCTTGTGCAAAACCGTTCTTTACTTGTAAAGAGGAAATTGTCAGTGCAGATGGCATGCTATTTAAAGGTAATCAAATAGTAATACCCTCTTGTTTGCAGAAGGAAATGTTGACCTTATTACATGAAACCCATTTGGGAATAATTAAATGTAAGCAGCTGGCCAGAGACAATGTGTTTTGGCCGGGTATGAATCGCCAAATTGAAGATCTAATATCCCGTTGTAGCACATGTCAAAATTATAGGAATTCCCTGAGAGCTGAGCCCATGATTCCTCACGATATACCCGAGATACCATTCTGCAAGGTGGGAGTCGACTTATTTCAGTACCAAAGTAAGACGTATCTCATTTTAGTTGACTACTATTCCAAATTCCCCGAGGTGATGGAGTTACAAACTACAACCTCAAATGCCATAATAAAGTGCCTAAAAGAGATATTTGGACGTTATGGCATACCGACCTCTCTAATTTCTGACAACGGACCACAATTTGCAAGCAATGAATTCAAAGTATTCGTTACCCAATATAAATTCAATCACATTGTTTCCAGCCCGTATTATCCTAAGAGTAATGGGCAAATAGAACGCTATGTTCAAACAATAAAAAAGATGATGAAAAAAGCAGGAGATAATAATCAAGATTTCAACCTATACCTATTGAACTACCGAAATACTCCTCTTAGACAATTGAATGCATCTCCAGCCCAATTGCTTATGAGTCGTCGACTTCGATCAAAAATGCCAACGACTAAAAACCAGTTACAGCCAGAGGTTCAAACATCCAAAACAGACAACATTGCCAAAATACAGGAACGTCAAAAATATTATTATGACAAAAGAGCTGGAAAAGTGCACAAAGAACTAAAAATTGCGGATCACGTCAAGTACAGAACACATGATGGTAGATGGAGGGACGGTATAATAACACAAACAAACAAACAAAAACCCAAAGATTATGTAATTGTAAACCGCGCAGGTAAGAAATTACACCGAAACCGTGTCCACATGTTTAAAATACCAACAACTACAGTTCAGCATTGCCGACCAGCGCATACATCCACACCGCACACTGACACAGAAACTGAATGTACATCAACTGTGAAGGCACACAACAAGCCAAACAGAGGGACAAATACATATACCACTAAAAGTGGGCGTGTCTCGCGCCCACCTGATCGACTAGGAATACCAAACCACAACTACTAACGGTAACATATGTCACCCAAGTCTAGGGGAAAACGAATGCACATTTAATAATGTTCAATTTCAAGTTGCATGTCGTTGCCAAACCAAATCCAATAAGCAACGTTGTTCCCAGCATGAATATTGATGTAACTATCCATAACGGAGAGTAGTTTAAGCGTTCATACAGGAGTATGTCTGTTCTAGTTTTTTTTATTCCAACCCCTGAAAAATGACATTACCTGTTCATGCTTGTTCAAAGAAACGTTTACGAGTTCAGAGTAAGTAATAATAAAATAACAATAAAACAAGTTTATATTAAGACCCCCCTGGGTTAACATCAACACAATCATTTCGATGTATCTAAAAAAAAAAAAAAAAAAAAAAAAAGGGGGAAGATGTAATATACAAGTAGAGTGCGTATAGCGAGTGACCAGGGGAGTGACGTAGGTTGGAAGCGTCAGGCAAGAAAGAAAATAAACTCACTCACACACTGGACGTCAAAGTGTTCACGCGTCTTCCATCCATTACACACCTGACATGTATGTGGTTCTTTAAACCTGGTGCGGTGAGTGCACATGACATGTATGTGGTCCTTTATACCCGGTGTGGTGAGTACACATGACATGTATGTGGTTCTTTAAACCTGGTGTGGTGAGTACACATGACATGTATGTGGTTCTTTAAACCTGGTGCGGTGAGTACACATGACATGTATGTGGTTCTTTAAACCTGGTGTGGTGAGTACACATGACATGTAGGTGGTTCTTTAAACCTGGTGTGATGAGTACACCTGACATGTATGTGGTTCTTTAAACCTGGTGCGGTGAGTGCACATGACATGTATGTGGTTCTTTAAACCTGGTGTGGGGAGTACACATGACATGTATGTAGTTCTTTAAGCCTGGTATGGTGAGTACAGATGACATGTATGTGGTTCTTTAAACCTGGTGCGGGGAGTACAGATGGTATGTAAGTGGTTCTTTAAACCCTGTGAGATGAGTACACATGACATGTATGTGGTTCTTTAAACCTGGTGCGGTGAGTACACATGACATGTAGGTGGTTCTTTAAACCCGGTGTGGTGAGTACATGTGACATGTAGGTGGTTCTTTAAACCCGGTGCGGTGAGTACACATAACATGTAGGTGGTTCTTTAAACCTGGTGTGGTGAGTACACATGACATGCATGTGGTTCTTTAAACCTGGTGTGGTGAGTACACATGATATGTATGTGGTTCTTTAGACCAGGTGTGGTGAGTACACATGACATGTATGTGGTTCTTTAATCCTGGTGTGGTGAGTGCACATGACATGTATGTGGTTCTTTAGACCAGGCATAATGATTACACATGACATCTATGTGGTTCTTTAAACCCGGTCAGACGAATAGACCTGACATCCTGACCTGGTGCAGACATCTACTGATCTAGCTGAAAACTTGGCTCTGATCCTGTCTCTGGGCACATATCTGAACATGGGGTATGTCATGACGTCACGCTATATATATGTATATATTATATATATATATATATATATATATATATGTGCTGTATGTATGTATTTCCTGCCTTAGAATGGCAGGAATGCTGGTTCGACTACTGCTCCAGACATGCTGCTCTAGTTGTTACAAACCCGACCCCTGTTGGAGAGAGGGCGAGTGTGAAGAGCAAATAGATAAATGAATGTATAATAAATTATGCGAGTATAAAGATATGTAAGGGAATTATTATCAGTATTGTTATACTCCGTATAACCCAACACTGTACCGGTGGCGCCACATGTGGCATCCTCGCCTCCACCGGATGTAGACCAGTGTCAGTTGCACTGAAGGATATACAGTGTCTTTCTCTCTCAAATATATATATATGGTGATATAAATATATATAAATAACATAGCTGCGATCTGAAATGTTCCCTATGTATAATATAGAAACCCAGACGGTCTTGGGTCACTCTCCTGAAAACTGGTCAGCATGGGATGGGATTTTAAAACATCAATAAAACAACTTCCTACTTATTTTTTTCCTTATACTTTTCAAATTCATGTTCAGATTTGATGTAAGAAATAAGGGAACTAAAATAAACTGTGTGCAACTTTGGTCCTTTTAGTTATGAAGTGTTTTTTTTACCAAAGATCCCCAATTTACAGTCAGGCATTTGTATGTAACATGACATATGGGACATGGTTGAATCCTTACTAACATCTTGTATTGCATTGATATATCAAACAAAACCATTCCCAAATCAAAAAGAAAGTATTTATTAACATGTATGCATGCTTAAATTAAAAAAATTAATTATTTGATGTCTCAGAAATAACATTACAAATTTCTGTCACAGATGTAACCAGTGGTGTCTGGATGCCACACAAATATTGTACAGTGTTATACAAGTATTATTCAGTGAATAAAGCATGGCTGGGAATTACTTTTTTTTTTAGGTATCAATGTAAGCACTACATATTTCTATATATTATGCCATGATTAATATACTTCTAAGTATGAAATTATTTAATTCTGCTTAGATTGTTATTAAGCAGACTGTGTGGTGTCCTAAACATATGTTACATCTGAGCAACACGTGCTATGCTGCCATAAGACATAGCTTAATCATGGACTACACCTTTTATTTTTTATATCATCAATTTATATTTTACATAGATGTAAAGGGGAGATTTCCTCTTTTCATTTGCAACCAACAAATGTTAAAAATTAAAATATTAGATTTTAACTCTCCGTGTGACACTGCTGGCCAGTTTTCAGGAGAGTGACCCTCTTCCTAACACATTCTTTATGGTCATATCGATTGCAATACCGGTGGGCAGGCCCAGTTGATAAAACAGCTATCAGATTCTGCTAGTCAAATAATACCTCTGGGTATTCCACTATGATACACCAAGATAATTGAAATGTCAACTTCTACTTTTTTGGGGTTCAAATCTTTTATTCCAGTTGAATAATATCTTTTTTCAGTACTGACACACTGGTCTTCCGGCCTTAACAATTCTGGTGCATATGAACTATTTATGGATGACATGATGAGATGGTATGAACAATATAGAAAATAGCTGGTTAAAATCAGGCATTACAAATATAATGGGGATCATATTTTGTACATGTAGACTGGAGAATAGCTATTAATCTTTAGACTATATCATTGATTTGATGATCATACCACCTGTGAGGAGACATTAATATGAGGTTCTGTTTGGCTCAGGAGAGGAGCGAAGGGAGAAGTGAATTGAGGGCGATAGGGGAGGTGGCGTGGGAGAAGGATGGGAGGAGGAGGGGGAAGGGGAAGGGGAGGAGATGGGGAGGGGGGAGAGGGGGAGGGAAAGAGAAAGGGTGGGTGCAGTGCAAGAGAGAACGAGGTAGGGGGGAGGGAGAGGGGGAGGGGCAGGGGCAAGAGGAGGGGGACGCGGAGAGGCTGACATACTGAAATGTCTCCGCCAGTAAACTTGGCTGACATGCGTGACTGACGTGTTGCTGACATGACGAATCACACGAAAAGTCACGTGACCCAAACCCGCCCCTCCTCACGAGTCTACACAACCTGCTGAGAAACAGTGTCTGCAGGAGCAGGAGCAGGGAGAGGAGGGGGAGGAGGCGGAGGAGGAGAAGGATGGGGGAGGGAGCAAGAGGAGCCGTGGGGAGGTGAAGTATGGGATGGGAAGAGGTAGGAGGGAGGAAGGGGGAACATGAGGTGTAGGTGGAAGGGGAGGAGGGGGAGGGGTAGGTGGAGCGGGAGGAGGAGGGGAAGGTGGAGGTGGGAGGAGGAGGTGTGAGGAGGAGGTGGAGGTGGGAGGAGGAGGGGTAGGTGGAGGTGGAGGTGTGAGGAGGAGGTGGAGGTGTGAGGAGGAGGAGGGGTAGGTGGAGGGGTGGGAGGAGGAGGTGTGAGGAGGAGGTGGAGGTGGGGAGGAGGAGGGGTAGGTGGAGGTGGAGGTGTGAGGAGGAGGTGTGAGGAGGAGGAGGTGGAGGGTGTGAGGAGGAGGGGTAGGTGGAGGTAGAGGTGTGAGGAGGAGGTGTGAGGAGGAGGAGGTGGAGGTGTGAGGAGGAGGGGTAGGTGGAGGTGGGAGGAGGAGGGGGAGGGAGAAAGAGAAGGAGGTATGGGAGGTGGAGGATGGGATGTGAAGGGAGGTGGAGGGAAGGTGGAGGTGAGGTGGGTAGGAAGGTGAGGTGAAGGGTGAGGAGGGGGGCAGGGGAGGAGGGGGAAGGAAGGGAGGAGGAAGGGAGGGGGGACGCGTACAGGAGAAAGGGAAAGGAGAAGAGGGGAGAATGAGTGAATGGGGGGAGGATGGGGAGGAGGAAGATAATGGTTAGGAAGGAGAGGAGTAGAGGAGGAGGAAAAAGAGAGGAGGGGAGGAAGGAAGAGGAGAAGAAAGGGGAGAGGGAGGGAATATGATAGGAAAGATGGTAGAGAGGGCAGAGGAAGGGAAGGAAGAGAGGGAGGGGAGAGTAGATAGAGATGGGGAAGAAAAGGGGGAAGAGGAGGCGGTTAGTTAATTAATAAGTGGTTGTGGGGGACGGGGATGAAGATATAGACGACAAAATGGAGTTCCTCACTGCCCTCTGGGACTTGCCAAACTCCACGTCTGTCCATTCCTTGATTTCGTCTTCCCACCTCTTCCTTTGCCCTCCTTGTTTTCTTCCCCTCTTTCACTCTGCCTTGCAAAATGGTTTTGACCAGACCCGATGAACAGGAAATATGGCCATACCACTGCAGTTTTACATCTCTGTACGATCGTCAGGAGATCTTTGTGTGGTCCAATTGCCTGCTGGATCTTGGCTCTGACGTCCTCATTGGCAACATGGTCTTTGCGTGAGATGCGCATCGTTTTACCCATACTGGTGCCAGCCAATGTTGTTGAAAATGGCGCTACCGACCGGACACGTTAGCGAACAGGTTCCGGTGACAATACTCTACTGCATGTAGCAGGGGGCGGGGGATTCGAACCCATGGGTTCGTGGGTTCGAACCCTGGTCGAGTCAAACCAATGACTTAACAATTTATACTTTTCGCTTCCTTGGCAGACACTCGGCATTTTTAGGATAGTGCAAGGACTGGTTGGCTCAGTGTCCGGATAATGTGACTGAGTGGGATATCAGGTCATGGTGCTGGCAGCCTGGTCTCCCAGTGGGGCAGCACTATAAAGTTGCCATGAGTGTGCACTGTCACAAGTCGGTGCCCATCATGATATTAACTTAGATGTTGCCAGGACGTAAAACAACAACAAGGAAACTGTAGCGGGGTGGGGGTGGGGGTGGTAGGAGAGGGGGAGGGGGGGGGGGGCTGGCAGGTGTCTGGTAGTAGTGCCCCTAGCTGTGTGTACCTATTGGGCAGGACCCTTCACAGGTGTCAGAAATCGCCTGGGGCCAGTCTTCTGTGTGTTGTCTGTGGACATGTCTGTATATGTGTATTTGTGTGTGTGGAGCTGTGGTTAGTTTGCGTCATATCATATCTAAGGTCATAACTAATTTGACATGTTTGCACTTCAAATACCTCAAAACATAATTGTTTAAAATAAACAGGACTTGAAGCTAAAGTAAGGTCGATTATAATGGTCAGGTTAATCTATTTATCTCGGAAAAATTACAGAAACTCAACATCATCGGACTATGTAACTTTAAGCTAACATTAAAGGGTCTCTATTTTAAATATAAATAAAGCATACATTTATGGTGAAGTGTAGTTTATTTGAACTATTAACGACCTAAAGCTTAGTTCTAATGATACCGATGATATATTGTAATCCAGAAACTTAAATATAGCCTTAAAATAATTCTTAGTTAAAGACATTACAAATAAATATTATTTAATACCACGTTTCATAGTCACTAATTAGTGATGCGAGGGGCGGGGCGCCTGCCCGGCAATACCCGACAGCTGGGAGGGTGGGGGGGGGGGGGCGCTCCACCAATGCGCACCAGGAAATATAGGATGTACATGTCACCCTTGCATTTACACTCGCATAATGCATTATACATCACATAATATAATCCTCCGTCCAAATAATGCTTTGAAACACTTCTTATATATACAGTAAAACCCCTCTAAATCGACCGCCCTTGGGACCGATTTTAAATGGTCCATTTAGAGAGGTGGTTGATTTTGGGAGTTATAATTTGGTTCGAATGGTATTGTTGGGACCCAAATAAAGCGATCGATATAGGGGAGTGGTCGATCTGTCGAGGTCGTCGGTTAGAGAGGTTTTACTGTATATCTAATTAAAATACACTCTACTCTGTCAATAAAGGCCTTTGTCAATAATGAATCTCTGTCAATAATTATAAAAAGTGCTGGTTCTGTCATGGCACCCTTTTAATTTAATAGCATTGCCTCTGTGTCTAAAGGACAACTGTCTTATGCAGACAACAAGCAATTTGTTCACCTATTTAATTAATATTCTCTGTTAATAACGACATGCCATATAGTTATAATATAGTAGAAATTACTAATTGTACAAATGACCAATTGTACAAATGACAAATTGTAGACACAACAAATTGTAGAAGTGATGAATAGTAGAAATGACTAATTGTACAAATGATAAATTGTACAAATGACATTGTAAGGACCGTCCTTGTCAGTCAAGTATAAAAGAAAAACAATGGTTTCAACCCATCCCGTCAGTCAGTCTCTGCCTATAACGGATCCCTCTCTATACCGGCATCTTGGTGCAGTCACACGGGTGTCCGTTATAGACAGAGTAGACTGTAGCTCTAAGTATTAGGATAAATATTCCCCCTGCATGTTTTTTCCTACAGTTTCCCCCATTTGAAAACTTGAGATGATGGCGACATTCACAGAGTGGCATATTGATCTTAATTTCATGGCACGCGACCCCCTTTGGTCCTTTGTTCCACAGATTAACAATTACCGAAGATAAATTAGACAGACACTCAAAACAACAGCGTATGGTCCTTTTTTTCAACAAAGTGTAGACGTCAGCGATAATTTCCAGAGCAAATACACACACACACAAAACATGTTGATGTTCAACTTGAGGGTGAGGAATATTATGTCAGTACGACTATGCTATTATGTGTATTATAATGAATTATAATAATATAAATTAACGGAGCACAATCAAATGATTATATATATATATATATATATATATATATATATATATATAAATATCATTTGATTGTGCTCCGTTAATATATATATATATATATATATATATATATATATATATACTATTGCAGGTTAATATTACAGTAAAACCTCCCTAACCGACCATCTCCTCTGATCGACCACTCCCCTATTTCGATGGCTTTATTTGGGTCCCATCAATACCATTGTAACCATATTTTAATTCCTTAAACCGACCACCTCCCTAAATCGACCACTTAAAGTCCTTTCTCAGGTCGGTCGATTTATAGAGGTTTTACTGTAGATGCATTTGAAGTCTCGCTCCCATCCTGATGCGAAACGCGCGACTGGGGCGCCACCTGCGGTGCGCAAAATGAACCAAAACCTGACTGTGTTTCTCACACTTCAGTGGTATTTTTTTTGTAGGTGGGGCGTACAGTTCCCCTGTCAAACAACTAAGTAAATAGAACTCGGCTGAACTCTGCAGGTATTTTTGGTGTTTTTGTTGTTGGTGGTAAATAAGTTTATTCTCCGGAATAAGTCGTTTGTCAGTGCTGAAGCACTGATCTTCCAGGCATTTTTCAATTCAGGGTTATTTACGCAAAAGGTATATAGAATAAGGTATACAATAACTGTTGAATACACAATTTGCAGCATGTAACGCAATGAAATTCTGTAACCCAAAAGTTCCATAGCAATATGGTAACAGTAGTGTCATATAACTAGATCAATATTAGTCAGATTAATGTGAGTATTTACATAGTATTTAGAATTTAAGCAGAAGTTATCTTCTGTATTCAGTTGGTAAAGTTGTAGTAAGTTTTAATGTTCAGTTGCAGTTAGGCAAGCAGTATATAAATGACAGTTTGTTAGAAATATTCTAGTGTAACTCTAGTGTAGTTAGTTATGTGAGTTTATGAATTATGTTGTTGGGGTGGGGTGGAGTTGGACCAGCTGTGACCAGTGAAGCAGTAGGACCAATCCCAGTGCATTTAGGTCTTAAATTTTACATTTTTATTTGGACTGTCTCTATCATTGTATATAGTTGACTGGAAATAACAGAGGAACAACAACAAAACACTTATCTTTATTTGCCGGTGTAGCTGCCACCAGAATGACATCCCTGATAATAGTTTACCTGCATTCGTAGCTATGGAGCCCTAGGTAGCCATTTGAATTTTATAACCAACGGTCAAGGTGAAATATGACACTGCACAACTAAGAGAAAATAGTTCCCAACAGATACATCCATTTAGAAATGTAAACTTCACCAATAGGCTAATTATGTTAAACTATTAATTTGAGTGACAATGTTGCACTCAAATACTGTAAATAAAATACTTTGCCATATTTGATCTGTAACTGCGTCTGAGTAGGGATACAGACCATGTGGGAACTATTTGTCTGGTGGCCAATGTTCTAAAGCAAAGATGTCCTAAAGAACTGTAGGAAAGAATCTATCTACATCGAACCATCCCAGGTTCAACAAGGTCGCAAGAAGTTTTCACGGTGTTACGGATTAAAGCATACATCAGTCAAAAACATGTCATTGTCGTTTGTGGTACTGCGGGCAACCCTTCCAGCCGGAGTGGTCTTTATAACAGAATATTCAACATCTATTTAAAAAGTGACACACACAGTTCAACGAGATTTATCTTAGTAACTTCTTTTGTGTAAGTAATTGCTTTCTTTGTTCACCACCCAAGCTATTATGGTGCATTGAAGATGCTTCTGTGTTTATTAAGGTTTTACATCCTAGCAGCATCCAAGGTCTTAGCAGGATAGGCACCGACTTCTGACACTACAATGCAATGGCGACATTTATAGTCTGCTTTACTCGGATACCATACCACAAACTCCATGCCCCCAATATCCCACTCAGTCACATTAATTGTCCTGACACTGGGCCAACCACTTGCCCTATCCTAGTAACACCCGAGCACCAGGCGAGGTAACGATAAGCATACATTTAATTCATAACTCTTCAGTTTTACTCAGTCGGGGATTCATTCCAGGACATCTCACTCACTGGAAGCGGGTGCTCTACCTGCTGGGCCATCCGTTCCGGTCATATTGCAGAAGGACACAATCTAATGATCACGTGACTCACGTCATCATTAATGGCTGCCAGACGAAGGATTGTGTCTGCAAGCGTGTTGCGAAATGACAATTAGCTTCCCCATCAAGCGCATAAAGGATCCCCAGATTGAATAAAGTTTTCTATCACAGTCTTTTTGTGTCACTAATGGCGATCTGCGTGTAGTGAAGGCAGTGTAGTCGTGTTTGCTCTTTTATGGTGCTAGTTTGTCATTTCTCGAATCGCCGAGTAGATTGTGATGTTAGCAGGGATGAAAGATCTCCGCGATTTCGCGGATTTCCGGGATTTTTCAATCCCGCAGCACCATCAGCGTATACTAATATGTGGTGCAGACGCTGCAGCACTATCAGTGTATCAGCGTATACTACTAATACATGGGTCAAACAGCGCATCACTATTTAAACAACAATATATATGAAACCCGACTTCCGGAAACTTTCCGCGATTCCCTGACGATGCTAAACCTATGGGAGAATATCGGTATTTCCGCATTTTTTCCCGGAGACCACTTTCATCGCTGTCAGTTAGATTCACTGCCTAGATTCCGAAGCCGGATTCCTTTGTTTCGGTTATTATACTAGATTCATGCTATGCAGTCCGATGTCAGGTTCCATTACTTTGGTTATTATACTAGAATCATGTTATGAATTGAAATGCTAAATTTATCACACACAGTTTGATAATAGATTTATGACAAATTTAGTTTTTATTATGGTACAAGATTCCTTGTATTACGGAAATGACCAACAACAAACCAACGCTCTATTCAGGGGGTGGGGGTGGTGACCCAGCCAACATGCCCTGGTGGGCACTACATTGGTTGTCAATGGGCGAGCTGGGCACAGCTGGGCAGGGGCTCCAGGTGGCTCTGATGTGGGTGTGAGATGGGCCCCACATGGGCTAGATTCCCAGCTTTAAAAAAAAAATCATATTTTGTCTAAGGTATAGTGAACATATTCAATAACTGAGATAGGCCCACCTGGGCTATCCCAGGTGGGGGCCCACCTGGAGCCTGTGGCCAAATTTAGCTGGGTCCCAGATGGGCTGCCCATGTTGGGCCCACCCAGGGCCCAGCTGGGAATGCTGGCTGGGGAGGGTGATGGTGTGGAGGATCTATACATTCTATTTTCATGAACAGGTCGTGACCTCCAATCTAATTATAAATCCAGCCCTACTGGTGTAAGTAGCCCCCCTTGGCCTATTTGGGGAGAGGAAATAGCACCGGCTTGTTGGTGAATCAATAGACAATGAATGATACCCTTTCAGGCCGTAATCGATTAACATGACCCAGGCGACTCGGGTCACCCGAGTCATCAGAATTTCAAATCGAACATCGTGAGTGGAGTCGAGAAATACACATGCGGTGGGCAAAATGATCCGACCCCAGTAACCCACCTCTTGGCTGGGGTTTGCTAGGAGTGATGACGTCACATCTGTGCAGGTACCTGTAGTACAACAGCTACCAGTACAACTCCTACGTGTTGTTTTAATACTTTTTTCTTAATAGCCCAGATTTTCAGCTTCTACAATCATAAAATACTTTAAATCCTATTTTGCTGTACTTCTGTCAGTTATTGAAAACACATATTAAGTTTCAGATTAAGCCACCATTTTGTCCACCCTGAGCATATTCGCTTATTCAACCCGAGTCGGTATGATGTGTGCATGCGCCAAAAAGTGGCTCGGGTGACCCGAGTTGATTAATCGATTACGCCCCATGTTTCACAATAAAAAGTCTACAAAATGTGAACTTGCGCTACCAGGCACACTACGCTGACAGTGCTGCGGGCTGATAGTTATGTTGGTTGTTAGAGATTTTACATCCTGGCAACATTTAAGATCATATCAGGATGGATACCGACTTGTGACAGTGCACACTCATGGAAACTTTCTAGTGCTGCCCCACTGGGAAATCAGGCCACTGACACCTTGACCGATATCCCACACTGTCACATTATCCTGACACTGAGCAAACCAGTCCTTCCCTTATCCTATTAATGCCAAGCGTCAGGCTAGGAAGCGATAAGTATAATTTTGTTAAGTCATTGGTTTGACTCGACCAGTGTTCAAACCCGCAGGTTCGAATCCCATGATCTACCAAAAACGGGAGATTGACGGTCAACCCATTAGGCCATCCCATCTGGTCTCAGTTTGTTGGTAAGTCAATAGACAAGGAATGACACATTTTCACAACAATAAGCTCACAAAATGCACAGCCGTCCTCCCAGCCCTACGCTGACGGAGCTGCGGGCTGGTACTTGTTCTATTGATGTCCCAACAACAAGTCATATATATAATGAGACTGTCTCAAAAGGTGCTAAGCAATATAGGACAACACTTTGTCCATTGTAACGATCAACATACTATCTCCTTATTCATTTGCTCAGGATAAACTGATTTGGTTTTACATGGTGTTTCATAATATCAATAGAATACATATTTATTTGAAGCAAATTTCCTTGTGTTTTCAGTGTAACCATTTCTGTGCTGTTTCGTGTCAATCGTTACAATGGAAAAAAAGGGTTATCACCTTTTGAGACACGCTCATATATCTCGACATGTGCTTAACTTACAGCTGCAAAATCCATCGGTTTTGAGTTTTCCCCCATATTTAAACAACAATTAAATATCAGGTTCACCGTCCATATCTTGTCATATTTTAATTATGGAGTAATGTGTACTGTACACCATGTGACAGTATCAATTGTCCCCGGTAATGCACAGAGTAAGGTGTACTGTACACTATACAACATAGGCTATTCTCCCCGGTAATAAATAGAATAATATGTGCAGTACACAATACAGTACAGACTTCTCTCTCAGCAATATGTGTGGCGTGGGGGTGATGAAAATGGGAAATATTGCTCCTAGCAGGACTCGAACCCACATCTCTTTGGATTCCGGGCCAGTGTGCTAACCATTACACCACCTAGGCTCCCTGATATCACCATACTACCCACGCCTACCTGTCTATGTGGTTACTTGACTGAGAGGTCAATGCAGACCACTACATTCGTCCCCCTGGAATTGTAAGTCTTTTAATGCTTACAATTACATACAGGCAATGCACTTACATATACATACACTTGGTAGGTTCAACAACTATACAGCGCGTATCTTGTACAGGATGCTGGTCATAGCACAGTGTCATGGGGGTGATGATAATGGGAAATATTGCACCTAGAGCGGGAGTCAAACCCACATCGCTTTGCATTCGGGGCCAGTGTGCTAACCATTACACCACCTAGGCTCCCTGATATCACCATACTACCCACGCGTACAGTGCAGACCACTACATGTGTAACAACTACGATTGTTTGACGGCTGACAGACCAGTGCCCTGGCACTGACAAATTGCATATTTAGAGAAGTAAACACACTTACCACAAAAAGAAAGTGATGATGACCAAAGTCTCTTTCCTGAGACTGAATAAGAAATCAAAGATGGCTGTCTACACTCACCTGGATGGTGACCACGTTGATCCGCTTCCGGCGTCTCTCGTCCCCAAACCGACGCCGGTAGGGGTCGGGCTCGGCTGTAAAAGAAGAGGGTTCAGATACAGGGAGCTGGCGGAAGTCACTAAGACGTCACTTCCGGAGTAGCAAAGTTGGGAGTTCACCCAGCTACTGGGAAGATGGGAAGACCCTCCCACCTACCCGGACATGTTAGAGTGTAGATGAAAGATTCAGCCCGTACTTACAGTACAGGGGTGAATGACAACGTAGTCTAAATACGGGCGAAAATAGCTTTAGTATGGAACAGGAAGTAGAATCCCTGGCCCCTGTACCAAATGGCTACATCTATCAGTACAGAGTTGGTGAATTGGGAGAGAATGCAAAAAGACAAGACGGGTGCAATAAAACGCCGTAGATTTCACTTTTAATGTGTGTTATAGTATATGTTTTATTATATTTTTCAAATCAGAAGTAGAGGGGAAATATGAAGATACATGTGAAGAATATATTTTCCTTTTTAAATTAAGAATTTATTAGCTCAATTCATTTCCCTAGCATGTTGAAATTCTTCGCAAGCTTGTATATAAGGTTATTTTAAACCCCTACTATAAGTACAAGGTGATCTTTTATCTAGTTAGAGTGAGGTGTGAAGCACACTGCATATTGTTATGCATATTATTTGACACTCCGTAACACACTGGTCGAGTCAAACCAATGACTTAAAAATTGATACTTGTCGCTTCCTAGCCAGGCTCTCAACATTATTAGGATAGTGCAAGGACTGGTTGGCTCAGTGTCAGGAAAATGTGACTGAGTGGGATATCAGGTCATGGTGCTGGTGGCCTAATCTCCCCATGGGAAAACACTATAACGTCACCATGAGTGCACACTGTCACAAGTCGGTACCCGTCCTGATATGATCTTAGATGTTGCTAGGATGTAAAACGACAACAACAAACAAACAAACCCCGACAACAGCGGTAAAACCCTTTGAAGCCAGTGGTTTGGCTCAGGCCAACAGTGCACAATATTTTAGATTTTATTGTTTTTTGTACATTAGTTGTTTAAGCAGGGAAAATAGAAATAGTGAGAGGAGAGGAGGGAATACAGTTGGAAAAGTTCTTTTCATTTTCCCTTAAACTCGTGAGGCTGAAAAAGTGAAAGACAACTGTCTTTTTTGTGTGTACATTAGTTGTTTAAGCAGGTGAAATTTCAATTCTTGAAGATTTATACTGCCTCTCATGGATAAGTCTGAATAGACTTGTTTTCAGCATTAGACAGTTTGTCTATAGAAAGACCGAGCCGACACTTTTACCGACCCAAGCGATTTTTAACCTCCCACACCACATAGACGTGGTATGAGAGCAACTGGCCTTTGATGACGCTGTAAGTTATAAACAGCGGTGGAAATCCAAACAGGCAGAGGTGGGGGGCACAGGGAATCGAACCACCAACCTTCAGGTTAGGAGTCCTACCTAGAAAAAGTCAGACACTCTAACCAGTCCGGCACAGAGAACACCACAATCGCTGATGATTGCTCTTCCTCATTCCACTGCTCCTTGCCCTATCCTAATAATGCCGAGCGCCTGGCTAGGAATCAACAAGTATACATTTTTAAGTCATTGGTTTGACTCAACTAGGATTCGATCCCACGATCTATCAACACGGGAGACGGATGCTCTAACTCATTCGGTCATCCCATCTCGTAGTAAGTCGGCGAAATATGCGCGGTTAACAGCAGGCATCGTCAGCGCACACCAGAATGTGAGCCACGTTGTGTCAAAAGCCTTTAAGAAAACACCCTGGACCACTTAGAAGTGAGCGTGGATATATTACTGAGGCAACTGCACGTCACCACAAGAAACAGCCGAGTGGCAGATTCACCAAATACATCTGTGAAATATGATCTACACTCCCTGCTGAGTATGTGAGTGTGAGTGTGGGTGTGTGGATGTGTGGGTGTGTGGGTGTGTGTGGGTGTGTGGGTGTGTGAGTGCGTGTCTGTGAATATGAGTGTGTGGGTGTGTGGGGTGTGAATGTGCATGGGCGTGTGTGGGTGCGTGTCAATGTGCGTGTGAGTGTGCGTGTGAGTGAGGGGTTTAAACTAGTGTATTTGGTGTACTGTGTATTTATTTGGGCTCTAATGGACATTTCTGCAATAAAAACGTCAATAACACTTACATAAATCTCCACTTCGGGTTTAAAAAAACAACCCACACACCGCACACACGTCTGCTGCTGTTGTTCTACATAATGGACCAGAAAATGACAAGAGAACCCGATGCCTACTCTGAAAAAAAGGATCTACTTGGAAGAAGAAACATCTTGAACAAACAAGAATAAAGAAACCCACAAAACAAAGCCTACGATGTTCTCTATCTATGACTGATGGCTTAGTAGTATGCAACACACATTCTGATTGGCTCAGCACACTCCACAACGCCCACAGCTCATCACACGATGACGCCCTCTGGCGACGACCACACACATCGTTCTTGTCATCATACCCGTTATAACGGCGACATGCCTGCAGGTACCGCCAGGCGACGGTAGGGGGCGCGACGTCGGGGTGACCCAGTTTTTAGTTATTTGCCTGCAGGGACCACTATGGGACTGTAGGGGGCGCCACGAGGGAGTGACCCAGTTTGCAGTTATTTGACTGTAGGGGCGCCACTAGGAAGTGACCCAGTTTGCAGTTATGGGACTGTAGGGGTGCCACTAGGAAGTGACCCAGTTTGCAGTTATTGGACTGTAGGGGCACCACTAGGAAGTCACCCAGTTTGCAGTTATTGGACTGTAGGGGCGCCACGAGGGAGTGACCCAGTTTGCAGTTATTTGACTGGAGGTACCGCTAGGGGACTGTAGGGGCGCAAGGAGGGAGTGACCCAGTTTGCAGTTATTTGCCTGCAGCTACCGCTAGGGTACTGTAGCGGGAGCCACTAGGGAGTGACCCAGTTTGCAGTTATTTGACTGGAGGTACTGCTAGGGAACTGTAGGGGGCGCCACGAGGGAGTGGCCCAGTATTTCGTCATTTGCCTGTAGGGGGCGCAGCGAGGGAGTGACCCAATTTTCAGTTATTTGCCTGGATGTACTGTAGGGGGCGCCACTAGGGAGTAACCCAGTCTTTAGTTGTTGTTTTTTTTTTGAAGATTTATAGTGCCTATTATGGATAAGCCTGAATAGACTTGTTTTCACCAGTAGACAGTTTGTCGATAGAACGCTCGAGCCTACACTTTTACCGACCCAAGGGATTTTTAACCTCCCACACCACATAGTCATGGTATGAGAGCAACTGGCCTTTGATGACGCTGTCAGTTATCCACAGCGGTGGAAATCCAAATTGGCAGAGGTGGGGCACACGGAATCGAACCACCGACCTTCAGATTAGGAGTCTGACCTAGAAAAAAGTCAGACACTCTAACCACTCCGCCACAGAGAACACCAGTTATTTGCCTGCAGGTACTGCTAGGGGACTGTAGGGGGCGCCACTAGGGAGTGACCCAGTTTATAGTTATTTGCCTGCATGTACCGCATGGGAAGCTCTCAGAGAAAGCATGGTCAAGTCAGCAGAGGAGGTGTTGCCAAATAAAAAACGAGAGACAAAGCAATCATGGATGACGCAAACCATACTAGAAAAGATGGCAGAAAGGAAGAAAGTGAAAACCACTGATCCACCTAAATACAAACACCTGAAGAATGAAATAGAAGATGAATGCAAAAAAGCTAAAGATGAATGGTGGAATAAGAAGTGTGAAGTAGTGGAACAACTTGAGTCTCAACATCGTTCAAGAGAGATGCACAAGAAAGTGAAAGAGATAACAGGTCAAGGATACAGACAGAGAAGCAGTAAATGTATCAAGAACAAAGACGGCAAAATGCTCTTTGAAGAAGATGAAATAAAGTCCAGATGGGAAGAATATGTAAACGAACTATACAATGATGACAGAGGGAACCCACCCACAATTGAGAAAGAAGATGGGAATATTATATTAATATCAGAGGTTGAGAAGGCTATCAATGATCTAAAGGCAGGTAAGGCTCCTGGAAGTGACCAGATAACATCAGAAATGATAAAAGGACTAGATGAAGTGGGGATTCAAATCATTCATAAGCTAGTAACTGACATCTATGAGACTGGATTTATACCATTGAATATGAATGAATCCATATTTGTGCGACTCCCAAAGAAGCTAAAACCAACATTGTGTACTGAGTACAGAACACTAAGCCTGATGAGTCATATGTTGAAGATGATCCTGAAAATAATTTTACTGAGAAACAGACAGAAAATTGAAGAACAAATCAGTAACGTACAAAGTGGGTTTATATCTGGAAGAGGTACACGTGAAGGGATTTTCAATATGAGAATGATTTGTGAACGTTATTGTGAAGTGAACCAGGATGTTTATGCCTGCTTTATTGACTATGAGAAGGCCTTCGACCGAGTCAATCATGAACTGTTAATCAAATGTTTACAAGATATTGGTGTCAATGGCAAAGACATTAAACTAATTGTGAACTTATACTGGACACAACGTGCATTTATAAAAATGGAGCAGGGCCTATCGGATGAAGTTATGATTAAACGAGGAGTTCGACAGGGGTGTGTATTGTCACCATGTCTATTTAACCTGTACACAGAGATGATTTTCAGACACATTGAAGATTGCAAGGGAGTGACAATAGGTGGCATGAACATCAACAATCTTAGATATGCCGATGACAGTGTAATACTAGCAGACAGTGAGAAAAACCTACAAGATATAGTGAATAGAATCAATAAAGCTGGAATACTATTCAACATGAAGATGAATGCCAGGAAGACCAAAACAATGGTTATAAGTAAAAAGACAGATAAACCAAATGTCAATATAACCATAGATGGCACAAACATAGAACAAGTATCCGAATTCATATATCTCGGACAAAAGATTACAAATGATGGGAGATGTGAGGAAGAAATTAAAAGAAGGATAACAATAGCCCGAACAACATTCTCCAAAATGTATAGAGTGTTAACATCAAGTAAGATATTAATACAAACAAGGAAGCGTATTCTTCAGTGTTATGTGTGGTCTACTCTAATGTATGGGGCAGAGACATGGACAATCTCTAAGAAAATGTACAAACGTTTAGCAGCATTTGAGATGTGGACTTATCGAAGGATGATGAAAATATCATGGACAAAGAAGATCACCAACAAAGAAGTTCTCAGAAAAAATTAAAAATAAGAAAAGCTTGTTTGCCACTATACAGACAAAGAAACTTATTTATTTTGGCCACATCATTCGTCAGAGTTCAATATACCATACATTGTTGGAAGGGAAGGTGAATGGCAGCAGAGGGAGAGGGAGACCAAGAACATCATGGTTTACAAATATTTCACAGTGGACAGGCTTGAATTATTCACAGTCTATCAGAACAGCACAACATCGGGACAAGTGGAGAACCATTGCATCCAACCCTCGACTAGAGGATGGAACTATTGATTGATTGACCGCTAGGGGACTGTAGGGGGCGCCACTAGGGAGTGACCCAGTTGATAGTTATTTGCCTGCAGGTACGCTAGGGGACTGTAAGGGGCGCCACTAGGGAGTGACCCAGTTTATAGTTATTTGCCTGCAGGTACCGCTAGGGGACTGTAGGGGGCGCCACTAGGGAGTGACCCAGTTGATAGTTCTTTGCCTGCAGGTACCGCTAGGGGACTGTAAGGGGCGCCACTAGGGAGTGACCCAGTTTTTAGTTATTTGCCTGCAGGTACGCTAGGGGACTGTAAGGGGCGGCACTAGGGAGTGACCCAGTTTATAGTTATTTGCCTGCAGGTACTGCTAGGGGACTGTAGGGGGCGCCACCAGGGAGTGACCCAGTTTATAGTTATTTGCCTGCAGGTACCGCTAGGGGACTGTAAGGGGCGGCACTAGGGAGTGACCCAGTTTATAGTTATTTGCCTGCAGGTACCGCTAGGGGACTGTAAGGGGCGGCACTAGGGAGTGACCCAGTTTTTAGTTATTTGTCTGCAGGTACCGGTAGGGGACTGTAGGGGGCGCCACTAGGGAGTGACCCAGTTTATAGTTATTTGCCTGCAGGTACCGCTAGGGGACTGTAAGGGGCGCCACTAGGGAGTGACCCAGTTTATAGTTATTTGCCTGCAGGTACCGCTAGGGGACTGTAAGGGGCGCCACTAGGGAGTGACCCAGTTTATAGTTATTTGCCTGCAGGTACCGCTAGGGGACTGTAAGGGGCGGCACTAGGGAGTGACCCAGTTTTTAGTTATTTGCCTGCAGGTACCGCTAGGGGACTGTAAGGGGCGGCACTAGGGAGTGACCCAGTTTTTAGTTATTTGCCTGCAGGTACCGCTAGGGGACTGTAAGGGTCGGCACTAGGGAGTGACCCAGTTTATAGTTATTTGCGCTGCAGGTACGCTAGGGGACTGTAAGGGCGCAAGGAGGGAGTTGTAATTGTTATATTTCGTAAGAAGCAACACTGTACCGGTGGCGCCATCTCGGCCCACCTCACCTCCCCCGGGTGTTGACCAGTGTCAGTCGCACCGGAGGATATATATATATATATATATATATATAGATGTACTTATATATATATACATGCTTTGCCTACTTGACTTCTTTCTGTCTCTCTCTCTTAGTATATTTAATCACCTGTATATCAACATTGGAGAGGACACCTACATTTATATGACTTCCGGGCATATGTGTGCAAAAAAAGCTCTTTTTTACCATAACAAGCTTCCATGAGAGGCTCAAATAGGGCCTAGATCAGCCAGACGAGGATCTGTAAGTAAGTTAATAGGCTTGCCTTGCCTGGTTTGCTTGGATTCCAGCACCTCCCACGTCCTGTTATAATAAAATTTCATATACTGTAATGTATACAATCTGTCCTGTAAGGTATTGTCATAGACAGTATGTCCACAATACCTATATATATATATATATATTAAGTACTTATCGCCCGATACATGTAGGTTGGTTCCAAGGGACTCAAACCCCATATTTGGCTGATAATGTGTTTTCTCAATGACCTTAGCTTTCAACCTTGAATCATGTCCAGTAGTAGCAGTTGGACTATTTGACAAAACAACAAACTCTTACTAACAGAAGACGAGCCTGTTGGGCTCAGTGTCAAGATAATGTGACTGAGTGGATATCGGGTCATGGTTCCGGCAACGCGATACCCCAGTGGAGCAGCACTATAAAGTCGCCATAAGCGCGCACTGTCACAAGTTTATGTTCGTCCTGATATGACCTCAGGTGTTGCTCGGACGCAAAACCCAATGAACACAATGCGCCCACTTGAAGGTAGGTAGAACCCCCCCCCCCCACCTCACCCCCACCCCATAAGGGGAAACCATCAATTGGAATCTGTTTTAATAGTGCAGTCCGAAGAAACTCTCACCGGAAGAAACTAACTCAGTGTCATTTAAAAAGCCAGCCCCCCTTCTCGCTTTCTCTCCTTTCTACACCCGCCTGCCGCCATGAAAAAAGAGTAAAATAAGTCACCCCAACAACTACCGAAGTCTCACCTCCACTCTCTAAAGGCCCTGTCACACTGCACAAGCGGATCCCGATGTATGTATGTTTGAACATGCTAAATAAATACTGCCAAAAGTACCGATAACTTGTCTCAGCGTACACCAGTGGGCTGTTAACAAATACTGCTTATGCCAAACGTACCCATAACTTGTTTCAGCATACACCAGTGGGCTGTTAACAAATACTACTTATGCCAAACGTACCGATAACTTGTCTCAGCATACACCAGTGGGCTGTTAACAAATACTGCTTATGCCAAACGTACCCATAACTTGTTTCAGCGTACACCCGTGGGCTGTTAACAAATACTACTTATGCCAAACGTACCCATAACTTGTCCCAGCATACACCAGTGGGCTGTTAACGAATACTACTTATGCCAAACGTACCCATAACTTGTCTCAGCATACACCAGTGGGCTGTTAACGAATACTACTTATGCCAAACGTACCCATAACTTGTCTCAGCGTACACCAATGGACTGTTAACGAATACTACTTATGCCAAACGTACCCATAACTTGTCTCAGCATACACCAGTGGGCTGTTAACGAATACTACTTATGACAAACGTACCCATAACTTGTCTCAGCATACACCAGTGGGCTGTTAACAAATACTACTTATGACAAACGTACCCATAACTTGTCTCAGCATACACCAGTGGGCTGTTAACGAATACTACTTATGCCAAATGTACCCATAACTTGTCTCAGCATACACCAGTGGGCTGTTAACGAATACTACTTATGCCAAACGTACCCATAACTTGTCTCAGCGTACACCAGTGGGCTGTTAACGAATACTACTTATGCCAAACGTACCCATAACTTGTCTCAGCGTACACCAGTGGGCTGTTAACGAATACTACTTATGCCAAACGTACCCATAACTTGTCTCAGTATACACCAGTGGGCTGTTAACGAATACTACTTATGCCAAACGAACCCATAACTTGTCTCAGCGTACACCAGTGGGCTGTTAACGAATACTACTTATGCCAAACGTACCAATTACTTGTCTCAGCATACACCAGTGGGCTGTTAACAAATATTACTTATGCCAAACGTACCCATAACTTGTCTCAGCGTACACCAGTGGGCTGTTAACGAATACTACTTATGCCAAACGTACCCATAACTTGTCTCAGCATACACCACTGGGCTGTTAACGAATACTACTTATGCCAAATGTACCCATAACTTGTCTCAGTGTACACCAGTGGGCTGTTAACGAATACTACATATGCCAAACATACCCATAACTTGTCTCAGCATACACCAGTGGGCTGTTAACGAATACTACTTATGCCAAACGTACCCATAACTTGTCTCAGCGTACACCAGTGGGCTGATAACGAATACTACTTATGCCAAACGTACCCATAACTTGTCTCAGCATATGCCAGTGGGCTGTTAACGAATACTACTTATGCCAAACGTACCCATAACTTGTCTCAAACGTACACCAGCATACACCAGCATACACCAACGTCTTGGAGCAAAATCTCATATGTTGGCATATGCTGATGCAATACGGAACAGTGTGACAGGGCCTTAATGCCTGACTGATCTAATAAAACATATAATAACCTCCACCCTATAGTTGACGAAGACAATGTAAATGAATCATGCAACCACTATCTGCCTAATCCCGAATCAACAGACCAGACGGGATGGCCGAATGAGTTAGAGCATCCGTCTCCCGTGCTGGTAGATCGTGGGGTCGTCCGTTTGAAATCTGGTCGAGTCAAACCAATGACTTAAAAATTGATACTTGTCGCTTCCTAGCCAGGCGCTCGGCATTATTAGGACAGGGCAAGGACTGGTGTGCTCAGTGTCAGGATAATGTGACTGAGTGGGATACCAGGTCATGGGTGCGGGCGGCCTGGTTTCCCAGTAGGACAGCACTATAAAGTCACCATGAGTGCGCACTGTCACAAGTCGGTACCCATCCTGATATGACCTTATATGTTGTTAGGACGTATAACAACAACAAACAAACAAACTAATCCTGAACCCACCACTAACTGTAACAGGAAGTCATACCCATTGTATTAATGTCTCCTCAGAAGTATGATCAGCAAATCAATGATATAGTATAACTGAATACAGTATAACCCCGTTAAACCAAACTTGAAGGGACCCTAGAAATTTGTTTGGATTAACCGATCATTGGTTTAACCAAGCTTTGACTTTGACTTGACTTTGGCAAAAACGGGGATGCATTATGAATGTACAATGTATGTGGACACTATGATTATTGTTTTTTATGTATATACAGTTTAACCCCATTAAACCAACCTCAGTTAAATCAAACGATCGGTTAATCCAAACTTTTGTTGGCGACCTGGCAAAATACTACCATTTATCATATAAAAAAGTCTCAGGTGACCTTAAAACCACATGAAAGTTTGGTTTAACTGTACCGGAAGTGGCCTGGGGCCGACAATTTTGTTTGGATTAACCGATACTTTTGATTAACCAACTTTGGCTTAACCAACTTTTTTATATGATAAATGGTAGTATTTTACCTGGCCGCCGAAAAAAGTTTGGATTAACCCATCGTTTGGTTTAACCGAGCTTGGTTTAACGGGGTTGTACTGTAATGGTAAATGACTATCCTCCAGTTTACATGTGCAAAATAAGGTCCCCGTATTATGTATACTGCCTGATTGCTATGTGCTATTGTCTATATTGTTCATACCATCTCATCATCTCATCCATGAATCTTTTATATCCACCATAATTGTTAAGACCGGAAGACCAGCGTCTGGGTGCTGACAATTTTTTTTTTTTTCAACTGGCATAAAAAGTTTGAACAAAGAAAACCCCTGAAAAAACAAACAACCAAGGACGCACTTACTTGACGAGTGTGAACCACCTGGAGTTATTTAAACTCTGTGTAGTGTGACCTGAGTGGTTGTGACTGGGCGATATTAGGAACACCCACCGGTAGACTTAAGTGTTAGTGTGCAGCAAGACAGTGGGTTGAGGAGAGTGAGTGAGTGATGGGGACTTTGTGTTATGTTGTCAACAAAGGCCACATTCACGAAGTGATGGCCATTTCGCATGTTTTATTACTTTAAATGGGCTCGGTGTTGCAGTTTCCGCGGCACACCAGTTTGCGAGGGACACATCGCTTCTGCGCATGCGTCAAAATCGAACACCATCGTCACTAACCTTATAAATCTTATATAATGTTTTTGATAAAGATGTCTTCTATATGTGTACCAAACAATTTGTTTCTAGGTGGTGTGGTTTTAGAGATATTTCACTTTTTCTGTATTTTCTGTATGAAGATTGCTCACAACCATTGACAATGCCTTGAGTTTGGCGGTACGCACAGTGCAAAACATTAGTTTTATTCAAAATTAATAGAAATCCAGAACCCTACCCTCATCAATTTAATATAATCTTTTTGGTACACTTGTTTTCTATATGTGTACCAAGGGATTTGCTTCTAGGTGGTGTGGTTGTAGAGGTATTTCACCTCTTCAGTATGAAGATTTGCTCATGGCCATTGACAATGCATTTGAATGTATGTGTCCCTCGCAAACTGGTGTGCCGCGGAAACTGCAACACTGGTATAGGCTGCTGAGGCTCGTACCGTACTCCAACAAATGCTCTCGAAGCATACCTTTACAGGTTTTCAGTTTATACATGGGGGGGGGGGGGGTGGAGTGCTGAAATTGGTTGCTCTTGTTGTGTTGTAGTTAGTCCAGCTGCACTGTCAAGGCTTTTAGACAACCATATAGACAAATGTTAGAATTTGCAATCTAAAATGCTAAATATAAAGTTCAAATGTTTATTTCTCATAACCAGCTACTTTTTGTGTGAATAATTGATAAAATCATGTAGATTAATAGACTTTAAAAGTTGAATTGAGAGCTTTCTGTGGCTGCCATCTTGGTGGTTGCCATGGATTCCCCTGTGTGTGGGGAACCCCTTTAGATCATGTGATGAGGGAATCCCACCTATGATGTCATTCATACATCACATACCTCAATATTCTCCTCCCACATGTTCAGTTGCATTAACTGAAAAAACTAAGCAAAGGTATGTTTGGAGAACTTTTGATGCTGGATTGTTTGTTTCTGGATGAGGTATACCAGGCAACTTTAATGTTATGACTTTTCGAATATTTGTAATGCTATATAAAAGGCTGATATGTTACAACAACACACATATACGTTTATGTCATCATCATCATGCTGTCGGTCGCGATGCGACAAAGACTGCTTTCATTACTTGACTACCGCTCTCCATTTAGCACTCTGCTGTGAGAGTTGCGTCCATGAGTCGGTCTTAATGTCTCTCAGCTTCAGGTTTCTCTTGATGGTATCCTTGAAACAGAGACAAGGGTGCCCTCTCTTTCTGTAGCCAGAAGACAGTTGAGAATAGAGGATCTGCTTTGGTAGCCTGTCTGATGACATCCTCATGAGGTGTCCAGTCCACCGGAGATTCTTTTTGATCAGAAGATCTTCCATAGAGGACAGCTCCGTCTGTTCGAGTATTTCCTTATTTGTCACTTTGTCCTTCCAGGTTAGCCTCATGATTGAACGCATATGTCGCATCATGAAGGCATGCAGCTTTTTCACCTTTAAACCAATGATCGGTAAATCCAAACAAATTTCTAGGGTCCCTTCAAGTTTGGTTTAACGGGGTTATACTGTATATGAGTCAGCCTCACGAAAACGGGCCAATTGGTGGTCAAGTGAAGATGTCGGCGTCGCAATTTTTAAAAGTGTAGTGCATTTCTTTGTTTCATATTAAATTATCCTAGAAACAAATAAGGTTGTTGTATTTTCTCGACCTATGCATTCAGTATAAATTTAAGGACTTTCCAACATCTCTGTCAATGCTAAACTATAATTATACCGAACGACGCCGACATCCAATGATCGACGCCGACAACTTTAACATATGTTGGCATCCCAATTCTTAAAGTCTCGTGCATTTCTTTGTTTTATATTAAATTATCCTAAAAACAAATAAGATTGTTGTATTTTCTCGACCTATACATTCAGTATAAATTTAAGGACTTTCCAACATCTCTGTCAATGCTAAACTATAATTATACCGATCGACGCCGACATCCATGCTCGACGCCGACATCCATGCTCGACGCCGACAACTTCCACCAATTGGCCTCTTTTCGTGATCCTGACCCATATATATATATACTGATACGCTCCCGTTAGTTCTGTTGCCTGTCATATCCATTCACAGCATACACTCACTCATTCAACCTCCATGGGCGATAATGGGGCATAACACTGCATGCAATGCTGAGTGATTCGCATAGCCTGGTGTAACGATTTCAATTTCCCCCCTTTTCAAGTTCCCCCGGGGAATCTGAAAACGTTTTTAATTTCTCCAGAGGGAAATTAAGAACGTTTTCAGATTCCCGTGGGGGAAATTAAAAACAGTTTTCAGATTCCTCCCCCTATCTTCAAATTCCCCCATCTGAGAATTTAAAATTGTTTAAAAAACTTTAAAAAACGTTTTAAAATTCAGACCTATAATATTTTTTTCTTAGCCTGCTTGGAGACTTTTTGTGTCATTTGGGGTGAAATATGTTTTGTTGTAATAGTAATGATTTTCATTATGCTATTCTCTGTGTATTATTATATATGTTATGAGAAATAACAAAAAATAACAAAAAATAAAGAAAATTCCCCAAAAATGGGGGGAGGGAAAGTTAAAATGAGGGAGGGAACTTGAAAACGTTTTCAAATTCCCCTGGGATGAATTTGAAAACGTTTTCAAGTTCCCGGGGGGAACTTGAATCAGGGGGGAATTTGAAATCTTTACACTGGTGTTGTGCTGATGTTTATGTGCATATCCAATGTCATGTCTTAATGCCCGCCATACACTACGCGACATCACGACTCGATCATCGGCACACTCATGCCTGCACTTATTTGTAAATTGGTTGTGCGTTGTTGTTTTACATCAGGCAGCCTGGATGGTGTAATGGTTAACACACTGGCCCGGAATACAAGAGATGTGGGTTCGATTCCTGCTCTAGGTGCAATATTTCCCATTGCCATCACCCCGCCCCCCACGACACCTTCAAAATCAGTAGTGGGCAAGTAATAGCTGAGCCTTGTATTCTTGGATGGGTGACCACCTGGGAATATAAGATGATGTAGAAATCCCGCTGCAGACAAATAACCCATTAAATCAGTTATGAATAAGTAATAGTGAAACCTTGTCAGTACTTGTATTGATGGCTACCTGGGAAGACAAGGTGCCATATACACCCTGATACAGACTTGTAATCGATTTCCGAGGACAAAGTAAAGCTTGTTTGAATTAATAACCCCTCTAGAGCATGTTGATTTTCGTATTTTCAGCTATTGCACATCAAACATATGATCATTCTGACATATTTCCTTGGAGGAAACCCACTGCCGCCATATAGGCTACTCTTCCCGATAAGCAGCAAGGGGTCTTTTATATGCACTTTCCCACAGACAGGACAGCACATGACACAGCCTTTGATGAACCAGTTGTGGACCACTGGTTGGAATTGAAAATAGCTGAAACTGCAAATGTGTCCACTGAGCAGGATCGATAGGATGACAGACACTTTCACAGGTGGACACGCTACCGCCTGAACTACGTCCCGCTCCTAGATTGCCTAGGAATGCAAAGTAGCCCTACAGTATATATTGTGACACAGGCTTATAAGTTTTAACCTTCCAAATCAGTAGTGCATAGGGATGCATCTTTTTAATATATATGTAAACATATCATTGGACCCTCACGGGAGAACTCCAACGAAGAAATCAAAGCATGGAAATGAGATGCGACTGCGTGATACTACACATCTCATACAGCGAAGAAGTCTGTGCCAAGATCCAGCAGGCAATTGGACTAAACAAAGATCTCCAAACAATTATGAAGAAATGCAAACTGCAGTAGTATGGCCATATTTCCTGTTTATCAGGTCTGGACAAAACCATCTTGCAAAGCACAGTGAAAAAGGGAAGAAGACAAGGCGGGAAAAGAAAGATGGGACGACAACATCAGGGAATGGGCAAAAGTGGAGTTTGGTAAGTCTCAGAGGGCGGTGGAGAACAGCGGAAACATGGAGAAATCTGATTACAAAGTCATCTGTGGTGGCCCAACGACCTTTGCGGTTAATGGATTGATGATGATGATGAAACATACCCACTGGCTATAGAACTCCGCTCTGTCAAGAAGATGGGAAATTACTGCCACTGACGCGCTCATATAATAAATACTGGCAATAAAAATGGGGTAATGGGAACGCCAATTACCAACACACACACACACTCAAAGTGGTCGGCTTTGTGTGTTGCTGGTGTTTACCTTGTTCTGCTGTTTACCCTGTTCCCACCTAAGACACACATACCCTATGATGAAGCGCCTGTCTGCGTTCACACACCTCACCCTGTGATCCACACACGTGGCCAGCCTAGGCCCCCGCCCATCCACTCATTACCACGCTGTGGGGGTGGGGGTGGGGGGGGGAGGTGGAGTGTGAGGGGTCGGTGTGGGTGTGGGTGTGTGTGTGTGTGGGTGTGTGGGTGTGGGTGTGGGTGTAGAGGGCGCTCGTGGGGGGTGGGTGTGGAGAGTAACAGGGTGGGGTGTGTCGGTTGGTTGTTGGAGTTTTATGTCTTGGTAACATCTAAGGTCATATCAGGACGGGTACCGACTTGTGACAGTGCACACTCATGGTGGTGACTTAATAGTGCTGCCCCAGTGGGAAATGAGGTTGCGGGCATCATGACCCGATTCCCCACTCAGTCGCCTTATCCTGCTACTGAGCTAACCAATCCCCTATCCTAGTAATGCCGAGCGCCGGGCTAGGATGCGACAAGTATAAATTTTATAAGTCATTGGTTTGACTCGACTGGGATTCGAACTCTCGACCTTCCGCACGGGAAGCCTGCGCTCTACCGATTCAACCACCACGTCCGGTCCCCATGTGCCAGGTCATGGAATTCGAAGCCATAGGATTCAAATCCTAGCCGACTAAAACCGATAACTTATAAATTTATACTTGTCGCTACTTAGCCTGGCGCTTAGCATTATTAGGACATAGCAAGGAGTAGTGGAATGAGGAAGACCACGATTGAAGTTTCCCTTACTTATGCCTTGGTCACATGCTTGTGGCATGCTTACGGCAGCCGTAAGTCACCGTATCGGCCAGACCGTACGGCGACCGTACAGAAGGGCATACGGTGTTAATTTAAAGTTGCAAAGTCCGATGGTTTTGAGTTTCTGTAATTTTCTGAGATAAATATTTTAGGTTGTTCATTATAATCTACCGTACTTTAGTTTGAAATAACTTTGATTTTAAATAGATAACTTTTGAGATATCTAAAGTGCACACATGCTACATTAATTTTGGCAAGCACGCCAAAACTCTGCACCATAGGTTTTTGCAGTAACAGATTATATTAAGTTGCCTCAGTATGCCCTTCAATTTGGTGACAAATGTTTAATAAGTGCACCATTACCTAAGTTTAATATGTAGAATCAAATCTAGATAATTATTTAGGTTTTCAAAATTTGATGTTTTCATCGGTCTATGCAGCTTTAATAGAACATGCCTTAAGCTAAGATTCCTTACACGCGGTATGCGGTGTGTGAATGCGAATGCGGCAACAAATCGAAACGCCTTGAAGTCAATGGGCTACATCCCTTACATGCGGTATGCGAATGCGAATGCGAATGCGACAACTCGATCAGTCCCTGTAGCGATCGGTGCGGCATGCGGCATGCGGCATGCGGCATGTGGCATGCGGTATGTGAATAGAAACGTCAGTCGCACATGTCCATTAGTTTGAGACTAGGAGAGGGGACTGATCATTACGGAACGGTCACACACATGGGTGCTGAGTGGAAACATATGGTAGTGGCGGTGTGGAGACACTTGCCGCTTACCGCGTAGAAGGAATCCTCCCATTCGCATACCATTTACCGTATACCGCATACCACCTAGAAGGAATCTTAGCTTGACACCATAGGCTTATGCAATAACAGGTTCTATTAAATTAACACCGTATGCCCTTCTGTGTAGAAACAAATGCTTAATAAGTGCACCAGTATCGAAGTTCGATATTTAGATTTTAATCTCAGGTGAGTGTTTTGGCTTTGCAAATTTGACGCTTCATCTGAGTATGCAGTTTAAATGTAATTCTTTATTAGATTAAGGTCAGCTATGAGTTGCTTAGGTCTCACAGATTCTCTTCTATCAATACTCATCCCAGAGCCCTCGGGGCCTCAAACCCCAGATTAAAAGAGAATGTATATATATATATATATATATATATATATAAGAGATGGCTACGCCCTAGTAGGAGAAAGACACAAAGCGAGGAGTGGTGGAAGCCTCAGATTTTATTGACCGAGGCTCTGACCGAGCAATATACCGCCGTACCTAATACAAAAGTTTAAAATCTAGGCTCATGTGACGCAGACAGTGTGGAAAGGCGCATGACTAGGCGCTGCTGGCACCAAACTCGCCAGGCGGGAACCGGCCCACAGAAAATCGCCTGATCAGGCGTTATGGATAAATAATAAATAGCATGCATAATAAAAAGCGGAATAAATATTACAAGAATGTTCGCCCCTTTATATTCATATAATGCGTTATATATCACATATATATATATATGTGCCAGGGAGGGAGTTAGTAGTCAGAGAACCATCCCCAATTGCGTAATACAAGAAAACTGCAAACAAAACTCCTAATGGTATATACAAAACATGTGTATTATTATCAGCGGTACAGTGAATGGTGGTTACAGTGTGCAGGGGTGGTGGCACCACCATCGGAGCTGGGCTTGGGGAGGCTGGAGCAGTAGATGACTAGGACAGACGCCCTCAGTCCATTGAGCTGAGTGAGTGATGAGGGAAAGGAGGGATATTCCGGGTTATTATACTCGTATAATTCTTATATATATATTTTTTTTATGGCGCCAAAGTGGCAGCAGGCAATTTTCAAGCTTAGTCATGTTAAAGTAGCGTAGTCCGATGGCTTTGAGTTTCTGACATATTTTCAGATAAATATATTATGTCGCTTATTTATCATTATTATTATTATTATTATTAATATTATTATTATTATTATCTACCCAATTTAGTTTAAAGTAAATCACTTTTGAGGTATTTGAAGTGAAACCATTTCCATTAATTCCATTTTGTTTGTGAAGAAACGATTATGGAGCAATGGACAAACAAATAGGAATGTAAAAATAAAAGAACTTTTTGAAGGTTTGATTCTGATATTTATGTGAATGTTTGCCTTGGCCTTTACGGGGATTTGCCCCTGAACTCTTCATATGCACTTTTTTAAATGTTGTGCTTACAATTTTGTTAATTTCCGATAAGCACATGCGAACAATTTTGCACTGAACATTTTTAGATTTCTGCCTACCCCCCTGATTTAGTTTTTATGTTTCATTACGAGGCCGTCTGTTGTCTGTCCATTTTGTTGCAGGAAGCCCGCCTTTACTGTAGTTGTCGGAAATGACCGTCAAGCCCTTGTCACACCTCACTAGATTGAGGAAACGGATAGAACAGGACACAAATATTCTAGTCCGGTGGTGGTTTCAGCGGGTTCCCGTGCTCAGAGGTGTCCCTCGCTTCTGCGCTGCTTCTGCGCATGCGCGGTTTTCGCATCAACTCGGGTCACCTGAGCCACTTATTGGCGCATGCGCACATCCTACAAACTCGGGTCGAATAATCGAATACGCTTCTCCACGCTCGGGTGGACAATCTTTTTTTTTTTTTTAATAACCGATAAAAATACAGCAAAATAGGATTTAAAGTATTTTATGATGGCCCAGTTTACCTATATTTCCATTTAATTAATCTAAGTTATTCTTTTTATGCACATGGCACGTGTATTTGTCGACTCCACTCGCCGTGTTCTATTTGAATTTCTGACGACTCGGATGACCCGAGTCGCCCGGGTAGTGTTAATCGATTACGGCCATCCTTATACGATTCTGACGCATGCGCAGAAGCGAGGGACACCTCTGAGCACGGGAACCCGCTGAAACCACCACACCGGTGTGATTCGGACGTGACATGTATCGATTATGGAATGGATAGAAAAGGACGGGTAACAGACGGTAACGGAAGGGTAAAAGACAGTAACGAATGGTAACAGTTGATAACGTAGCTAACAATCAACGGACAATTCAGTATACAAAAAGAACTATAACGAACCACAACGGACATGAACGAACGGTAACAGACGGTAATGGACGGGAACGGACAGGTAACGGACAGGGAACGGATGGGGACGGACGGGAAACGGAGGGTAACGGAGGGTAACGGATGGAGAACAGACGGGGAATGGATGGTAATGGATAATAACTGCATACATCAGTCCGGCGCAATCCGTTACAAGTTTTGTGCATGCTCAAAACTTGTAACGGATCAGGCTGGATATCAACGGATATCAATGGATATGCAATGGACACAAACCAGACTTTGCCGGATATCAACAAACTTTGTTCAGTTTCTTTCCATTTCCCCAATCCGGCGAGATGTGACAGAGCCTTTAGCAAACCAGTTATCGGAGCACTTATGGCACATCAGTACGGTGCATGCCGGGAGAGGAAATAGGGCGGCGGTTAATGAGTCTGTCCTTATTTCCTAAGCCAGATGCCGGACGGGATAGCTTAGAGGTACAGCGTCCGGTTCCAATGCTAGAGGTCGCAGGATCAACTCTCGGCCGAGTTGGAATGTAGCGATTTTGCATTGCACAGACAACGCTTTTATGAAACACATAATCTGCAAGACCTTTTTTAAAAATGTGAAATGTGTAGTAGTGACTGAAGTGTTTTAAACAGCTGAACTATATCTACTTCTATGAATATACCATGGTGTTTTCATTTACGCAACCTTTTACTCTTACGTAGACAAATAAATTTAAAACATTAAAATGCTTAATTATTTTTGGCCTATTGTTTTTTATTTCTTTTTTGAGAGATATAGTCGAGATTAAAAAAAAAAAAAAAATAAAAAACCATCTCGCCATGAATATGGCCGTAGCTGCCGACAGCTAAAACCCTCGAGTCACTCACTCTCGTACGAGTAAAAGCAGGACCGTAAAGCCTGCAGGGGGTCACGTATACGTTAGTGGACGTGGTCGAACGTAGCTGAACGTAGTGGAGGCTAACGTGGGTCAAACGTGGTGTAAGTACGCTAAACTTTGTTAAAATACGTTAAGGTTCGGCAGGTTTTGGTATGGATAAATACGTTACGATACGGAAAAATATGTTACGGTACGGATGCCGATACAGTACGGATAAATGTTATGGTATGTATGCCAGTATATTCAACTACGTTCAACTACGTTCAACTACGTTCAACTACGTTCAACTACGTTCAACTACGTTCAACTACGTTCAACTACGTTCAACTACGTTAGCGTCCACTACATTCACCTATGTCCACTAATGACTATCTAACTAGGGCTTCGTCCAGGTATGCTAGAGTGCGTTAGAGCATGCTAGTGTATGCTAGAGTACACTAGAGTATGCTAGAGTATGCTAGAGTGTGCTAGGGTACACTCTTTTGAACATGTTAAAAAATTAAATCGGACATCACAGCTCACCCACTTTATTACCAAATTAACATCACGGACAAGTATGGATGCCGGTACATTCAACTATGTTCAACTACATTCAACTACTTTCAACTACGTTCAACTACGTTCAACTACGTTCAACTACATCCACTAACGTGTATGTGACCAGGGCATAAAGCCCTACTTGCATGATTTTTGTGTGCATTTGCGCCATATAAAGGCCATCACACTATGACGTAACATGGTAGCGTAAGCCGACGTAGGTGAAATTTGGCCATTACGTCGGGATACGTCGAGATACATTACTCGTTCGTTAAGCCTACATCGAGATATGATGAGTTATGTCGAGATACGGTGACACACGTCAAGGTTTTGGACATACCCAAAACTTTTGATGTAGCCCGACGTAAAGGTCGTTACGTTGGGTTATGTTGGGCTTATGTTGCGCTGACATTAGGCTTCCGCCGAGATACATTAGATGTTCGTTAGAGGTACGTCGATCTACATTGAGCTACGTCGACTTGCGGTAGACTGACGGAGAGCTGAGAGGAATGTGCAGCCCGACAATGACTGACATTGTGGTGTTAACGTATCTCGATGTAGGTCTAACATGTCTCTGACGTGTGTCTAACATTAGTCTAACGTAAGCCCAACGTGTTTGATGTATTCGATGTAGTTGACGAATGGCTGGTGCACGCGTAACCTATGTAACGTTCGGCAATGTTCTTTGAACGTAAGCAAACGTGCTGTAAACGTGGTGTGAATGTTTTGCCTCGCTGTCCTTAAGCTGAGCACGATGGACTGTCGTTAGACTGATGGTGTTCACTTGTGGGCCTGACGTCGACTCGCGTTACAAATTATGCCAGAGTCACACATATAGTATCACATAATTAGGGGCGGGCGTAATTATGTGAGTCATATGCTAAGCCATCACTAGGGTTTCGCTCGGCTGATGCCGTGCGCGCTGGAGGCTCGTTAGCCTTATGTTGGGCCTTTTTTTTTACATTCTAACTTGTTGAGTCACATTACAACTATGTTGGACCAACGCTTCGCCTCCGTCCACTATGTTGCACTGACGTCCAATTTGGCCCAGGAATGCCGAGAATTTTGACGTATCTCAACGTAAAAAATTGATTTTTATGTTGCCCACTGGCTCGCCTGTTACGTCGTAGTGTGACAGGGGTATTACAGAACATCAGAATCCAACCAATGAAACTAACTATGCTGGTGGTGTCCTGCTGTTGGGATGCATTAATGCAGGTGGTGTCCTACTGTGGGGT
The DNA here is from genome assembly GCA_030323885.1 of Branchipolynoe longqiensis. Lineage (NCBI taxonomy): Eukaryota > Metazoa > Annelida > Polychaeta > Phyllodocida > Polynoidae > Branchipolynoe > Branchipolynoe longqiensis. The sequence continues at coordinate 2,794,153 of CM059198.1, forward strand.
GTAGTGATGCAGGTGGTGTCCTGCTGTTGGGATGCATTAATGCAGGTAGTGTTCAGTTGTGGGGTATATTAATGCAGGTGGTGTCATATTGTGGGGTGTATTAATGCAGGTGGTGTCCTGCTGTTGGGGTGTATTAATGCAGGTGGTGTCCTGCTGTGGTGGTGTATTAATGCAGGTGGTGTCCTTCTGTGGGGTGTATCAGTGCAGGTGGTGTACTACTGTGGGGTGTATTAATGCAGGTGGTGTCTTGCTGTTGGGGTATATTAATGCAGGTGGTGTACTGCTGTGGTGGTGTATTAATGCAGGTGGTGTCCTTCTGTGGGGTGTATCAGTGCAGGTGGTGTCCTACTGTGGGGTGTATTAATGCAGGTGGTGTCCTGCTGTGAGGTGTATTAATTCAGCTGGTGTCCTACTCTGGGGTGTATTAATGCAGGTGGTGTCCTGCTGTGAGGTGTATTAATGCAGGTGGTGTCCTTCTGTGGGGTGTATTAATGCAGGTGGTGTCCTGATGGGAGGTGTATTAATTCAGCTGATGTCCTACTCTGGGGTGTATTAATGCAGGTGGTGTCCTGCTGTGAGGTGTATTAATTCAGCTGGTGTCCTACTCTGGATGTATTAATGGAGGTGGTGTCCTGCTGTGAGGTGTATTAATGCAGGTGGTGTCCTATTGTGGGGTGTATCAATGCAGGTGGTATCCTACTGTGGGGAGTATTAATGCAGGTGGCGTCCTGCTGTGGGGATACATTAATGCATGTGGTGTCCTTCTGTGGATATGTAGTAATGCAGGTGATGTCCTTATATGGGGAAACATTAATACAGGTGGTAACCTGTTATGGGGATGCATTAATGCAGGTGGTGACTTACTGTGGGGATATATTAATGCAGCTGGCGTCCTGTTGTGGGGGTATATTAATGTAGGTGGTGTCCTGCTGTGGGGATGTATTAATGTAGGTGATGACCTGCTGTGGAGGTGTATTAATGCAGGTGGTGTCCTGCTGTTGGGGGTATTAATGCCGGTGGTGTCCTGTTGTGGGGGTGTATTAAAGCAGGTGGTGTCCTGCTATGGGGGTGTATTAATGCAGGTGGTGTCCTGCTGTGGGGGTGTATTAATGCAGGTGGTGTCCTCCTGTGGGGATGTATTAATGCAGGTGGCATCCTGCTGTTGGGGTGTATTAATGCAGGTGGTGTCCTGCTGTGGGGATGTATTAATGTAGGTGATGACCTGCTGTGGGGGTGTATTAATGCAGGTGGTGTCCTGCTTTTGGGGTGTATTAATGCAGGCGGTGTCCTGCTGTGGGGGTGTATTAATGCAGGTGGTGTCCTGCTTTTGGGGTGTATTAATGCAGGCGGTGTCCTGATGTGGGTGTGTATTAATGCAGGTGGTGTCCTGTTGTGGGGGTGTATTGAAGCAGGTGGTGTCCAGCTGTGGGGGTGTATTAATGCAGGTGGTGTCCTCCTGTGGGGATGTATTAATGCAGGTGGCATCCTGCTGTGGGGGTGTATTAATGCAGGTGGTGTCCTGCTGTGGGGGTGTATTAATGCAGGTGGTGTCCTGCTTTTGGGGTGTATTAATGCAGGCGGTGTCCTGCTGTGGGGGTGTATTAATGCAGGTGGTGTCCTGTTGTGGGGGTGTATTAAAGCAGGTGGTGTCCAGCTGTGGGGGTGTATTAATGCAGGTGGTGTCCTCTTGTGGGGATGTATTAATGCAGGTGGCATCCTGCTGTTGGGGTGTATTAAAGCAGGTGGTGTCCTGCTGAGGGGATGTATTAATGTAGGTGATGACCTGCTTTTGGGGTGTATTAATGCAGGTGGTGTCCTGCTTTTGGGGTGTATTAATGCAGGTGGTGTCCTGCTGTGGGGGTGTATTAATGCAGGTGATGTCCTGCTGTGGGGGTGTATTAATGCAGGTGGTGTCCTGCTATGGGGGTGTATTAATGCAGGCGGTGTCCTGATGTGGGGGTGTATTAATGCAGGTGGTGTCATGCTGTGGGGGTGTATTCATGCAGGTGGTGTCCTGCTGTGGGGGTGTATTAATGCAGGTGGTGTCCTGCTGTGGGGATGTATTAATGCAGGTGGTGTCCTGCTGTGGGGATGTATTAATGCAGGTGGTGTCCTGTTGTGGGAGTGTATTAATGCAGGTGGTGTCCTGCTGTGGGGGTGTATTACTGCAGGTGGTGTCCTGCTGTGGGGGTGTATTAATGCAGGTGGTATCCTGATGTTGGGGTATAATACTGCAGGTGGTGTCCTGCTGTGAGTGTGTATTAATGCAGGTGGTGTCGTGCTGTGGGGGTGTATTAATGCAGGTGGTGTCCTGATGTGGGGGTGTATTAATGCAGGTGGTGTCCTGCTGTGGGGGTGTATTAATGCAGGTGGTGTCCTGCTGTGAGGGTGTATTAAGTCAGGTGGTGTCCTGCTGTGGGTGTGTATTAATGCAGGTGGTGTCCTGCTGTGGGGGTGTATTCATGCAGGTAGTGTCCTGCTGTGAGGGTGTATTAATGCAGGTGGTGTCCTGCTGTGGGGATGTATTAATGCAGGTGGTGTCCTGCTGTGGGGATGTATTAATGCAGGTGGTGTCCTGCTGTGGGGGTGTATTACTGCAGGTGGGGTCCTGCTGTGGGGGTGTATTACTGCAGGTGGTGTCCTGCTGTGGGGGTGTATTAATGCAGGTGGTGTCCTGCTGTGGGGGTGTATTACTGCAGGTGGTGTCCTGTTGTGAGGGTGTATTAATGCAGGTGGTGTCGTGCTGTGGGGGTGTATTAATGCAGGTGGTGTCCTGCTGTGGGGGTGTATTAATGCAGGTGGTGTCCTGCTGTGGGGGTGTATTAATGCAGGTGGTGTCCTGCTGTGAGGGTGTATTAATGTAGGTGGCGACCTGCTGTGGGGTGTATTAATGCAGGTGGTGTCCTGCTGTGAGGGTGTATTAATGCAAGGGGTGCCCTGCTGTGGGGGTTTATTAATGCGGGTGGTGTCCTGCTGTGGGGGTGTATTAATGCAGGTGGTGTCCTGCTGTGGGGGTGTATTAATGCAGGTGGTGTTCTGCTGTGAGGGTGTATTAATGCAGGGGTGTCCTGCTGTGGGGGTGTATTAATGCAGGTGGTGTCGTGCTGTGGGGGTGTATTAATGCAGGTGGTGTCCTGCTGTTGGGGTGTATTAATGCAGGTGGTGTCCTGCTGTAGGGATGTATTAATACAGGTGGTGTCGTGCTGTGGGGGTGTATTAATGCAGGTGGTGTCCTGCTGTTGGGGTGTATTAATGCAGGTGGTGTCGTGCTAAGGGGGTGTATTAATGCAGGTGGTGTCCTGCTATGAGGGTGTATTAATGCAGGTGGTGTCCTGCTGTGATGTGTATTAATGCAGGTGGTGTCCTGCTGTGGGGGTGTATTAATGCAGGTGGTGTCCTGCTGTGAGGGTGTATTAATGCAGGTGTTGGTGTGCTGTGGGGGTGTATTGATGCAGGTGGTGTCCTGCTGTGGGGGTGTATTAATGCAGGTGGTGTCCTGCTGTGGGGTGTATTAATGCAGGTGGCGTCGTGCTGTGGGGGTGTATTAATGCAGGTGGTGTCCTGCTGTGCGGGTGTATTAATGCAGGTGGTGTCCTGCTGTGGGGGTGTATTAATGCAGGCGGTGTCCTGCCTGTTGTGGGGGTGTATTAATGCAGGTGGTGTCCTGCCTGCTGTGGGGTTGTATTAATGCAGGTGGTGTCCTGCCTGCTGTGGGGATCTATTAATGCAGGTGGTGTCCTGCCTGCTGTGGGGGTGTATTAATGCAGGTGGTGTCCTGCTGTGGGGCTTCCTTAATACAGCTGACATCGTCAATGAGAGCCAAATAAAACACAACTTACGACTTCCTGTCGACTTAGTGTGTTTCATTACAAACTGGTCAGCTCACCTCCCACTCCAAGAAGATATGGCCTGACCCCGGACACCCTAATGACACTTAAATGGGGGACACCTTGGTATTAAGAAACATCTACTAGCGCCAGGTAATTTATTTATCTTGAACTAGAAGAAAGCAACGCACATGCAGGGACATATCTGATTCTAGGTACAAATTTCAATTTCAATTTTCTTGTAGCAATCATTTAGCATAAGTATGGACTTTAATTTAATGTTGGTTGGTTGTTGGAGTTTTATGTCCTGGTAACATCTGAGGTAATATCAGGATGGGTACCCACTTGTGACAATGCACACTGCTGGTGAATTTATAGCGCTGCCCCACTGGGAGACCAGGTTGCCAGCACGATGACCCGATATCACACTCAGTTACATTATTCTGACACTGAGCAAACCAGTCCTAGCCCTATCTGAATAATGCCAAGTGCCAGGCTAGGAAGCGACAAGTATCAATTTTGTAAGTCATTGGTTTGAATCGAGACGAAATTAAATTCCTGATCTTCCGCGCGGGAGTTCTGGACTCTACCGTTTCAGCGACCGCGTCCGGTTTAATTTAATATGACATTGTGTAAAGTCGTCAGCTGGCAGTTGTAGTTGTGTGGGCAGGCTAAATAGGAAATCACTACAGGCAAGTAGAAGAAAGGCAGAGGGTAGAAAAGGTAGAGAGAGCTTGCACCCTCAGGTTTATTATTATATAGTGGCTTTAGAATTCAAGATGGCCTGTCACATGACCAGATCCTCCAATCAACAGTAAGCATTCACATGTCCACCAATCAACAGTTCTAGTATCCATGCCTTGGTTGTTTTGGCCTACCTGCCCTGTTGTGTCTGGGTGTGCAGTATCCGTATCTAACAGTTGGGGGGAGGGGGTTGTGAGCAGAGCTGCTAAGGCTCTATCACATTAACAGTAGTGCCCCTCTCACACTATCTATAGAATACACAATGTCTATTTAATCTAGGTAAAGGATTACCAATACTACACAATACCACATGCATTTGGTCACATTACATCATTTCCCTTATATATAACATTTGTAATCCCCTATAGACCAGTTCACATTACTCACCAATGTGTAATTATCGGGGGAAGCAATACAGTGAGTGACTTTACTACACGTTTGTGGTAAAATAAACTCAACTCAACTCAATTCCCACACAATTACCTGCACGTATTTTCTCAGTGCTCCTTTCGGTGTACTTTCCATTATTTGTAACTAATAAATGAGCTCCAACCATTTTGCATTAAGTATCTTAAGGCCCGGTCACATGCACATTAGGGGATGTAGTTGAATGTAGTGTAGGCTAACATAGTTGAACGTAGTTGAACGTACTTGAACGTACTTGAATGTACCGGCATCCATACTTCTCCGTCATGCTAACTTGGTAATAACGTAGGTGGGCAATGAGTTCCGGTTTAATCTTTGGACATGTTCAAAAGAGCGCTACGTGAGAGGCTAAGATACTGTGTCGAACTCTCCGTAGTCTTAATGTACTCTAGCATACTCTAGCATACTCTAGCGTACTCTAGCATACTTTAGCATACTTTGATGTAGTTGAACGTAATTGACTGTAGTGGAGGCTAACATACATTGAACGTAGTTGACTGTACCGGCATCCATGTCGTAACATATTTATCGGTACCAAAGCCTACCGTACCTTAACGTTTTTCACTGTAGTTTAACACGTTTACACCACGTTTGACCCATTGTAAAAAGATATGATCTTTCTGTCGTAATAGCCAAGCTTGGACTCATATCAATATCTCGGGTGATGTAGTTGGGACCATTGGTATGTAATAGTGATGTAATGTGTGCCCACTATGTGTAAATAACTATGTGTAAATGTTATGACACATGGTGACCGGAATTGCGGTATGATGCCTGGATATTAAGATACGGTTACTAATTACAGGAATGTTGCCTCCATGCAGCAGGAAGAGTGCAACAGGGAGGGGGACATGTATTATTGTTTAATGCAACTATATGGTGACTACTTCTTACCATGGGATCACTGGATAAGCACACCCAGCCAGTCTACATATATTAGGGACACCACCTGCCCTGGGGTTGAGTGACAGGTGCTCCCCTCTTGGGCGCCACCCATCCCAGGCTGCAGAGGTGTCTGATTGGCTGGCTGTGTGAGCCCAGTCACCCTTGTACTCCTTGAACTTGCTGGACAGACCACACACTCACTCTAGAGATACCAAAGGAAGCAGTTCACCACTGAGCTGTGTGTAACAGCCATAAGACTTAGGTTCAATGGGAATGAGGCACTGATTTTTACTGAACAAGCAGAAGCTTTGTTGGTCTGTGTAGCAGGTTGTAAGTGTGTCAGGGTGGCAGGTCACTAGTAGGTGAACAAGAGTTGTAGCAATAAAGCGCAACCTTATCACTGTAAATCTTGCGTGACTTGTCTCCCTTTCTTTCTTATGAGTTGTGTTTTGGTATTTAGTGGGGGGAGACTGGCAGACAGTTGCCAGGATCCTCCTGATAGTAGTGAGTATAAGAGGAGTAACTGGAGATGGCAACACAACCAGTTATCCTTCACCATGTTAATCTATCCTACGTTCAACTACGTTCACTAACGCGTATGTGAAGAGGGCTTCAGAGTGAGTGCTAAGGATCCCATGCTTGCATTTGTTGACTTTAAAGAGCATCGCAAGTGAAATTTGTTTGAGCTATTTAAAAAAGGTTGCCCTCTCATTGAAAATAATATCTAAATATTTAGCATATAATTAATTTAAATGACCAACATATGCTCTTTCTGATAACCTTAGTAAAACTTCATAGTATGATGAAGCGTCAAACTTTCAAAGCCAAACCAAATATCTATAATTGATTCTAGATATCTAACTTAGATATTGATCTCCATATTAAGCATTTGTTGCCACATAGAAGGGAATTCTGAAACGGTTTAATAGAAGCTATTATGGCTGAAGTCTATGGTGTCAGATTTTTGGCAGCCTTGCCAACACTAATTTGACATGTTTGCATTTCAAATATCTTAAAACTTAGCCATTTAATAAAAAGACTTACCCCAAACTAAAGTATAGCAAGTCATAGCAATCAATTTATATATTTATCTCAGAAAATGACAGGAACTCAAAACCATCGGACGATGCAACTTTAACTACAACTTCAGGCATAACTTAATACTATAATAAATATTCATTCAATTTGAAATTCAGCCGTTAAATACAAGTACCTTTCTAGCCGTAACCCTTAAACTACTACAGTAAAACCTCTCTAAATCGACCGACCTTGTGACCGACTTTAAGTTGTCGATTTAGGGAGGTGGATGGTTTAGGGAGTTAGAATATGGTTACAATGGTATTGTTGTGACGCAAGTAAAGCGTCGATATAGAGGAGTGGTCCATCTGTGGAGGTGGTCGATTATGGACGTTTTACTGTATACATTTTTTTGTTATTACAAATTTGAAAACCTCTTTTTGTTAGCCGTGTCTCAGGTAGGATAGTACTCAGTAGACAGAAACTAATGAGACCTGAGACCGGGACTCTCCACATCTCAATCTCCCTTCTCAACAGGTGAACTGGTTATACCCCTGTCACACTACGACATAACGAGCAAACGTAAGCCTGACGTGATCACTTTTCGTCATTACGTTGACGTACGTTGGGTTACGTTATGATGACGTCAGAATGATGTTAGACTGACATCGAGCTATGTCACGTTACATCGTGTTACGTCGGCGCGCATCAAAGTTTTGAACCTGTTCAAAACTTTCGACGTAACTAGAACGTAAGGGTTTACGTTCGCCGTATGTTCTGTACACGTTTGGTGAACGTCAATGAAACGCTGGTCACTATGTTGCACTACGTTGCATTACGTTGCATTACCTTGACCCACATTAAAGGTGGCGGGAACGTGCAGTCCGCATCATGAAAACGTCGGGATAACGGACGCCTAACGGACGTCCAACGTACGTTTACCGTTTTGCCACCGTTTCATGACGTAAGTAACGTAAGGTAATGTAAAGCAATGTAGTTCTGGCGATCGAATAACGTTAATAACGTCCCGTCAGCGTAATTACGTTGTCCTCTCTCGTCTTCACTACGCTTTACCAACGTTACGCTCTTGTCAACTACGCTGCATCCACATTCAACTTGTGCCCAAATTTGCATACTACGCCGAGAAGTTCAACGTTCTTCACATTCTCCCTACGCTGACGTAGTTACGTCGTAGTGTGACAGGGCCTTTACACAGTGAACTGCCATGATTTAATGCTGCCAATAACGGTCAAGGTCACCTTGAACCAATACGGATCACAGTGACCACGAACCCATAAAGTTCACAGCGTGAGGCCGATCGACGCCGTAACCGTCCTTTGAAAGCCTGATTCACCCGATATAGTACCTCACTACGCCGCCAGGCGGCTTTCACGGCGACCCATCAGGAGGCCCCTCTCAGGGGACCAATCAGAAGTCGCCCCTGAGGGCTCTCACGAACTGACGCGGTAGCTACAGTTGCCGTGGTCGACAGAATCCACATAAACACTGCGGCGGCCATTTTGATTGAGTGACAGGAAGTGGAGAGGCTCATGGGTAATACTCCAATCTTGGTCAAGGAGTGCTCAATGCTGTTACTTGTTAGAGCATCGCCAGCATCTGGTTGGTTGGTTGGTTGTTGGAGTTTTACGTCTTGGCATCATATACGGTCATATCAGGACGGGTACCAAATTGTGACAGTGTACACTCATGGCGACTTTATAGTGTTGCTCCACTGGGAAATCAGGCCGCCAGCACCATGACCTGGTTAGGAAACGACAAGTATCAATTTTCTAAGTCGTTGGTTTTCATTGGTTGGGAATTGAACTCTCGATCTTCGGCACGGGAAGCCTGCACTCTACCGATTGAGCCACGGCGTCCGGTTTAATTGAATATCCCACTCGGTCACATTATCCTGACATTGAGCTAACCAGTCCTTACCCTATCCTATTAATGCCGAGCGCCAGGCTGGGTAGCGACAGGTATCAATCTTAAAGTCATTAGTTTGACTCGACCGGGAACCGAACTACCGACCTTCCGCACGCGAGTCCAGCGCTCTACCGATTAGGCCATGGCGTCCGGTCAATAGGCTAGCATCTAGAAACACCTCATTGTGTTCAGTCGGTGCTCGAGCAACTACTTTGATGTTTATTTCTTTGTTGTTTTACATCCTAGCAACATCTAAGGTCATATCAGGATAGGTACCGACTTGTGAGATTGCACACGAATAGTGACTTCAGAATTCTGCGAAATTGGGAGACCAGGCCACCTATCCTGATACTGTATTAACCAGTTTTTGTCCTGTCCTAATAATGGAGAGCGTCAGACTAATTAGCGACAAGCATCACTTTTGTAAGTCATTTGTTTGACTCGGCTGGAACTCGAACTCCCGACCTTCCGCATGGGAAGCCAGCGCTTTATTGATTCGGCCATCACGCCCGGTCTTGCAATTTTTCAAATATGTTTAACGTGAGAATCGCTTTGTTAAATAGTTTGTTTTTGGAAGTTGATGTCCTGGCAACATCCAAGGTCTTATCAGGACGGGTATCGACTTATGACTGTGCGCACTCATGTTGTCTTTATAGTGCTGCCACACTGAGAAATCAGGTCGCCAGCACCATGACATGATATCCCCCTCATTCACATTATCCTGACCCTGAGCTAACCAGTCCTTGCCCTTTCCTATTAATGCTGAGCGCCAGGCTAGGTAACAACACGTATCAATTTGATAAGTCATTGCTTAGTATGACTCAGAAAGGACTCGAACTCCCGACCTTCCACACGGGAAGCCAACGCTGCACCGATTCGCCCACCACGTCCGGTCGTGCAGTTGAACAAATACGTGAAAAGTGAATCTCTTCGTTAAATGAACGCACTGGTGAGCTACAAATAAACTTGTCTCTATACTTCTGTCGCTGGTTTTACTCATGTCATGTCCGGAAGATACACCAGAGGGCGCCCAAACCGGAAGTGAGGCATGGGACCAGTTTCCTTCAAACATGGCAGATTACCTTCATGGACTGTATCGATTCAGACTGATTTAGTTTCATTGATGGATAAGGCCTAGCATTACATTTGATTTGGGGCGGGGGGTTGGGGGTAGGGGGGTGGGGGGAGGAACCACCCTGGCTGTTCCACCCTATCTCCCTCTAGACTCTTGCCTCAGGCCTTGCTCGATCGAGGCGCCACCTGTTGCCTCCCACCGGAACCTGCGGCCATGCTGTGGCCATTTCCCGTCCTGACATCAGGGCCGATTTTTCCGCCCACCCGCCCGGCTGTGTCTACTGTTCCTACTTGTTCCTTCCTATTCATTCTCCAGTACTTCATGTCTAGTTCCTGTTCTAGTGAATGTGGATGTTCCTTAGTAGCGTTTTCTGTGGCGGAGTGGTTAGAGTGTCTGACTTTTTCTAGGTCAGACTCCTAATCTGAGGGTCGGCGGTTCGATTCCCCATGCCCCCAGCTCTGCCAATTTGGATTTCCACCGCTGTGTATAACTTACAGCGTCATCAAAGGCCGGTTGCTCTCATACCATGTCTATCACTCTATGTGGTGTGGGAGGTTAAAAATCCCTTGGGTCGGTAAAAGTGTAGGCTTTCTATCGACCAGCAGTGGAATGAGGAAGACCAGTCGTCTATGACTGAAATTTCCCCTGCTTAAACAACTAATGGACCAAAAAATAAGAAGAAAAAAAAGGGCTTTCGGACTACTCGGGAATCTAATAAACACTTTTCACTCCACCTCACCTCCCTCAGATCGTGCGAATCATGGCTTGATATGAGTAGTCCAGAGCCTGCCATAGATATCTGTATACAACTGCTGAAGAGGAGAATTTGAATGTTTTGTTTGAGTAATAGACATATATAGCTTTAAAACGTCACTAGGTGGAATTTTGAAAACCCGTGCAAAAGCAGATATGACATTTACTCTCTGGAACGCCGTGATGGGATGGCTGAATGAGTTAGGTCGTCCGTCTCCCGTGTTGGTAGATTGTGGGAGCATGGGTTTGAATCCTGGTCGAGTCAAACCAATGATTTAAAAATTGATACTTGTCGCTTCCTAGCCAGATGCTCGGCATAACTAGGATAGGGCAAGGAGCAGTGGAATGAGGAAGACCAGTCGTCTGCGACCAAAATTTCCCCTGCTTAAGCAACTAATGTACAAAAAAACAAAAACAAAAAAACAAGGCATATGTTGCCGACACGGCGTAAAGAAACCACCAATCAATCAATCAATCAATCACTCTCTGCACAGCATCATGTGCAGGGTAAACATAGCTGCTCGGATTGTGGACACTTAAAGGTGCATACTCCGATGAAAACATCAATTTTTCAAAACAAAAAGAATTATCTAGATTTGATTTTACATATCTAACTTAGATAATGGTGTATTTATTAAACATTTGTCGCTACATTGAAGGGAAAATCAAGTCAATTTAATAGAACTTTGTACTGTAGAAGCCTATGGTGTCAGAGTTCTGGTGTGCTTGCCCAAATTAATGTTGCATACTTACACTTCAAATATCTCAAAAGTTAGCCATTTAAAATAAACGTTACTTCAAATTAAAGTAAGGTAGATTATAGCGATCAACCTAATATATATATGTCAGAAAATATCAGAAACTCAAAACCATCGGAGTATGCAACTTTAAATTTGATAGGAATCTCAAAGTGAGTCCATCAACAAGGAAACATGCTTTCGCTCAGTTTTAAGTAAGGTTGTCTTACACCACTGTTCTGAGTTCGAGGTGAATCTGTTATCTAAACATGACCTACATCTACGGCCAGCGATGGTACAAACATCATTACCGTCCAGGCATCCTCACAACCGGCCAATGCTTCATAGCAGTGCGTCAACAATATTTTATTGTAAGGCCAAATAAAATAATTAATTGGTTTTCGTCCCCGACTGTGCCTTAAAAATCACCCGTCCCTGATTTTTGTTGAGCTGTTAAAAATGTGTCGGGCTACCAGTAATTCAACTTTCGTATCAATTATTAAGTCATTGGTTTGACTCGGCCAGGATTCAAACCCAGGAGTTCGAATACCACGACCTACCAGAACGGGAGGCGGACGGTCAAATCATTCGACCATCGCGTCTGGTTCCGTTTTATATATATATATATGTAAAAAACGAAAAAATATAAATAAAATCCGCCCGCCCGACTCTTATTTTTTTGTTATCTAAAAAGGATGAGCCCCATTGTTGTTGTTTGGCCTAAATGACACTAAGACTACTTTTCCAGTGCAAATCAAAAAACAATTTTAGAGTACCTACGATCAACTGGTCTGCATCGCCTCCTGTAATTCTAACTATGCTTTGGGATTTTGCTCTCAGTTTTTCCAAGTTTAACCACTTCAAAATTGAATTTAAAGCTGCATAGTCCGATGAAATATCAAATTTTCAAAACCAAACCAATTATCTAGATTTGATTTTACATATCTACCTTAGATACTGATGCACTTATTAAGCATTTGTTTCTACGTAGAAGGCAATACTGAGTCAATTTAACAGAACCTGTTACTGCAGAAGTCTATGGTGTCAGAGTTTTGGCAAGCTTGCCAAAACTAATTTTCCATGTTTGCACTCAAATTATCTCAACAGTTTACCATTTAAAATAAAAGTAACTTTGAACTAATGTAAAGTAGATACTAGTGATCGATCTAATATATTTATCTCAGAAAAAATACAGAAATTCAAAACCATCGGACTATGCAACTTTAAGGTCACTTTTGTTATCCTTTGACAAAAATCTGATCATTTCAGACTTCTCTGTTAATTTAAATGTAAAGTTGTAAATGCGATTAACCCATTTGTTTTTCTGAAACAAAGTGACAGAACAAATTCATGCAGCTCAATACCTTTCACCATGAATATGGACTTTCCTGCTGACAGGACTTTAAACCATCATCAATCAATCAACCATAGCTTATTCAATGATTAAATTGATTTCTGTAAATAACTAACAGCATCCACTACCCCCGGGGCAGTGACACATGTAACTATTATTCAAAAGAATACAACTATCTACAAGAAAGGTCTGTAACCATGGAGACACAACACAACCACAAGATGTTCCCAGCCTGACGTCCTGTAGCAGAGGTTGGGAGAATACATGAAAGTAGTAATGTAGCGGTGAAATATACTGAGAAGTTTTGATAGGGTTAACAAGACACATTCCATCACAATAGTTGATACTGCCTATTTATGTGCTATATAAATACATTATATAAATATTATTTAACAGAGGGCCTGTAGCTTTCTACTCGAAAATGCTACTATCGCCCCGCCGACTGGAAATGGAGCAGCCTGGGTGACTTGGGTTTGCACTCAGGTACGTAAACCTGCAGCGAGTTGCTGCTAAGCTGGCGTGAGCACTACTATCACCCTCACTCAAGCTCATTGGAAATTTTGACCATAAAATAAGCGGTAGACTAGATTGCTGGCCAGCCAGAGGTATCGATCTCAACCAACATATATGTGTTGCGTTGTCTCTGGGTACTGAGTCTATAATAATATATGGGTCATTCTCAGAAACTGTGCACCAGTTTTGTGACCTGAAAACCAAATGTGAAATATTAAAAATAATAGCAGAAAACATTCAAAATAATAGCAGAATCATATTCATATGAAGGTCTATATATTGTGTATATGTCAGAGTTGAAATTTGTTTTCTCCCCAATTTGATTTTGATCTTACACAAATTGAGACCAGGCAGGATGGCCGAATGAGTTAGAACTTAGAGCGTCCGTCTCCTGTGTTGGTAGACCATGGGATCGTGGGTTCGAACCCTGGTCGACTCAAACCAATGACTTTAAAACAGATACCTGTCACTTCCTAGCCAGGCGGTCGGCATTATTAGGATAGGGCAAGGACTGGTTGGCTCAGTGTCAGGATAATGTGACTGAGTGGGATATCAGGTCATGGTGCTGGTGGCCTGGTCTCCCAGTGGGGCAGCACTATAAAGTCGCCATGAGTGCGCACTGTCACAAGTCGGTACCCGCCCTGATATGACCTTAGATGTTGCTAGGACGTAAAACAACAACAATACACTACATTAAAATTAACCATGTAACATCCATCCATAACATTATTTTAGCACATATCCATAACATCACTGTAACACACAAATCAAATTCAAACAAAATGTTATTGATTAGAGTTAAGCCCAAAATGATTGTGTCTTACAAGATAAGGTTGGAAAAAAACCATTTGGGTAAATGCATGCAGGATATGCAAATTTTCATATTTTCACTTCAGCACAAAATTATATAAGCATATTTTGGACATATTTTGTCGGATAGATTAAATACATGTAGCATTGCTAATATACTTATTTGTTTGTTTGTTGTTTTATGTCCTAGCAACATCTAAGGTCATATCAGGACGGGTACCGACTTGTGACAGTGCGCACTTATGGCGGCTTTATAGTGCTGCCCCACTGGAAGACCAGGCCGCCAGCACCATGACCTGATATCCCATTCATACCTAATACACAGAGTCAACAATAACTACTTGACTTACTACCGCCCCCCAAAAGAAAAACCCCTCCAAAACCTTTCCGCCATTCCCTCCTCTGTGTACACCCCCTGTGACCGCTTAAAATGGACATCCTATATTAATCACATGTGTGAATAAGATGCATGCCCTAGTCACACACTATGTTTGCGACCATATTGCGACCACTCAAACAGGTTGTTGGAAAGTGGTCGCCAGTGGTCAGAAAGTGGTCAGAAAGTGGTTCTCAGTGGTTACCGACCTCTGGGTGACCATTATGGTCGCAATGAGCTTGCAGCCTCTGGACAAAAACCTCCTTGCGACCAACATATTTGCAAGGAGGTCACCGAGCCTTTTCATAAGCCGGGGACCAGTCGACGACCAGTCGGCGGCCAGTCGGCTATCGGTCACTGATCGGTGACTGGTCGCCGACCATTGTTTCTCCTGTCTTTTTTTTGCTTTGGTCGCAAGGAGATCGCCGGTGAATGTAGCTTTTATGTTGTCGCAAACTGGTCGCAAGTGGTCGCAAGCTTTTGTATGGCTGGAGCCTTACTGCTCAACCAATCAAAGGAGCAAGACACCATGGACACAACAAATACAAACAGCGCGGAGCATTCTGGGTAGTGTGTGCATGGGGGAGGGGTGGGGGAGGGTGGGGAGAGGGAACTAAATCTACATCCGGTCGGCAACCAAGCCAAGCAGGTATGTGGGAGCAACAGGAGGGGGGTGAGGGGACCAGTGGGAATGGTACGCGGGAGGGGGGCGAAGGGACCAGTGGTAATGGTATGCCTAAGGGGGGCGAGTGGACCAGTGGGAATGATACGCAGGAGGGGGGCGAGGGGACAAGTGGGAATGGTATGTGGAAGAGGGCGAGGGGACCAGTGGGAATGAGTCACGAGAGGGGGGCGAGGGGACTGGTGGGAATGGGGGCATTCAACTGGGCCCTTTCTATCCGTAAGATTTACGGATGGAACGGATGGAGCCACATACACACATCCAAATCATCGGTATATGAACCCACTTCCGGTCCCAGTCGAATAGGAATTTGTTAGGAAATATTTTGATATTCGGATAGAGAGGCCCAGTCGAATGCCCCCAATGATACGAAGGAGGGGGGGCCAGGGGACCAGTGGGAATGGTAAGCGGGAGTGGGACGATGGGAACAGTGGGAATGGTACGTGGTGGAATCCGCCATGGGGGCGCCACCTGGTGCCACCCACCTCACTCACCCCTCACGAACAGCTAGACATGCGCCCTTGACCCTCATCCGGGCTCCGCATGCCTACGGGGTGGGTGGGGTGGGGTGGGGGGTCAGGTGGCTGTGACGTCATCTCGCGGGGGTTCGAGAGGATCAGAGAGGAGTGTTGCTTCCGGGCGTAATGTGTCCGGGTGTGGGTGCGGGTGTGGGTGTGGGTGTGGGTATGTGGGTAGGGTGTGTGTAGGTGTGGGTGTGGGTGTGTGTGTGGGTTGAGGTAGAGTGTGTGTGTGGGTAAGGTGTGTGTGGGGGGGTCTGGTGGGTGTGGGTGTGTGGGTAGGGGTAGAGATGTGGGTTGGGGTGGAGGTGGGGGTCGATGTGGGTGGATAGGGGGTGGGAGTCGTGGTGTGGGTGGTGGGGGTGTTGGTGTGGGTGTTGGTGGGGGTGTGGGTGTGGGTAGGGTGTGTGTGGGTGTGTGGGTAACGCTCCAGTCAGACCTCACCGGATTGAGGAACCGGATAGAAAACGGACACTGTCTGGTGAAATACGGCAATGTACGGTTTATATACGGTTGGCATCCGGCGTGTCCGTTATCTGTCCGGTGGTGTCCGGTGGTGTCCGGTACAAGTTTTGAACATGCACAAAACTTGTACGGGACACAACCGGACTGAAGTGTACGGTTGGTGTCCGTTTTAATTTCGTCCGTTTGGTCCGTTTCATGTCCGTTACTGTTTGTTGGGTTTGTTTGTTTGTTATTATACGTCCTAGCAACATCTAAGGTCATATCAGGACAGGCACTGACTTGTGACAATGCGCACTCATGGCGACTTTATAGTATTGCCCCACTTGGAGAAAATATGCCACCGACACTGTGACTGGATATCCAACTCAGTCACATTATCCTGACACTGACCCAACCAGTCCTTGCCCTATCCTAATAATGCCGAGCGCCTGGCGAGGAAGCGACAAGTATAAATTTTTACGTCATTGGTTTGACTCGACAAGGATTCAAACCCATGATGGGCTCCGATCCTCCAATCTCCCAAAACAGGTGACGGATGTTAAACTCATTCGGGCATCCCGTCTGGTGGTGGGAGGTGGTTGGTGGTTGGTTGGGGAATGTGGCATGGAGTGGCGGCCATGTTGGTGGGAACATTGCGTTGACTTCAGAATGAGGCCGGGTTGATTGATGCGTCAAAAGGGCGGCAAAATAAGGCGCAGACGACACTGAGAGTTGCACTGGTTCCCCGCAGGTCACGTGGTTAACGCTGCATATATGAATGCATCAACTTGTCAAAACCAAAGCACTTAGGTGGATTTGATCCGACATATCCAACTTAGCTACTGGTGCACTCATGACACATTTATTGTAGTTTCACTTTGTCTGTTTGTGGTTTTATGTCCTGGCAACCTGTAAGGTTATATCAAGACGGGTACCGTGCGCACTCATGACCACTTTATAGTGCTGTGCCACTTGGAGACCAGGCCACTAGCACCATGACCCAATATCCCACCAGTCACATTATCCTGGCACTGAGCAGGCCAGTCTTTGCCCTATCCTATTAATGTCGGGTGCAAGGCTAGGAAGCGACAAGTATCAATTTTATAGTCATCGGTTTGACTCGGCAGGGAGTCAAACTACCGACCTTCCGCACGGAAAGCCTGCGCTGTACTGATTATGCCGCTGCTCCATCAATTCTTTGTGAACACCTGTATTTCCCTTGGTTATCTGTGCTAGTTTATATATGTTTGAATACGGAACTCGCGTTATTTTAAACCTTCACTTGTCAAGTGCCAGATTCTTCCAGAGAAAAGACACAGCTATTATTCCTATGGATGATAGTAATAATATTTTATAGGTGTAATGTGCTTTAACTGGTTTTCTTTTGTGACGTCATAATGGCGTTTTGAAACACGCCCATCACTCAGGAGCGCACAACGATGAGATTGGTTCTCCCTGAGGTAGAAGGAGTTCCCGATGTGCGTTTTACCAACTCGTCCTCGTCCCAAAATCGGCCACCACAGGAGGGTCACCATGAAATCACCGCCAGACTAAAGTGCGACTACCGAGAGACCACACTGAGACAACCGCGAGGCCATTGAGAGACCATTGTGACACTATCCACTGGGAGACCACTGGGAGACCATGGGAGACCATTGGGAGACCATTGGGAGACCATCAGGAGACCACTGGGATACCATTGGGAAGCTATTGGGAGACCATTGGGAGACCACTGGGAAACCATTGGGACACTATTGGAAGACCACTACGAGACCAGTGGGAGACTATTGGGAGACAATTGGGAGACCACTAGGAGACCACTGGGAGTCCACTTGGAGACCATTGGGAGACTAGTGGGACACCATTGCGAGACCACTGGCAGACCACAGGGAGACCATTGGGATATTATAGGGAGACTACCAGTAGACTATTGGGAGACCATTGGAAACTACTGGGAGACCACTGGCAAACCATTGGGAGACTATTGGGATACTACTGGGAGGCCACTGGGAGGCCACTGGGAGGCCACTGGCATCCCATTGGGAGACTATTGGGAGACCGTTGGGATAGCATTGGGAGACCATTAGGAGACTACTTGGATACCAATGGGAAACCTTTGGGACACCACTGGGAGACCATAGGGATGACTACTGGTAGACCATTGGGAGACTATTGGAAGACCACTCGGAGACCATTGGGAGATCACTGGGAGATCACTGGGAAACCACTGGGAAAACATTGTGAGACCATTGGGAGAACACTAGGAGACCAGGGACAGACTATTGGGAGACCATTGGGAGACCATCGGCATACCACTAGGACACCACTGGGAGACGACTGGGTGACCATTTGTAGACCACTGGGACACCATTACAATACTATTGGGAGATTACTGGGAGACCATTGGGAGACCACTAGGAGACCATAGGGAGACTCCCGGGAGACCATTGGGAGACCACGGGGAGACTATTGGGAGACCACTGGGAGACCACTGGGATACCAATGGGTGACCGTTGGGAGCCCATTGGGAGACTAGTGTACGACCATTGTAAAACCAATAGGAGACTATTGGCACACCACTGGGAGACTATTGGGATACTATTGGGAGACTAGTGGGATGCCACTGGAATACAACTGGGAGAGTACTGGGATACAACTGGGAGAGTACTGGGAGTCCATTGTGAGACAATGGGGAGACCAACTGGAGAACATTGGGAGACCAAGGACAGACCATTGGGAGACCATCTTTGTTTGTACGATGCTGTATTTATGCTTCTCATAATGGTCATGTGTAATGACTTGTTTCCGACGCTAGACAGTAATAGTCTCGCGCCTCCCCTTGTTTTTTCACTTTCAATTGTTGTGTCCCTATCTACTGCATATATTCTTCATTGCCTGTTTAATATTGACATTGACATTTTCTTGCATGTCTAATATTGATATTTTCCGGGAGCCAATGAAAAAGCCTCGAGATACATCCATTAAAAAAACTCTAGAAAACATACCCTCTTCACCAAACCCACCTTGAATGTATTAAAAAAAAACAATCGAGGGTCAATGCCAGTAAGGTGTGCGGGTTGGTTAGTTGTTGGGGTTTTACTCCTAGCAACATCTATGGCCTTATCAGGATGGGTAGGGTGTGCGCCAGAGTAGAGTGTTTGAATGGGGCTGGCAGGGTCTTGCTGCATTTTTCACCATCGTTCTTTGAAATGGGCAAAGAAAATGACACCTTTTGAACACGCTCACTGTGCATACTCTCTGAATAAAAAAACAACATATTTTACTCCCCCCCCCACACCCTCCCCACTCTCTACTTACCGGTGAGGGGTGTGATTCTTACATTGATTGGAGCAACACGATCAGAGGCTGGATATGATTAGGTCATAAGTTCTACTTCAGGAGGGGGTTGAGAGAGTGGCGATGTTGACCCCTTCCAATCTTGGAATAACTGCCACCTGGTGGGAGCTTGGTGAACTGTCCATTTCCACTGGTCCCTCTGCCCATCGTATTCACATTGGTGGAAACTGCCCCCCCCCCCACCTGGCGGGAGTTGGGTGAACTGTCCATTCCCACTGTTCCCTCTACCCACCTGTGGTATAACGGGATCCTAGCGGTAGCTCGGTGAACTGTCCATTCCCACTGGTCCCTCTACCCACCCGTCGTATAACGGTATCCTAGCGGTAGCTGGGTGAACTGTCTATTCCCACTTGTCCCACTACCAACCGATGCTGTAGCTCTCCCCTGACGTTAGCTGGGTTAACGACACATTCCCACTGGTCCCCCTACCCACTACACTCCTCACTTTCCACCCTTCCCGACAGCCAGCCGTTACCCTTCACGCTGAAACCAAGCCCTTTGTCATTTTCCCCCACCCACCCATTATAATCTCTTGCGTCATTCCTGGACTGCCAGCCCAGCTTCAGCCGATCTGCTCGCCACAGCGTGTTACGGCTGATGAAAAATGAAACCCTGCAATTCCACAGTCTGCCTTACACGATAAATATTAAACGCATCTTATGTTCAAACCTCATTCGGTGTCAGGGCATTAGTCTCCACCCTCCCCCAGTCCCCAGCCAGTGAGTAGTGAGCTCATGTACTGGTGGCGGTGTAGTGTGGTGCACAATCCGCCAGGTGGCAGTAGGAATGATTTAAGACTTCCATTGGATGGCTGAATGAGTTAGAGCGTCCATCTCCTGTGTTGGTAGATCATAGGATCGTGGGTTCGAACCCTGGTCGAGTCATACTAATGACTTAAAAATTGATACGTGTCAGGCGCCAGGCACTCGATATTATTAGGATAGGGCAAGGAGCAGTGGAATGAGGAAGACCAATCGTCCGCGATTGAAATTTCCCCTGCTTAAACAACTAATGCACCAACAGTGAAAAAAATTTATTGCTATAGTATAATACTGTGTAGTAGAATCGTTGCGTCCACTGGTCGCTTTCTGTGTTGAATTCATCAGGACGGTGGAGAGGAGGAGGGTGTAGTGGACTAATATTGCAGGTGGTCAATTTGAACAGAGTTGAGATAATTCACAGAGATGTGAACCAAGGTGAACATTTTGAAAATAAGGTATCCTCTGTTCAGTGCAAGAAGAGATTGTGAAATGAGATTGAATGGTCAATAAGACTATAGTGGATACATTTAAAGTGGCATAGTTTTGAGTTTCTTTCATTTTCTGAGGTAAATATAGTCATCATCATCATACTGTCGGTCGCTATGTGATAAAGACTGCTTTCATTACTTGACTGTCGCTCTCCATTTATCTCTTTGCTGTGAGAGTGATGTCCATGAGTCGGTCTTAATGTCTCTCAGCTTCAGGTTTCTCTTGATGGTATCCTTGAACCGGAGTCGAGGGCGCCCTCTCTTTCTGTAACCAGAAGACAGTTGAGAGTAGAGGATCTGCTTTGGTAGCCTGTCTGATGATATCCTCATGAGGTGTCCAGTACACCGGAGGTTCTTTTTGATCAGAAGATCTTCCATAGAGGGCAGCCCTGTCCGCTAAATATAGTAGGTTGTTATAATAGACCTTACTTGACTATGAATTAACTTTGATTTAAAATGACAAACCTGCTAACTTTGGAGATATTTGAAGTGTAAACATGTTTAATTACTTTTGGCATGCATGTCAAAACTATGACAACAACCATACAGCGCATAGCTTGTATGGAATCCAGGTCACGTCAACCATTGCTGGGGGTGTCTGATAAAAATTGCGAATATTGCACCTAGAGCAGGTTTAAGACCGACACTTCTTGCAATTCTGGCGCTAGAGTGCTAACCAATACACCACCTAGACTCCCTGATGCAATCACCCTAGCCATGTCCACCTGTCTATGCGGGTCCTTGCCTGAGAGGTCAGTGCAGACTACTACAATAACACCACACCACACAGGTAACAAGTCCAACTCAGGGACAATACAAGAGAACAGGTCTCCTTTCTCCAGCCCCTTAAACCGAACCATCAGGCCAAATCAAATGTGAAATTTGGTGATAATTTTGTTGTTGTTGTGGGTACATTAGTTGTTTAAGCAGGGGAAATTTCAGTTGCAGATGTCTGGTCTTCCTCATTCCACTGCTCCTTGCCTTATCCTAGTAATGCCGAGTGCCTGGCTAGGAACCGACGAGTATACATTTTTAAGTCATTGGTTTGACTCGACCAGGATTCGAACCCACGATCTGCCAACACGGGAGACGGACGCTCTAATTCATTCGGCCATCCCGTCTGGTTTTGATCAAACAAATCTGGATCGGGTGGGCATTTTTAAATTTTGTATATATATTCTTTTCAGTATTTAAAAAACAAATATTGACCACCCTAGACTGATAAAAAGATTACATGTCATTCATGTACACATGTCAAACAATGAACACTGTGTACTCATTTAGAAATTTATTATTTTGCGAAAGTCAAATTGCTGCGAGCCCATCAAGGGCGGGCGATTTTTCAGGCACGGGCGGGCACACGATCACCAATTTTAAAATGTTTTTGGCCTTAACACCAAAGGCCTACGGCGCCACTTAAATAGCGATTTATCGATATTTCCCGAGCACCTCTGCATTTAGCCGGAAGTGCCGCACACGTGACCACACACGTGACTGCTCCACGTGCTACAGGCTTTTCATGCTGCCTTACTAGCACGAGTAGAATTCAAAATGGCGGCGGGTACACGGCGAAGTGTTCCCTTCCATTATAACCCCTGCGTTCCAGGTCAGTTTGCCCCGTCAGAGTAGGCCATAGCGGTCGCAGCACCACCTAGCGGCGGTATTGTTTAGATTTGTGTTTCTTTTGTTGAAGGTCAGAATATAACAACTGTGGTGGTCTGCACTGACCTCTCAGGCAAGGAGCCGCAGAAACAGGTAGGCGTGGGTAGTATGGTGATATCAGGACACCTAGGTGGTGTAATGGTTTGCACACTGGCCCGGAATGCAAAGAGATGTGGGTTCGAGTCCCACTCTCGCACAATATTTCCCATTTTCATCACCCCCATGACACTGGTTGCCGTGACCATGATCCTGTACAAGCTATGCGCTGTATAGTTGTTGAACCTACCCTGTGTATGTATATGTAGGTGCATTGCCTGTAAACATTAAAAGACTTACAATTCCAAGGGGACGAGTGTGGTGATCTGCACTGACCTCTCAGGCAAGGAGCCGCATAGACAGGTAGGTGTGGATAGTATGGTGACATCAGGGAGCCTAAGTGGTGTAATGGTTAGCACACTGGCCCGGAATGCAAAGAGATGTGGGTTCGAGTCCCGCTCTAGCGCAATATTCCCATTTTCATCACCTCCACGACAGAACCTTTGATTGACCCCGATGATTCTACAGTCCAGACCAGACGGTATGGCCGAATGAGTTGACCGTCTGTCTCCCGTTTTGGTAGATCGTGCGATTCGAACCCACGAGTTCGAACCCTGGTCGAGTCAAGCCAATGACTTAAAAATTGATACCCGTCGCTTCCGAGCCAGGCGCTTGGCGTTATTACGATAGGGCAAGGACCCATCGCCGACCGAGGTTTTTGCGTCAATGTCGCAAGGCGGTCGCAAGGAGGTAGCCAGCTTTTGGTCGTAAGGTGGTCGCAAGCGAACACTGGCTGTAGTGTGATCCGGACTTTATGCTCCGGTACTGACCCAATACATTATTCAATGAATAAACTGCATTTAATAAAAAAAAAAGAAAAGGTAAATCAACGTATCAACCTGTCTGGTTCCTTTAATATTGGAGAGCTCGGTACCTGCAATAAGATGTAAAGAATCTTCTAGTTAGACGATGTTAGACGGGGAGTCCTTCATTGTAATTGGCTGCTACTAGCCGAGGATGTGAGTCGAAATAGTGAGAGGCGAGCAGGGAATTCAGTTGGAAAAGTTGTTTTAATTTTCCCTTAAAATTGTTAGGCTGAAACAATGAAAGACAACTGTCTTTTTTGTTGTACATTAGTTGTTTAAGCAGGGGAAATTTCAATTCTTGAAGATTTATACTGCCTATCATGGATAAGTCTGAATAGACTTGTTTTCAGCATTAGACAGTTTGGCGATAGAAAGCCAGAGCCTACACTTTTACCAACCCCTAGGAAAAGGTCCGACACTCTAACCAGTCCGCCACAGAGAACACCCCAATCGTGGACGATTGATCTTCCTCATTCCACTGCTCTTTGCCCTATCCTAATAATGCCGAGTGCCTGGCTAGGAAGCAGCAAGTATATATTTTTAAGTCATTGGTTTGACTCGACCAGGATTCGAACCCACGATCAACACTAAAGCTGCATAGTCCGATGAAAGCATAACATTTTCAAAACCAAAACCCTTGCCTAGATTTGATCCTGCGTATCCAACTTAGATACGCATGCACTTATTAAGTATGTGTCACTGCATAGAAGGGCAAACTAAGCCAATTGAATAGAAGTTGTTACTGCTGAAACCTATGGTGTCAGAATTTTGGCATGCTTGTCAATATTAATTTGGCATCTTTTCACTTCAGATATCTCCATTGAAAAAAAAAGTTACTTCAAACTAAAGTAAATTAAATGTTAATGATCAATCTAATATTTATCTCTAAAGATTGCCGAAACCCACAACCATTGGACTATGCAACTCTGAGTGAATACAAACATTTGAATAGAAGATCAGACAAGATCACTATGCATCTACTTCAAGTAGTCGACAATATTAAAGCCATTTTTTAAAAGATACATATATTAAGTTGATTATTATCATCTGCCTAACTTTATTTGGAGTAACTTGTATTTTAGTGCTGCCCTTCTGGGATACCAGGCCACTAGCACATGACTCAATATCTCACTCAGTCACATTATGCTGACACTGTGCTAGCCAGTCCTTGTCCTATCCTATTAATGCCGAGCACCAGGCTAGGTAGCGAAAAGTATCAATTATTTAAATCATAGGCTTGACCCAGCTGGGATTCGAACTTCCGACCTTCTGCACAGGATGCCTGCGTTCTATAGATTCGGCCACTGCGTCCGGTCTGCAAAATGGTTGTCTCCTTCCATTTGTTTTATTCACGCCTACTAATGAAGAAGTGACACCCACACCTCCCCCTCCCCCCTCTGCCCCCTCCCCCTCACCTCATTAGGTACCGGAAATCGCTGCACAGACCGGAAATAACCGTCGCGCTCCGGTGACCAGCTCAGGAATAGATCAGCGACGGCATCCCACAGTGCATCGCTGATATGATTGTTTCCCTGACCATCGCCAATACACACACGTCTTCTGAAAACTAGTGTCCGCTGGTGTTTGAGGAGTGACTAGCTGCGACCAGGGCGGCGTTCAGGGTATGCTGCAGAGTCGACTCTGAGATGGCTCCGCGGCATCTTTTTTGACCAATTTGCATTCAACCTGTGCCTCAGAGTTGACTCCAAGACATTGCACTTTCCAGGTAAGAGGTGAAAGCGCCTCCAAAATGGTCATGGGTTTCAGCCAATCAGAGCTGTTCTTTCAATTGCAAATGGCTGCATGCAGTGCATGCTATGGGCGGGGGCGCCATTTTCGAGGCACCCAAATGCTAAAACACCATTCAGAGAAGCGAGGCATTTGAAAGGCCTCCGAGGCACCTCTGAGACGTGCAGCTGAACGCGGCCCTCATCTAACTATGTGGCTTACAGTGTGAATTTCTTACCGTGTGCAGTGTTTACAGCCTGCAGTGTTTACAGTGTGTAGTGCTTACAGTATGTAATGCTTACAGTGTGCAGCGCTCACATTGTTCAGTGTTTACAGTGTGCAATGCTTACAGTGTGCAGTGCTAACAAGTGTGTGGTACCTACAGTATATAGGGCTTACGGAGTGCAATGCTTACAGTGTGCAGTACCGACAGTGAGCAGTGTAGACAGTAGGCAGGGATTACAGTGTGCAGTGCTTACAGAAGGCAGTGTGTACAGCATACAGTGCTTACAGTGTGTCATGCTTACAATGTGCGGTGCTTACAGTGTGCAGTACTTACAGTGTGCAGTACTTACAGCGGGCATTGCTTACACTGTGCAGTGCTTACAGTATGCAGTGCTTACAGTGTGTCATGCTTACAGTATGCTGTGCTTACAGAGTGCAATACCTACAGTGGGCATTGCTTACAGTGTGCATTGCTTACAGTGTGCAGTACTTACAACATGCAGTGCTTACAGTATGCAATACTTACAGTGGCAGTGCTTACAGTGTGCATTGCTTACAATGCGCAGTACTTACAATGGGCAGTGCTTATAGTGTGCCATGCTTACAGTGTGATGTGCTTACAGTGTACAGTGCTTACAGTGTGCAGTACTTACAGTGTGCAGTGCTTACAGTATGCAATACTTACAGTGGCAGTGTTTACACTGTGCATTGCTTACAATGCGCAGTACTTACAATGGGCAGTGCTTACAGTGTACCATGCTTACAGGGTAATGTGCTTACAGTGTACAGTACTTACATTGTGCAGAACTTACAATGGCCAGTGAATACAGTGTGTCATGCTTACATTGTTCTGTGCTTACAGTGTGCAATTCTTACAACAATGTGCAGTACTTACAGTGTGCATTACTTACATTGTGCAGTACTTACAGTGTGCAGTACTTACAGTGGGCATTGTATACAGTGTCCAGTGCTTGCAGTGTGCATTATTTACAGTGGGCAGTGCTTGCAGTGTGTCATGCTTACAGTGTTATGTGTTACAGTGTGCAGTACTTACAGTGGGCATTGCTTACGGTGTGTCATGCTTACAGTGTGTAGTACTTACAGTGGGCATTGCTTACATTGTCCAGTACTTACAGTGTGCATTACATACAGTGTGCAGTGCTTACAGTGTGCATTATTTACAGTGGGCAGTGCTTGCAGTGTGTCATGCTTACAGTGTTATGTGTTTACTGTGTGCAGTACTTAGAGTGGGCATTGCTTATGGTGTGTCATGCTTACAGTGTGTAGTATTTACAGTGGGAATTGCTTACAGGGTGCAGTGCTTACAATGTGTAGTACTTACAACAGGCATTGCTTACAGTGTGCACTGCTTACAGTGTGCAGTACTTACAGTGGGCAGTGCTTACAGTGTGCTTTGCTTACAGTATGCATTACATACAGTGTGCAGTGCTTACAGTGGGCATTGCTTACAGTGTGCAGTGCGTACAGTGTGAAATGCTTACAATGTGCAGTGTTCACAGTGTGCATGGCTGGCTGGACACAAAAACAAAATCATCTTGATACTGACTATTCACACACACACAAACATTGAAACAACAATAACGTGAAGAGCCGAGAGAGAAGAGAAGTATGATTGGTTCCTGACCTTCGGAAATTGTATTATTATTGTTCTCGCTTTGGCGAGACACTTTATTTTACAGGGGGAGTCTGTCTTCTTTGACGCGGTGACATTCATTTCCTGCCCATAATAATTTCACTTGGTTTTGTCTGTATCCATTATTTATATATTGGTTGGTTGTTGGAGTTTTACATCCTGGCAACATCTGAGGTCCTATCAGGATGGGTACCGACTTGTGACAGTGCGCACTCATGGCGATTTTATAGTGCTGCCCTATTGGGGGACCAGGCTGTCAGTCACATTATCCTGACACCGAACCTACCAGTCCTTGCCTTATTCTAGTAATGCCCAGTGTCAGGCTAGGTAGCGACAAGTATAAATTTTGTAAGTCATTGGTTTGACTCGAGTGGGAATTAAACTCCCGATCTTCCGCACGGTAGGCATGCGCTCTCCCGATTCGGCAATCGCGTCCGGTGATTTGATTGATATATTAATTAAGTAGATTGCCAATTAGATTAGAGTTTCCACCAGCAGGCAATTGTTGGAAAAGAGCTATTCCCAGTTAATATATAATCATAATAATATGTATTAACAATGATCAAGCTAGAGATTTAAGAAGCTGGCACTAGCCAAACATTTAACAAATTGATACTCGTAAAATATTTACCAAATTGATACTAGCCACATATTTAGAAAATTGATACTAGTAAAATATTGAGCAAATTGATCATTGACAAACATTTAACAAATTGATACTAGCTAATGATTTAACGAACTGATTATAGCCAAAACTACCAAATTGATACTAACAACATATTTAACAAATTGACTGCAGCCAAAGATTTAACAAATTGATATGAGCCAAATATTTAACGGATTGAGACTAGCAAACTATTTAACATGGATCCTAGGAAAAGACTTAGCAAAGTGATACTTGCCAACGCTTTGCAAATTGGTATTTGCATTGCTTTCCTCTCAGCCGGGTATTACAGTACAACCCCATTAAACCAAGCTCGGTTAAACCAAACGATCGGTTAATCCTAACGTTTTTCAGCAGCCTGGCAAAATACTACCATTTAGCATAAGAAAAAGTTGGTAAAACCAAAGTCGGTTAATCCAAAGTATCGGTTAATCCAAACAAAATTGTCAGGCCTCAGGCCACTTCCGGTATGGTTAAACTAAAGTTTTCATGTGGTTATAAGGTCATCTGAGACTTTCTTTATATGATAAATGGTAGTATTTTGCCGGGCCGCCGGAAAAACAATAATCAAAGTGTCCACATACATTGTATATTACATTCATAATGCACCCACATTTTTGCCAAAGCCAAGTCAAAGTCGAAGCCAAAGCTCAGTTAAACCAATGATCGGTCAATCCAAACAAATTCAAGTTTGATTTAATGGGGTTATACTGTACTAAGGTAAAGTCAGAATTGGTTGACTTTGTATCAATATATCAGTAGGATATCGTTCCATGGTGCTGGTATCATATTATCCAAGTGAAGCAGTACTATGAAGTCATCATCAGTGCGCAATATCTCTAGCCAGTTTGGTATCCAAGTAGGGCAGCACTGTAAAGACACCCATATGTCCACATTGTTGCGAGTCAATATGGTATCCCAGCATGGCAGCACAATAAAACCACCCATTTGTCCACACTGTTACTAATCTGTACGGTATCCCAGAAGGGCATCACTCTAAAACCACCATGTGTGTGCACTGCCAAAAGTCCGTACCCGTCCTGGCATGACCTTAGATGTTACTAGGACGTAATATCCCAATAAATCGATAAATCAATCCATGCAATTACTAGACATCACACTGCGGGAGACTGGAGATCAATTCTTAATGAAGAAGACCTGGCCACCCTTCTTTGGCGCATGTTGACTGTCCGTGTCTCGGAGCCACCAAACAATGTCAAGCGCTGTGTTTTCCCACCTCCAGAAGAGGCGAGCTGATGAGAAGGGTGAATAGTGAAGAAAGGAGACCCGGGTCACCACTGCACTTCACTGGGCATACATCCATTTGTACAGTAATTCTCCCATACTGCTATTGTATGTTGACCATACAAACAGAGTCACCAGACAGAGTGATGCTACACTCCTAAAAATGCCCAAGCCACTAACAAACAAGCTGACTAAAGTACCGATTTACAGAGGTGGTACATTATGGAATAAACTCCCAGTTAGGACAAGACGGTCCACAAGTCTCCTTGAATTCAAAAACTTAATAAAAATACAACAGGCCTGTCAGACCCCTATACAGTTGCAGGTATCCTAAAGGCCACCCTTGCCCTGACCCCTGTACACACATACATACAAATGGTCTCAAATTCACTACATGGCCCAGTGAGCTAAGCCCCTACCCACCCCTGCTACAACGTTCAGTACGTACCTAGTACCTTTTTATCCCCATTACAATCTCAGACCCCCCATTCCATTCATCAAATCATACAATACAAAGAACTAACAATTACTAATTAAATGACAGTGTTGCAAAATTAACATCATACACATTGACATCTAGTGTTCTTGTCACCATCATACCATATTCTTCAGTATTTGATGACTTACATTTATGGGGAAATCAGTGTAGGTATTTGCTGGATACCAGCATATTAATTGTGATCAAACCCACTGATTTGCATATATACTGTGCATGTATTTGAAAATAGGTATATATATTTTGATATATTTCTTTCTATACCTATGTAATACATATTGTTGACTGAATTTGCATGATACTTTGTTGGACTGAATTGGTACACAGTTACTACTACAGCTGATACTTCATTTATAAAATGTATAGTACTTCTAGTAACAAACAGGATTTGCATGCAGTCACTATTACAACTGACAGTAGTTTCATTTATGCATGATACTTTTATTGGACTGGACTTGTACACAGCTGAAACTTCATTTATAAAATGTATAATACTTTTAGTACACAGTTACTACTACAGCTGATACTTCATTTATAAAATGTATAATACTTTTAGTAACAAACAGGATTTGCATACAGTCGCTATTACGACTGATAGTAGTTTCATTTATGTATTAAGGAATTGTACTGTATGGCCGGAAGACCAAATACTTGAACCAAAAAAAAGAAAATGGTGTGACTTAAATGTAGATAGAGGAATAGTACATTTTCACATTTATTTACACTCCTGATATGGTGTGATTTAGACATAGATAGAGCTATAATAATTCCCCCCATTTGTTACACTAGCGTTATTGTGTGATTTAAATGTAGATATAGGTATAGTAAATGTTCCCACTTTTGTACACTCCTGATATGGTGTGATTTAAACATAGCTAGAGGTATAGTACATTTCCAGTTCCTTTCACTATTGTTAGACCAGACGGGATGGCTGAATGAGATAGAGTGTCCGTCTCCCGTGCTGGTAGATCGTGGGTTCGAACCATGGTCGAGTCAAACCAATGACTTAAAAATTGATAATTGTCGCTTCCTAGCCAGGCACTCGGCATTATTAGGACAGGGCAAGGGCTGGTGTGCTCAGTGTCAGGATAATGTGACTGAGTGAGATACCACAGGTCATGGTGTCCCAGTGGGACAGGACTATAAAGTCGCCATGAGTGTGCACTGTCACAAGTCGGTACCCGTCCTGATATGACCTTAGATGTTGCTAGGACATAAAACAACAACAAACAAACAAACACTATTGTTATGGTGTGATTTAAGCATAGATATAGGCATAGTAAATGTTCCCATTCCTTACGCTATTGCTATAGTGTGATTTAAACATAGATAGCCTTAAATTTATAGTAAATTTTCCCATTCATTACACTACTGCTATAGTGTGAATTAAACATAAATAGAGTTAAAGTAAATCGTCCAGTTTTCTACACTGCTGGTATGGTGTGATTTAAACATAGATAGGATATAGTAAATTTACATTCTTTGCACTACTGTTAATGTTATGGTGTGAATTAAACACAAATAGAGTTATAGTAAATGTTCCCATTCTCTACAATACTGCTATGGTGTGATTGAAACATAGATATGGGCAGAGTAAATGTTCCCTTTTTTAAACTACTGCTTTGGTATGATTTAAGTATGGAGAGAGGTATAATAATTGTCCCTATTCTTTACTGTACTGCTATGTTGTGATTTAAAGATGGATAGAGGTATAGTACATTTTCCAATTCATTACACTACTACTATGGCATGATTTAAACAGATAGAGTCATAGTAAATGTTACCATTCATTACACTACTGCTAAGGCATGACTTAAACATATATAGAGTTATAACAAATTGTCCCATTCATTATGCTACTACTAAGGCATGATGTAAACATAGATAGAGTTATAGTAAATGTCCCCATTCATTGCACTACTACTAAGGCATGATTTAAACATAGATAGAGTTATAGTAAATGTCCCCATTCATTACACTACTACTAAGGCATGACTTAAACATAGATAGAGTTGGTCGTAATGCTTGCATTGCGTTTGATTTGTCGTGAAGGAAGCCCCCCCCCCACTTTTCTCTAACCGCTTTTTCCTCCTAACCGCCACCCCACCCCCTGCGATGCCCTCTCCCCCTTATAACTTGGCAAGCCGCTGCCCATGGCCACTCCGCCTGGTCTAGACAATCTTATCATCCTCACAATTATTGACTTTTACATTGATATTTAACATTACTCTTATCTTCTACATTGACATTTAACATTACCATTGTCCTCATTATCTTACCTTAAACGTTAACATTTTATTGATATATTCTTCTCAAATAAAATGTTTATTTCCCACTCTCACCTTCCTCGTGCTTCCTTCGCCACATATCATAGTAAATTTTCCCATTCATTACACTACTACTAAGGCATGATTTAAAAACAGATAGAGTTATAGTAAATTCTCCAATTCATTACGCTACTACTAAGGCATGATTTAAACATAGATAGAGTAATAGTACATTTCCCCATTCATTACGCTACTACTAAGGCATGATTTAAACATAGATAGAGTTATAGTAAATTCTTCCATTCATTATGCTACTACTAACGCATGATTTAAACATAGATAGAGTAATAGTAAATTTCCCATTCATTATGCTACTACTAAGGCATGATTTAAACATAGATAGAGTTATATTAAATTTCCCCATTCATTACACTACTGCTAAGGCATGATTTCAACTTTGATAGAGTTACAGTAAATTTCCCCATTCATCACACTACTATTAAGGCTTGATACAAACATAGTAAATTTCCCAATTCATTACACTACTACTAAGGCATGATCTAAGCATTATATAGTTATAGTAAATGTTCCCATTCATTACACTACTACTAAGGCATGATTTAATCATAGATAGAGTTATAGTAAATTGTCCCATTTCCTACACTACGGCTGCGGTGTGATGTAAGCATAGTTAGAGGTATATCAAATGTACAATAAACACTGTAATCTGCATATAAAAATAGAGAAATGCTTAGAAGAAATGAGCACGTGTTGAGATGCATTAATATCAAGTCAAAATGGACATAAACAGTGCAGCATAGTTGATCAAATAAGGGGGGGAAAAGATTTTTAAGAACAACAAGCCAGATGATATTTTCATATCAAAACTAACGAAAACTAAGATATATGTGAAGAATATATTTTGCTTCAGAAATTAAGAATTAATCTGCTCATTTCATTTACCCGGCCGCTCGCCACTTTTTCTAATGAGTTTTTCTTCACCCCTA
Organism: Branchipolynoe longqiensis; assembly: GCA_030323885.1. NCBI lineage: Eukaryota > Metazoa > Annelida > Polychaeta > Phyllodocida > Polynoidae > Branchipolynoe > Branchipolynoe longqiensis. The sequence goes on from CM059198.1 coordinate 2,826,696, forward strand.
CTGTGCAGAACATTACGGAGTGAACCTTTTATCTAGGTGATGGGGAACTTCTTTGAACGCGTTGAATGTAAGAACTTTACCCTGCCGTATGCTATGCATGGCCCAGTTTAAATGTCTAGACCCTAACAATGACGTAGCAGTCTCGGCGCCCACGGCGACACCTGTCGGCAGCTCCCGTGGGTGATCCGTCATTCTCGACCAATCGGAGGCGACGTAACAACCGCTCTATGGCTATCGAGGTCGGTTTGCCCGGATGTTTTCCAAGATGCCCCCCCCCCCCCCCCCCCCTTTAGGCTCGTGGCGGGAGTCTTTTACGGCTGCCCCCTTTGTGTGTTTGATTTTTTCCGTAACACCGGAAGGTGGGCGAGGGGCAGGGGGAGGGGGAGGGTGAGGGGGGAGGAGGGGATTCTGGGCCGGCTAGTAGTAGCACCAGCCGCATCTGTTCTGCGCAGGCACAAGATGTGCGATATATCATACCGAGGCTGCACGTGAACGCCACAAAATAAAGTGTTTTTATTTAGTTTATAGTGACGTTTTGTACGGCAAGCTGTTGATACAATATTCACCCTTATCCGGTTTGTTTGTTTGTTGTTGTTTTACGTCCTAGCAATATCTAAGGTCATATCAGGACGGGCCCTTATCCGGAGCAGGGCTGAACTAATGACAACCTGTAGTCTAACTATGCGAGCAAATACTGCTTTTGGTATTAACCAGATGTGGTTCTCCTGGTTCCAGTGTCCAGTGCTGATCTGTATTGGTGTAGAGTTGGTTAAATTGGAGAGATTGCAACACAAATAAAACCCAAATAGATGGCGGTCACAGAAAGCTCTCGATTTAATTTTAAAGTCAATTAATCTACATGTCTAGCAAAAACAGACAAGATGGCAAAAACAGACAGCTCTTGATTCTAGTTTTAACATCTATTAATCTACATGATTTAATTAAGTCTTCATTTAAAAATAGTTAGAGCGTCCGTCTCCCATTTTGGTAAACCGTGGGATCGTGGGTTCGAACCCTGGTCGAGTCAAACCAATGACTTAAAAATTGATACTTGTCGCTTCCTTGCCTGGCGCTCGACATTATTAGGATAGGGAAAGGACTGGTTGGCTCAGTGTCAGGATAAAGTGACTGAGTGGAATATCAGGTCATGGTGCTGGCCACCTGGCCTCCCAGTGGGGCAGCACTATAAAGTTGCCATGAGTGCACACTGTCACAAGTCGGTACCCGTCCTGATATTACCTTAGATGTTGCTAGGGACGGTAAACAACAAACAAACACACATTTAAAAATAGCGGGCTCTGAAAAGTATGCTTTTTTTAATATATATTTAGCACATTTGATTGCAAATTCACATGTTTTTTTTTTGTTTACTTTACTCAACCTTCCGACACTTTTTCTAATGGATATGTAGATTCAAATCTAGGTAAGTATTTTTCCTTCAGAAATTTGATTAATTTATAGAATTACATAACTGTAAGCATCTGCTGCTGTATCGACGGGAATTCTAAGCCAATTTAATAGAACCTGTTATTGCTGACATCTATTGGGTAAACATTTTGACGTGCTTACCAAAATAAATTTGGCATATGCCTATTTTCACTTAAAATATCTCCAAAAGTTATCCCAATATCTCCAAACTATTTCCACTTAAAATATCTCCAAATTTGAAATTAAAGTTATTTCAAACTAGAGTAAATTACATTTTAATGATCAATCCAAAAAATAAACAGAAACTAAATATCCTCAGACTGTGCAACTTTAAAGATTGAAAATTGATGCTAGACATGTTAAAACTGACATGATTTCTTTTGCTAATTGATAGACGCTAGCCAGAAGTTGCCTTGACAACAGAGATCAATAGCGTTACGAGGGAAACTGCGACACGCGAGTGGGAATAACAATAATTGCAGAGTCATAACGGCCCAGCACGACAAAGGAACGCCATCCAAGATGGCCGCCCGAGCAGTGTCTCAGCATTAATCGTCCCACCTATAATGATAGTTTTATCCGTGCGGCAAGTGGAGTGCAAAGGAACACTCTCCAATCATTTCACCCATCACAGATGAGCAGTTCTCTTGTTGCTTAGCGACCCGGATCGGATGGTTCAGTGGACGCATGGTGGCTAGAGCATCCGCTTCCTCCCAGGTAGGTCTCTATTAAGATCGATCCTCAGTCCATGGGTTCAATCCCCGGCCGAGTCAAACCAAAGTAAGGCGCACAGAATTGATGCCAGTCGCTACAGTGGATTTAATAGCACTGCCTCACTGGGGATGCAATGTTGTGCATACTATGACTCGCAATATCCCACTCAGTAATGATATCCTGACACTGCTCCAACCAACTAGCCGGACACGGTGGCTGAATCGGTAGAGCACAAACTTGACAGCCGAGTCAAACCAAAGACTTACAAAATTGATACTTGTCACAACCTAGCCTTGTGCTCGGTCGGCATTATTATCATATGGCAATGACTGGTTTGCTCAGTACCAGGATAATGTGACTGAGTGGGACATCGGGTTGTGGTGCTAGTGATCCAATCTCGCAGTGGGGCAGCACTATCAAGTCGTCATGGGTGTGTACTAACACATATCATCCTGATATGACTTTAGATGTTGTTAGGACGTAAGACCCCATCAAATAAACCAACAGAGCAGAAACTGAAAATGATTGGAGTATGCGTCTTTAATCTCAATGCTCAATATTTCCGGTCTCACATGAAAACCTTCTCCTTAAGCCGTTTGTGGCGCCACCTACTGATTCGTGGCTGCAGTCGTTGGTCAGTTGGTGGTTGGACTTGTACATCCGGGCCACATCTAAGGTCATATCAGGATGGGTACCAACTTGTGACAGTGCACACTCATGGCAATTTTATAGTGCTGCCCCACTGCAAAATCAGGCTACCAGCACCATGACCTGATATCCCACTCAGTAACATTATCCTGACACTAAGCAACCCAGTCCTTGCCATATCCTATTAGCAGTTCTCTTGACAGAACCGAAGGCTAAGGGAGCAAACCCTGAACAGAAAACCATGTCACTGTGGCAGCATTAAGGGCGGTTGATGTATGGAACTCCCAACATCTCCCGACCAGCCACTGCAGGGACAAATAGTTTTGCGCCTGTCTGGACATGTTCTTGCCAGTGTGAAACCGCTATTTGCTCCCTGAGAGAGTGCTGCTGGTAACTTGCAAAAGCCAGCAGCACTTCAACACTTTTGCAGGCAGCTTTCATGAAATGTAAGGAAATACTCAAACGGACGCGGCTGCCCTCTATGGAAGATCTTCTGATCAAAATGAATCTCTGGTGGACTGGGCTACCAAAGCAGATCCTCTACTCTCAACTGTCTTCTGGTTACATAAAGAGAGGGTGCCCTCATCTCCGGTTCAAGGATACCATCAAGAGAAACCTGAAGCTGAGAGACATTAAGACCGACTCATGGACATCACTCTCACAGCACAGAGCTAAATGGAGAGTGGCAGTCAAGTAATGAAAGCAGTCTTTGTGACATCGCGACTGACAGCATGATGATGATGATGATATAAATGCTACATGTGTACATACAGCATGTATAAATGTTGCATGTATAAATGCTGCCTCTAGAGAGGGAAACTTGTTTTATTTAACGATGCCTCTAGAGCACATTGACTTTTATCATCGGCTATTGGATGTCAAACATATGGTCATTCTAACATTTCTTTTTAGGAAACCTGCTGGCGCCACATAGGCTACTGTTTCCAATAAGCAGCAACTGGTCTTTAATATGCACTTTCCCACAAACAGGACAGCACATACCGCATCCTTTGATGAACCAGTTGTGGACCACTGACTGAAACGGAAATGATCCCAAACTGCAAATGGGTCCATTGAGCAGGATCAATCGGATGACCCATACCTTCACAGGTGGACACTCTACCGCTTGAGCTACGTCCTACTCCACATCTATTGATGATGCGTGTGCCAATATTGCCTGTGTAAATGATGACTGCATGTATAACTATAAATATGTTATGTATATATGTTGCCTCTATATATAATGCATATACCAATATTGCCTGAATAAGTCATGACTGCATGCATACATGCTGTATGTATAAATGCTGTCCCCATAGATGATGCATGTGCCAAGATTGCCTGTATAAATCATGACTGCATGCCTAAATACTGTATGTATAAATGCTGTCAGTATGGATGATGCATATACCAATATCACCTGTATAAATAATGAGTGCATGCATATATACTCTATGTACAAATGCTGCCTCTATAGATGATGCATGTGCCATTATTGCCTGTATAAATCATGACTTGATACATAAATAATGTATGTACAAATGCTGCCTCTATAGATGATGCATGTGCCATTATTGCCTGTATAAATCATGACTGCATGACTGTATGTATACATGCAGTATTTATGCAGTCAACATTAATGCAGTCATGGTTTATACAGGATATATTACTGCTTGCATCACCTGCCTGTGTAAGTAAACAAGATATCTGCTGTGAGAGTGAGCGATAAGACTCGGGGTCACCATACTGCTTCCGGTTTGCTGGTTGCGGAGTGTGCTATTGACTGCAGTATCTTCCTTCAGCTGTGCCTAGATTGACCTATATATGAAGAGTTCAGGCACAAAACCACATAATCCAAAAATTGGAGATAAACATGGGAATAAAACCTTCAAAACGTTAATTTCTTTATATTCCTATTTGTTTGTTCATTGCTCCATAACTAATTCATCATATGAAATGTGGAATTAGTCAGAGGTAAATATCTTTGATTTAAAGTACATTTTTGGATTGGCGTTTACATGGTTTTTCACCTGAACTCTTCATATCTAGCTCACTGGTAATTTGATAGTAACATGGAAGTCAACTGTGATTCCTCCCACAAATATGGATGAACACACAGCATCCAGAACATAATAGTCTGCATACATCGAGGCTACGCACTAAGAAAATGAGAAGTAGAAGATGAGACAGGGATGAGAGATTTATTTGTCGCTGGCCGAACAATTGCAAGCCCTACCGGTGCATAAAAGTAAAATCGGGCGTTAAATGAAGAATGGATCAGGCAAGAGTTGTTCGAAAGTGTCGGTGGTGGCGCCACTAACGCATAGATGCAGCAGCAAAAATGACTGGCAGAAAATAATTTAGGCAAAGCCCTGTTAACGCCAATCCAAAAATGTAGTCTAAATCAAAGTTTCAATAATTTCAATTCTCACTAATTCCACTTTTCTTATGATGACATTAATATGGAGCAATAAACAACAAAGTAGGAATGTAAAAAAATTAACTTTTGTCGGTTTGACAGCAATGTTTATCCCAATTTTTGGATTGGTGTTTACAAAGGTTTGCGCCTGAACTTTTCATATATTTCCTTCGCTAGCATAATAAATATGGAAATAACTCTGCCTATTTGTATTTATATAATAATTTATTTTCACACATCAGCTTTCTGCTTGCAAAATGGTACTGCCTATGTGACAACTGTTGGAGAGAGGATTTCTTGAAGGACTGCATCAAACAGCCTGGTCCATATCGGGGCCCTTTAATTAGAAAGGCGCGGTGTTACATCGTGTTGCAATTAACGAGAACAGCAATGTTGAGCAACACTACACTTATATGCAGAGTAACCCAGGGGTAGACACACATACAGATGTACAGACAGACCGACAGACAGGCAGGCATTGATCACTGAATCAACGAGTAGTAGCAGCAGTATCCAGTAAGTAGTACCCAACAGTCACAACCAGTATCAACCAGTAACCAGCAGTAACCACCAGTAGCAACCAATAACCAGCAGTAACCACCAGTACCCACCAGTAACCACCAATAAAAAGCAGTAGCCAGCATTAACCAACAGTAACCAGTAGTAACCAGCATTAACCACCAGTAACCACCAGTAACCAGCATTAACCACCAGTGACCAGCAGTACCCACCAGTAACCACCAGTAACCACCAGTAACCACCAGTAACCACCAGTAACCACCAGTAACCACCAGTAAAAAGCAGTAGCCAGCATTAACCACCAGTGACCAGCAGTACCCACCATTAACCACCATTAACCACCAGTAACCACCAGTAACCACCAGTAACGAGCAGTGACCAGCAGTAACCACCAGTAACCACCAGTAACCACCAGTACCCACCAGTACCCACCAGTAAAAAGCAGTAGCCAGCATTAACCACCAGTAACCACCAGTAACCACCAGTAACCAGCAGTACCCACCAGTAACCACCAGTAACCACCAGTAACCACCAGTAACCACCAGTAACCAGCATTAACCACCTGTAACCACCAGTAACCACCAGTAACCACCAGTAAACAATAGTAACCACCAGTAACCACCAGTAAAAACCAATAACCACCAGTAAACAGTAGTAACCACCAGTAACCACCAGTAAAAAACAGTAACCACCAGTAAACAGTAGTAACCACCAGTAACCGCCAGTAAAAAACAGTAACCACCAGTTAAAAGCAGTAAAAAGCAGTAGCAGGAGTAACCATCAGTAACCACCAGTAACCACCAGTAGCCACCAGTAACTACCAGTAACCACCAATAACCAGCAGTAACCACCAGTAACAGGACTAACCACCAGTAACCAGCAGTAACCACCAGTAACCAGCAGTAACCAGCAGTAACCACCAGTAGCCACCAGTAACTACCAGTAACCACCAGTAACCACCAGTAACCACCAGTAACCACCAGTAACCACCAGTAACCACCAGTAACCACCAGTAACCTGTGCCCTATTGGATACTCTCGTTCCGACCACTGAGTGGCTGATTTAACCAGACTCAAATCTCGCGACCTGCGACCGTTTGCACGTGACCGCGCGAGACGGACAGCGGCGGCCTGGCCTGACGGACATGCTCGAGGATCACGTGACTGCAAAGTGGCGCCACCTAGTAGATTGGTGTTGACGTGATTAGTGACGTGCTCGGCGCGTAATTGACGTCATGCTCAAGGATAAAACGTCACACCGTCTATTCTACACACAGTTGAACAAAATATAAAAAACACCCCAAAACCCACTTTGTTTTGGTTTGAAAATACAGTAAAATCTCTCTAACTGACCACCTCCACAGATCGACCACTCCCCTATATCAATTTTTATTTGGGTCCCAGCAATACCATTGTAAGAATATTCTAACTCCCTAAACCGACCACCTCACTAATTGGACCACTTAAAGTCGGTCCCATGGTTGGTCGATTTAGAGAGGTTTTACTGTATATATAGTTAGTTGTTTTATATCCTAGCTACATATAAGGTCCTATCAGGACGAGTACCGACTTGTGACAGTGCGCACTCATGGTGACTTTATAGTGGTGACCCGCCAGGAGACCAGGCCGCCAGCACCATGACCCGATTTCCCACTCAGACCCATTATCCTGATACTGTGCTAACCAGTCCTTGCTCTATCCTAGAAGTGCCGAGCGCCAAGCTAGGTAATGACAAGTATCAATTTGATAAGTCATTGGTCTGACTCGGCTGGATTTCGAACTCCCGACCTTCCGCACTTGAATAATACGAGAATGTATGTAATGTATAATGTACTATGCAAGTATAAAGGATCGTAAAGGAATTACTTGTTTTATATTGTACCGATTATTCTATATTATGCCTATCTGGACGTACACAAATGACCAGTGGCGCCACCATCGGCCCAGGGGGGTCCCTAATGGATGCGCCACACTCTCAGTCGCACCGGAGAAAAGAAAAAAAGGCGGACGCTCAACTCATTCGGCAAACCTGTCTGGTTTATGGGTGTTAATTACCGCACTTCGGTGGCGCCGCCGTGGGAGTGATGGGAAGTATTGCTTGATGATATATATAGTTTGTATATGATATTATATATGCACTTTTATAGTGGCATTTTCTTTAGTTATATTCCCATAGCCACTGCACCATGCATTTAATGGGCTGATTGATTGTTTGATTGTTGTATATGGTTTAACGTGTTGGTAGCAAGGTCCATATTAAAGGTGAAAAGTTAGTAGTATTTATTCAGTCAATCTGCTTTGTCAATCACATTTACACCTAAATCTTAAAACGCCAGGTTTTTTGCCAAATGCAAAACGACACAGCAAAATTGATCCCAGATGCAAATTTGAAGTGTTTAGATTTGCATCAAATGATAGCAAAATTTAACACACAAAACATGACTAAATTTACAGGAGTTGAGACAGTCCAAGGAACAACGCTAAGATTTAACGCGTACATTTATTTAAACTAAGAGGACAGTTGAACCAATATACCCCCCCCCCCCCCACATCACACTGACACATATGGCGCCCCCTGTCGGTACAGGTGCGAAACGTCGATGCGCATCGAATCGTAACGAGCCTCGCATTGATTCTGAGTTCTTGTGGGATCCAAACTTCTTTTGAAGTGCTTAAATAGAAACTAGATCAATATGAACGCTACACTTTCTACTCATCAAACAAGGCAAGTGCGATAAGGTCCAATCGCTACAGCAGCAGAGGAGACTACTCATGGGGACCTACACACATATATATGTGTGATGCATAACAAATTATGTGAGTATAAAGATACGTAATGGAATTTGTATCATTATTGCTACACTCCGTAAGACCCAACACTGTACTGGTGGCGCCACCTGCAGTCTCCTCGCCTCCACCATATGTAGACGAGTGTCAGTCGCTATATGTGCTGTATAAGAATTATATGAGTATAAATATCGGAAGTGTGCTAACCCCTTTTCCGCAGTCTTTGACTGCATTGCCCTGACTCTACCAACTTGACTGCTGGTGCCTTTTAGGTGCGTCTGCCTCGCTAACTATTCATCTATGTTTGTACCAGTCTCACTGAACACTTTGCGTACATATGTGCTGGATAAGCAATTATATGAGTATAATTTTTTGGAAGCCAATTATCTATAAACCAGACGGGATGGCCGAATGAGTTAGAGCGTCCGTCTCCCGTGTTGGTAGACCGTGGGGTCGTGGGTTCGAACCCTGGTCGACTCAAATCTATGACTTTAAAAATTTATACTTGTCACTTCCTTAGCCAGGCACTCACCATTATTAGGATAAGGCAAGGAGCAGTGGAATGAGGAAGACCAATAGTCCACGATTGAAATTTCCCCTGCTTAATCAACTAATGTACACAAACAAAAATACAAAAAAAATATACAAAAAAAAAACTGTCTCATCAGTTCATCTTATCTGACACTCTACCATCTAACTGACACTCCTCCAGTCATCTACTGGTCAGGCATTCTGCCTCGCCTGGTGGCGCCACCTGCTGAGTATTCCTCGCCTGACACCGCCCTATGCTTGTACCACTCGCTCCAAAGATTGTATCTTTACTATCTATCTATCTATATCTGTGGTACATATGGGTATTCAAAGATGGTAGCTTATTACACTGGCACAAACTCTGTAAGGTATATATATATATATGTAGAGCTAATACAGCCAAGGATTCCACATGCCACACTGAAAGTCAACACTTCACCCACTAGGCTATCCTGTCCAATCTCGATGTGGTATACGTCAACTCAATGAAACATAAGACTTGTTGCTGGTACATACGGGTATTCAAAGATGGCGGCGTATTACGCTTGCACAAACTCTGTAAGGTATATATGCTGTATTATCTGCGCTATAGTAGTAATAATGACAATAAAAATCAGGCAGAAGTGACCAACCGGTAGTGGGACAGGAAGCACAAGCTGACTGACTACCTTCGCTTGCATGTCCCTACAGACAACTGTGCACCAAGTTGCTCTAACCGTGTTGCACAGAACATTCCAGAATCCCCACACCTTCAAGCAAGGAAGCTCTCTGACCACTTAGCATAATACTTGTATAAAGGTGGACATTTATACATACACATAAGAATTATACGAGTATAATAACCCAAAATTCTATACTCGCTCCTCACACCCACCCACTAGTAATCGGGTGGTGGAACCTCGGGCTAGTCATCTACTGCTCCAACCTACTCGCCTCAGCTCCGACGGTGGCAGCACCGGTCGCCTTGCTCATTATCGTGACTCACTTACTGTCAACGATTTTTGTAATATAAGACGCCATCTTTGAATACCAAAATATACCTCATACCGTTTGTAATCATAAATAACAACATCAAACACCACCAGGACAACACAACATGATGCTGCATCACGTTGTACTCATTGTCAACATCAAATACAGCAACATCAAATAGGCCCTACCACCAATACAAAGCAATATGATGTGGCATAACGCTGTAATTGACCCATGCAGACAATAAGAAAAGGAGAAGAGGAATGAAAATATTTATTGGAGAACATAACCTGCAGGCAGGTCGGGCATCAAAGCGTGGAAAGCATGATCGTTATCGTGTATTGTGGTATCGTGAACAACAAGAGTAAGTATTAGTCTGAGGATAACAAGTCAAAGTAGGCTAATCGGGCAAGAATGTGTAATATCGAACAAGTATCAAATCAAGAGGATAACATGTGATCAATAAGTCAATAAATCATATCGGTAAATCAAGTAAGTAAATCATCATTAGTCGATAAACAAGTTAGTGAGAATAAATAACGGAGAAAGAGAGAAAGCAGGCGAGAGAAGAAAAATCAGCCCTCAACCCATGAGAAAAGGGAAGGAGGGTGGGGAAATTGACTGACGGGGTAGGCTGCGAGCGGGAAAGTGTGGAGAGGAGCATAGTGTTGATTAAAGTAGTGCATTCGAGAAAAAGTAGTGCGTGTGGCTACGTTGGTAAATTACCTATGTTGACAAGCCAACATACACAATCTTCCACAACAACAACAGCATCAAACACCACCAGTATGTGGAGACAAAAACGAAACATCCCCAGCCACCTACCTGTCAATTAGTCTATCAAACACACAGAAAGTCACACCCACAAGAGGGGGAAAAAACACCATCCAACTATCCACAATTCAACTTTACTCTTTTAGAAAACCGACTTGAATCATCTCAATAAGCAGAATTATCTCCAACCGGTGACGCCCGACCTCATGGATTAGCTGCCTATTGACGCCAGGCCTCGTATCGGATGGGGACATCCAATCTTTGAATGTTGCGATTGGATGGGCGATAATAGGCTCATTTAATGGCTTAGGAAGAAAACCAACACCCACCTAAGGACCAACGCACTGGTTCTCTGTGCTCATACCGTATTTCCTCTATAAGTCAAGAGGATCATTGCATCTTTCATCAGTTTGCATTTAATATTTTAGTAAAATTGTAATTGTATTTATTGACTTTGCTTATATTCGTATTTATTTAATAATGATTTAATTTAAATTACATTAATTGATATTTATTTATATATTCATATTGAGCTCAGTTGGAGTTAAGATTAATCATTGTGATATTCATTACCAAATTATTTATTTTAATATATTTCATTTGTATTTATTTTATCTATATAGTATTAATTTGTACTTATACACATTTTATTTTCTTGAGTTCTAGCACTGCATCAGATTGAGAAATAAAAGCCACCCGAAGTATTCTTGGTAAAACATACCACCGACATATGCGAAAATAAAATTGTTGCAGTTTTAAAATGATCAGGCTGCCCATATAAATATGGAGAGTGGAGGCTGTTTATTATGCAATATATATATACAGTCTACTCTGTCAATAACGGCCTCTGTCAATAACGAATCTCTGTTAACAACGGCAAAAAGTGCTGGTCCCGTCATGGCACCGCTTTAATTTAATAGCATTGCCTCTGTGTCTAACAGACAACTGTCTTATGTGGACAACAAGTCGTTTTTTCACCTATTTAATCAATAGTGTCTGTCAATAACGACATGCCATATAGTTATTTCAACATGTGTACCATGTGTTTGTTGCCATTTCCTCACAATTGAATGCAATCCCAATGGTTTAATTTAATAGCATTGCCTCGGTGTCTAATGGACAATAGTCTTATGTGGACAGCAAGCCATTTTTTCACCTATTTGATAAATATTCTCTCCTCATATAAGGACCGTCCTAGTCAGTCAAGTATAAAAGAAAAACATTGGTTTCAACCCATTCCGTCAGTCAGTCTCTGCCTATAACGGATCTCTCTCTATAACAGGTATCTTACTCCAGTCCCATGGGTGCCCATTATAGATAGAGTAAACTGCAATTATATAGTCCAGTACACATAGACTCTTGTTTGGGATGAGTTTATTCTCTGGCGGAAGAATGAGATCCTATCGATACAAGTTTGAAAGAGGCGGAGTGGGCGTTTAGAGGCGGTGAATGAGGCGGAAGAGACCAACAATGTGTGTCAGGACAATGTGACTGAGTGGGATATTGGGTCATGTGCTGGTGGCCTGATTTCTCAGTGGGGCAGCACTATAAAGTTACCATGAGTGCGCACTGCCACAAGTCGGTGCCCATCCTGATATGACCTTAGATGTTGCTAAGATGTAAAACTCCAACAAAAACCAACCAAGTATGCTTCTTTCTAATCTTGCGCACATACACACAAAAAAAGATTAAACAAATAATAATAATACAAATAATCACTTCAGGTGCTTATTTGTATTATTATTATTTGTGGTAGTCTGCATTGACCACTCAGGTAAGGAGCCGCATAGACAAGTAGGCATGGATAGTGTGGTGACATCCGGGAACCTAGGTGGTGTAATGATTAGCACACTGGCCCAGAATGCAAAGAGATGTGGGTTCGATACCCACTCTAGGAGCAATATTTCCCATTTTCATCACCCCCCCCTCACAACACTAGTTGCCGTGACCATGATCCCGTACAAGCTACGTGCTGTATAGTTGTTGAACCTGCCCTGTGTAGGGTGTAAGTGCACTGCCTATATGTATGTAATTGTAAGCATTAATAGACGTACACTTCCAGAGGGACGAGTGCAGTAGTCTGCACTGACCTCTTAGGCAAGGAGCTGCATAGACAGGTAGGCGTGGGTAGTGTGGTGATGTCGGGGAGCCTAGGTGGTGTAATGGTTAACACACTGGAACAGAATGCAAAGAGATGTGGGTTCGATTCCCACTCTAGGCACAATATTTTCCCATTTTCATCACCACCCCCTACAACACTGGTTGCCGGGACCATGATCCTGTACAGGCTACGTGCTGTATGATTGTTGAACCTACCCTGTGTATGTTTATGTAAGTGCATTGGCTGTATGTATGTAATTGAAAGCATTAACAAACTTACAATTCCAGGGGGACCAGTGTAGTAGGCTGGGTTGACCTCTTAGGCAAGGAGCCACATATACATGTATGCGTGGGTAGCTCAGGGAGCCTAGGTGGTATAATGGTTAGCACACTGGCCCAGAATGCAAAGAGATGTGGGTTCGAGTCCCGCTTTAGGCGCAATATTTCCCATTGTTATCGCCGCCCCCCCATAACAGTAATCTGGGTCCATGGGTCCATTTCTGACAGTGATTTGTTTGTCGGGCGAGCCGTGCAGCGCCCCACTTTGTGTCAGATAAGGATGGCAGATAAGAGGGTGGCGGAAGGTGGGGGGACCACCCCTGTCCGGTAGTGGCCTGTGTATGTAGGGGACTGAGGGGAAGATTTGTAACTTGTAATGGAAGCTAGACATGCAACCTTCACCGAGCTCCGTCAATCTCCGTCAACGTCCGTCAAACTCTGTTAATCTATGTCTACCTCCATCAACCTCCACCAACCTCCGTCAACCTCCGTCAACCTCCGCCAACCTCCACCAACCTCCGTCAACCTCCGTCAACCTCCGCCAACGTCCGCCAACCTCCGTCAACCTCCGTCAACCTCCGCCAACGTCCGCCAACCTCCCTCAACCTCCGCCAACCTCCGCCAACCTCCCTCAACCTCCGCCAACCTCCGCCAACCGCCGTCAACCTCCGCCAACCTCCGCCAACCTCCGTCGACCTCCGCCAACCTCCGCCAACCTCCGCAAACCTCCGTCAACCTCTGTCAACCTCCGTAAAAATACACACCACATTCACCTTCTCACTGTTGAGCTGGTTCGAACCCTGGTATAGATGAAGATTTGTTTGTTTGTTTGTTTGCTGTTGTTTTACGTCCTAGTAACATCTAAGGTCATATCAGGACGGGTACCGACTTGTGACAGTACGCACTCATGGCGATTTTATAGTGCTGCCCCACTGAGAAATCAGGCCGCCGGCACCATGACCCGATATCCCACTCAGTCACATTATCCTGACACCGAGCTAACCATCCCTTGACCTATCCTAATAATGCCGAGCACCAAGTTAGGAAACAACAAGTATCAATTTTTAAGTCATTGGTTTGACTCGACTGGGAACCAAACTCGCGAACTCCCGATCTTCCGCACGCGAGGCCTGTGCTCCACCGATTCGGCCACCGTGCCCGGTCAAGACGATGCCGACGATGTGGGTAGAGGTCCCACATGGGGAGCCAGGCATCGCTCGTGCTGATTTAACCATCCCGACTGGTCCTGTGAGAGGCCCAGGAAACACCTAGACGACTCTACGACTAGACAGCCTCAACCTTCATCCATACCAAGTAGATCCCATTTATAAGCTACTAAGGTCGTCAAGGTAACTGCGAGTGTGGGGGAGGGAGGGTACGGAGGTTGTGGGGGAGAGTAGGTGTGCAAATTGGGACCTAGCAAGGACCAGCTTGACCAACTGAACAGGATATTGCTTAAAGCTGCACAGTCCGATGAAATATCAAATTTTCAAAACCAAACCAATTATCTAGATTTGATTTAACATATCTAACTTAGATACTGATGCACTTATTAAGCATTTGTTTCTGAGTAGAGGGCAATATTGAGTCATTTTAATAGAACCTGTTTCTGCAGAAGTCTAAGGTGTCAGAGTTTTGGCAAGCTTACCAAAACTAATTTTCCATGTTTGCACTCAAAATATCTCAAAAGATTACCATTTAAAATGAAAGTAACTTTGAAATAATGTAAAGTAGATACTAGTGATCTATCTAATATATTTATCTCAGAAAAAATACAGAAATTCAAAACCATCGGACTATGCAACTCTAACATTGAATAGTCCGATGGTTCTGAGCTTCTGTAATTTTTCTGAGATAAATATATTACAGTGATTGTTATAATCTACCTTATTTTAGCTTGAAGTAATCTTGATCTAAATAGCTATATTTTGAGATATTTGAAGTGCAAGCAGGAAAAAATAATATTTACAAGCAAGCCAAAATTCTGACACCACAGGTTTATGCTGTAACAGCTTCTGTTACTTTACTCAGTATGCCTTTCTATGTGGCAAAGAAATGCTTAATAAGTACATCAGTATCTAAGTTAGATATGTACAATCAAATCTATGTGGGAATGTTTCAAAGTGACCTACTGGTATCCATAGCGTTAGTTCTTTCATTGCCGTCAGAGGTTATATTGGCAGTGGAAATCCTCTATAAGTAATTTTCCAAAAAGGATGTATAGTGATCTACTGCTACCCACAATATTAGCTTGTTCACTGTGCACCATGCTTTGTGGAAAATGCACTATGGAAGATTCCCACTACCAATCTGCCCTCTGATGGCAATGGCAAGAACCATTGCACGATGGATTTTGTTTGTTTGTTTGTTGTTGTTTTACGTCCTAGCACCATCTAAGGTCATATCAGGACGGGTACCGACTTGTGACAGTGCGCACTCCTGGTGACTTTATAGTGCTGCCCACTGGGAGACCAGGCCACCAGCACCATGACCTGATATCCCACTCAGTCACATTATCCGGACACTGAGCTAGCCAGTCCCTGCCTTATCCTAATAATGCCGAGCGCCTGGCTATGGAAGCGACAGGTATCAATTGTTAAGTCATTAGTTTGACTCGACCAGGGTACGAACTCACGATCCCATGGTCTACCAAAACGGGAGACGGGAAAGGTCTCTTGTTTCATTTTATGATCATTAACATTTCAGTAAGGCTTTCTTCCCCTTTAGAAATGTGCACAAAGTGACTGACTTAAAGTAATAGTCACGTGAAATGGCGATTCCTCACTATGAACGTGGGCCTTTGTTGCCGAAATAGTATAAAATCACCATCAATCACTGACCTACTAATGGTATAAAATCACCATCAATCACTGACCTACTTTGGGATCGACTTTAAAAAAAAAGATTTTCGTTGTTGTTGTTAGGTTGAAATTTCGCATCAAGTGATTCTTGATTCGCATTTTGAGATTGACTAATTCTGAGGCTTGATGATCGCGGAAGTTGTAAAAAGAAAAAGAAAAAGACTATTTTAATGAATGAAAAAAAAGGACGTACTTTTCTAACCGTAACTAAACGTAGAACTACCATCATTTCCCATGCACCATCGCGATTCAAATCAACATAAACAGACGCGTTCCGAATGAGGGTTTATTGCCATCGACCGTGACCTTTGTATGCCACGTTCAAGGTCATCAGATGCAGTCATTACTTATTCAGTGAGAACCAAATCAGCAAAGATCCGATGGATGCGAACATTCACAATGAACCAGTCTGTACAAATAAAAGGACCGTGGACTGTTACGCTCTGTGATTTACAGACCGGTATAGACCAACAGATGACCTTGACCTTGTCATTAAGCACAAAACAATTGTTCGAATAGGTGTATTAAAGACATAGCCAGATAACAACAAGCTGTATAAGGAATACATTATAAACTCGATATTACACACACATATATATATTTCTTGTGTTTGGAAGACGAGGATTCGAAGGGGAAGAAGTTAAATGAAGAGGAAGAGGGAAAGTCAGATGAAGAGGAAGTGAAGGGGAGGGGATCAATGAAGAGAAAGAGGGCAAGTAAGATGAAGAGGAAGCAAAGGGGAGGGGTCAATGAAGAGGAAGAGGGTAAGTAAGATGAAGAGGAAGTGAAGGGGAGGGGTCAATGAAGGAGAAGAGGGTAATTACGATGAAGAGGAAGTGAAGGGGAGGGGGCCAATGAAGAAAAAGAGGGACAGTAAGATGAAGAGTAATTGGCAGGGATTAAGGAAGAGAAAGGGAAAGTAAGGTGAAGAGGAGGAGAAGAGGAAAGGGAAAAGAAGGGGGAGAAGGAAAAATAAGAGGAAGAGTGAAAATCGGATGATGAGGAAACAAGGCGGAAGGGGTTACTGAAGAGTAAGAAGAAATGTGAGATGAAGAGGAATAGAAGAAGAATTGGTTACTGAAGAGGAAGAAGGACAGTAAAATGAAGAGGGAAGAAAGATGAAGAGCAAGCAAAGGCGAAGGGGTTAATGAAGAGGAAGACGGAAAGTAAAATGAAGAAGGAAAATAAGATGAAGATGGGAGGATTCGAAGGGGAAGGAGAAGTGGTTAATGAAGAGGAAGAGGGAAAGTAATGTGAAAAGGAAGTGAAGAGGAAGGGGTTAATGAAGAGGAAGAGAATGAGAACAGCGTTGTTTCCTAATACAGTCAATCACTTCTTCAACGCCATGCCCCTGACACTGCCCACACGGCCCTGTTTCCGCGCATGCTCGGGGCTGGGTGTCCGATTATGATCAAGGCGAGAGTAATCGAGCTGATAGATTGCCTCGTTGTGTTTTTTGTTTGTTTATTTAGTTTATTTATTTATTTTACAGCCCACTAACCAACAACGCACAGCCCGCCAAGACGCCACCCCGAAAACCAGCGGAATACATGAGATTACCATTCCGACTGCGCATGTGCTGAAAACGGTGTTGGCAGCAAAGCAAGGGCATACGGCCATTGAGTTTGCTGATACGCGTAGGGCAAAACTTCAATTTTGTTCAAAATCAATAAAAATACATAACAATTTGGCACAAACATGGATGGATGGATGCAATATAATAATATAATGAATATGTTTAAGACACAACTCTCCATAACTAAGCATTTTGAGCTAAGTAACCTACAATTTCAGTCACTTTACAGGCTGATGTTTACATCACCATTGATTAGACATAAGTAATTTTTGTTCTAAATATTAAAATGGCAAATGTGTCAACACAAATTTGTTTCAAAGAAATATATAACCAATGTCTGATTAACCCTACTCATTTCCTAGCCCAACAAATGTTATTAACCATAGGATATAAATAAAAACATGAATAAAATAAGTAAAACTGACTCTGGCTATAGCTCTAACACTAGTCTGAGTGCCCCGATTTGTTTCAATCTAAATGCAGATGGTATAAGATGTGCTGATTAGATTGATCTAAATGCAATGCTAGATAAAAGATTTAACATTTTAATTTATTATATATATTTTTTTAGTTGGTATTCTATGTTTCAAACAAGAGCTGAGATGAGCTGAAACTAGTACATTTCATAGCTGCACCCAGTGTCTTATCATTAACCATGTGCGTCGCGGGGGTTTGTTTTTCTTCCACACATCCCACAATGCACTGCGCAGCTGGAATGGTGATCTAGCCTATTAAGCGGAATGTCCCAGCCTCGCTTTGAGTTCCCACGCAATATGCAGTCCAAGCACATTGAAAGATAATATATTTGCAAGAGAACCTTCCTATTAATAAATATGTAATTATTCGGTGCCCTTGTTTGATATCATTCAACGCTATTGTGATAGGCAGCATACAGCCAGTTCCTGCTGGACTGGTAAGTCGACGCAACGTGGAAAGACGATGACAAGAAGAAGTGCATGCTTCCACGATTTATTTCAAAGCTTCACCCAGCGCAGCATCACAGATCCATGTGACCGGCCCCCTGACCAGCCAGGTCACAGGTAACCTCTCATGATGGGGGGGAGCCGCTAGCCGGTCGCAGTAGGGGGCGGTCCACCCATGGGCCTACCCTCTGGCTAGCCTGCCACCACTTGTCACCATAGATGAGCAACAGTGGACAGCGCAGTCCCTGCCGCCACCGCGTCGTGATGGGGCTCATGAATGGACTACTCCAGTATTTTTCTTGTGCGCCTGTCCACTATTATATGTAATTACTACTTAGGCCCCTGGATGCGGGTGAGCCACCTGGGCAGGAGGAGGTCTGCCTCTAAGCAGTCTCCCTGATTCCTACCGCACTCCCCTCCAGATGGCGCCACTTGAACCTCCAATCGACCCATTTCTCCTGCGATTTTGCTTTAAAGTTGCATAGTCTGATAAAGCATCAAATGTCCAAAGCCAAAACACTCACCTAGATTTGATTATATATATCTAACTTAAATACTGGTGCACTCTTTACGCATTTGTTGCTACACAGAAGGGAATACTTAGTCAATTTAATAGAACCTGTTACTACATAAGCCCACGGTGTCTGACTTTTGGTGTGCTTGCTCAAATTCATTTGCAATGTTATTACTTCAGATATATCTTTAAAGTTAGCCATTTAAGCTATATGTTACTTCAACCTAAAATAAAGTAGATTATAATGATCAATCTAATGTATTTATCTCAGAAAATTGCAGGAATTCAAAGCCACCGGACTTTGCAGATTTAATAAATTGAAATAGGTGGGTCTTTTAGCTAGCCAGAGAATATTTGTTTGTTGTGTAAAGCGCCTCATCGGGCGCTATATAAATGTCTTATTATTATTATTACGACTCACTCCAATTCCTGTCTTCTTTCTTTACTTACGGAATCTATATATAATACCCAACAGTAGTTAAGTTTTAGGGTCGTTCTGATCACTACTCCTCTGTTAATCGGCGCTGCCAGCACGCATCATTGTACTCCACTGATGCTTCGCCATGTATGGGTTGTCAATAGCATGTTTCTTTTCTGCCTAACGTACAGATTTGATATTAATTTTGATGGTTTTGACTAACTTTGGTCACTTTGACCAGAGTGGTATCCATTTTGAGTCATATAACAACGCGTGTTGTTAAATCCGCCATTAGGGAACTTTATTCAGTTGCCATCTTGTCTGTTTAGTCTCATGTCAGAATGTTTTTATTCAAAGCCACTGAACAAAGAATACATTTTCCAACCTTCATCTTGTTTCGCGCAATAGTGAATTATCACATTATTTTTTCTCCCCACCTAATTTGTTTGGGGCGGGGGGCACCTTCATTGAAATGCATGCAATATCTGGAATGCTAGTATTTCACTATTATCTATTCACGATGAAACAATATTTTGAAAGAGAAAACATCTAGATACCAGACGGGATGGCCGAATGGGTTGAGTGTCTGTCGCCCATTTTGGCAGCTTTTTTGTTGTTGGTAAAGTATTTATTCATCTGAATATGACATTTGTCAGTGCCCTGGTGCAAGTGTAGCAGGAAACCGCAAACCCTGTAAATCGCAAACCCCCATTCCATATATGGGCAGGGGGGGGTTTGCGATTTCCTAGGAAATCACATATTCCCCCTGAACATCTCAAACCCCCATGCTTGGCAGTCTTAAAGCATGCACATGTGCTTCGTGCAGGTTTGTTTTGCTTTTAAAATTCCCACAATACACCGTGTTGCTGGAATTACAACCTGGTCTATTGTAAAAATTCTATTTACGTAAGCATGATTAATCCAAATTTATTTTTATATAAAGGGGATCCCTCACAAGTTGGATTAATTGATTATTTTTAATTTCATGCCTGCCACAGCAAGGGCTATATTCACTGCGATCACTCACAAGAAGGGTACGGGAACAGGTCAATTTGTGTCAAAGATACTAGATTATATCATTAAGAAAAGCCAGTACAACTATCTGTATCATTATCGTTTTCAGAGGATGTGCGGTCGGAATTACGAACTGGACTATCGCAAAGATGTTTTCATTAGGATTAATCCATCATGATCCTCCTTGAATCAATTTTATCCCCCCAGATCTGGTAGAAGTTCAACATCAAACATATAGCTGCCATGCTTGGGGTGATAAATCCTACAAAGCATGGGGGCTTTGCGATTTCCAGGGGGGGTTTGTGATTTCCTAGTAAATCGCAAACCCCAGGGTGTGCAATTTCCAGGGGTTTGCCATTTCCTGCCACACTGGAGCACTGGTCTTCCAGCCATCTTACTATTGGAATTGACAGTCTATATAATCTAAGTTTGATCAGTGCTGTATTAGTTACAGCACCGATCCTGTAGAATTAAGGGAGTGGCTCCTGCTGTATAATGTACAGCACCAGTCATTGTATGTAGTTCATTCAAAAATGGGGAGAGGCACCAACTAGAAAGTATACATACTTGGGGAAACTCAAACAATCGTTGAGGGTTACATTTTTTCTCTTATAAAATGAGGTAAGCTTATAGTTGACAAGACATTTTTTCTGTCTTATATCATGTTCAATGTGTTTAAACAGGTTGATAGTTGTCTAGGATGGTTGGTGTGTTTATGGTTTATTCATGATTGTTAAGGGTGGTGGCAGGGGAGGGTGGCCCATTGGGGTGGGTGGTTCGAACCCTGGTCGAGCCAAGCCAATTACTTAAAACTACTGACTTAAACATGTATACACGCCGCTACCTAGCCTGGCACTCCACATTATTAGGATAGGGCAAGTTGCAGTGGAATGAGGAAGACCAATTGTTTGTGATTGAAATTTCCCCTGCTTTGTCAACTCATGTACCAAAAACAAAAAAAAACTAAAATATATGTATATATATATACAACGTATATACTACGTATATGCATGTGTGGGTGCAGCGCGGTCACGTATCCTGCCGTATCACCAGGGCTGCGTTCAGGGTCCGTCTCGGGGACGCCTCGGAGACTTCTCGCCGATGCTTTTTGCTTATTTCGTTCAGGGTGCATCTCGGAGACGTCTCGGAGATGCCTCCTATTTCAGACTGCAGATGAAAAGCGCCTAAAAAATGTCTGCCATATTCAGTAGTTTCAGCCAATCACAGCGCAGCTTTTCCATTGCAAATGGCCGCCGCCTAAGGGGGTGGCCATTTTCAAGACAACAAACTGCTTTTGCCGTTCAGACTAGCATGACGTCATGGCCATCTCCGAGGCGCCTCCGAGACGGACCTTGAATGCGACCCAGGTAACCTTAGTAGGGCATGGGTTCGAATCACCGCCAGGGGGGATTGGGCGCTTCGGTCCGGCTATAACTACGGAGTCTCGTGGTCTGTGCGCCACTACCCGTCTCACCAACGCCGTTTGAACTTGTGAGTTGTTAGTTGTTTTTTAAATGTTTATATAAAGTCAATCATCGAAATCAACCAGGTAGGATGGCCGAATGAGTGGAATGTCTGATCTTCATGTGGCAGGTCATGGGATTCGAATCGCAGGTTCGAAATAATACAGGCCGAGTAAAACCAATGACTTAAAAATGTATACTTGTCGTTCTCTAGCCTGATGCTTTGTATCACCAGGACAAGGTGAGGAGGAACGTAATGGGGAAGACACTATTGAAAAGGTCCACGTTTAATTAACAAATCTAACCGATAAAAGGATAAATGTAAACAGCAGCAATCGACAACTAGTTAGTACAACTCTGCCAGGCCGATCCGATATGACCGACTTTGATCTGTCCAATCCCTGAGGGATCTAAGCTGCCATCAACTTCAAACTGAACAAGCATATCACTCCACCATATATATATATGTAGGAGGGGGCAGACCAACATGGAGACTAATAGGCGAATATAGTTATTTTTTATTCGGCTTATATCATCGTCGGGAAGGCCACCGTAACCATGACTCAACCATAACTATACTTGGCTGGGCAACCCGCCCTACCCATAATAATAATAATAATAATAAGCGATCAAAGCTAATCAATAACATAGTGTATCATAACAAGGATCAAGAACAATAACAATAACATAATTGAATAATAATAATCAAGTCATAATAACGAATAACAAAAAAAAAGAGAACAGGAGAGGAGCAGGTGTTGACCGGTCAAGGCGAGCGAGGGAATGGGCCCCAGTCCTACATGGAAGGGGCGAGGAAAGGTGGAGCGGGGGCGCCACCTGCTGGATTCGAACCCAAACGGTCAATAGTTACATCACCAACTTCCAACACCAGAGGGGAACTCTGCGCCCTCCCTACGCCAGTATATCCTAGATATACGTGTATATATATATATATATATATATATATATATATATATTATAGCAGTACATTGAGTGAGGATGGCCAGTGAGGCATGGGCAAGCAGGTGGCGCCATGTGGGGAGATCATGAGGTACCAATAGATGACCTAATGAGTAGGTGACCTACCGATGACTTAGTGGCTGGGGAGTAGATGGATCTTCCGGCTTATTATACTCATATAATGGCTTATACCGCATATATATACATATATATGTAAATTCCTCCAGTGTGTGTGGCACGAGGGGGTCCCACCCACCAATAACCCAGACACATGGGGGGGGGGGCACTCCACCAATGAGCCACGGAGGACTAGATATATAAAGTATATGTTCCCCTTGCATGTATACTCGTATAATGCGTATAATGCGTTCAGTGTGTTACACGAGGGGGGTGCCCGCCCGGCAATTTACCAGACAGCTGACGGGGGGCGGGGGGCACTCCACTAATGCGCACAGAGGAAATGTAGGGTGTACATGTTACCCTTGCATTTATACTCATATAATGCGTTATACATCACATATACATTGTGACACTGACACTGGTCTACATCCGGTGGAGGAGAGGTGGACCGAGATGGCGCCACCGGAACAGTTTTGGGTCTTATGGAGTATAATAATAATCATAATAATAAGTAATATTCCCTTCCGTATCTTTATACCTGCATAATCTGTTTCACATCACATACATGATATATATTAAACCACCTTATGAAAGACAAACATAGCCCCACTAAATTCTACATGACATAAATTAAGAGTCTCCCCATATTCAAGAGCCCAGATTGTGCGCCGATATCGCTGGGGGGTCGGGGTGGGGGGGGGGGGGTCAGTGGGAGGGTGCAGGGGGCGCCACCTGTGTGGTTGGATTAACGCCTGTCAGGTGTGTTGACACCGCTCTATTATGTTGACAGCGGCCGGGAGTTGACAGCCATTCTCCCCCGTAAAGCTACCGGGTGTTGGCTTTCACGTATCTATCTCACACACGGGGGGGGGGGGGGATGGGGGGGGGAGAGCAGGAGGAGGAAAGGTGCGGAGGGGGGAGGGTGGGGTTTGGGTGGGTGTGTGGGTGTGGGTGTGGGTGTGTTGGGGTGGAGTATGGGAGATGTGTGTGTGGTGTGGGTGTTTTGGTTGGGGTGTCGAGGGCGTGTGGGGTGTGGGCATGTGGGGTATGTGGGTATGTGGGTGTATGAGGTTATGTGGGTATGTGGGGTGGGTGTGGGTGTGTTGGGTGTGGATGTAGGTATGTGAGGGTGGGGTATGGGATATGTTGGGTGTGGGTGTATTGGTTTAGGTTGTGTAGGTATGTGGGTGTTGGGTATGGGGCGTGTGTGTGTATTAGGGTGGGAATGGGAGGTGTGTGTGTGCGGTGTGGGTATGTTGGGTAGGGTGCGGAGGTGAGGGGGTGGGGTACGGGAGGTGTGTGTTTAGAGTATGTGTGTTGGGTGTGGTGTGGAGGTGTTGGGTGGGGTATGGGAGGTGTGTGTGGGTGTGGGTGTGTTGGGTAGGCTGTCGGGGTGGGGGTGGTGGGGTGTGGGGTGGTGTGGTGGTGGGTGGTGTTAGCTTGGATATGGAGGTGTGGGGGTGGGGTATGGGAGGGGTGTGTGGTGCGGGGGTGATGGGTGGGATGTGGAGGTATGGGGTGGGGTGTGGCGATGTGGGGTGGGGTGTGGTGATGTGGTGGTGTGATTCTGTATGGGGTGGGTGTATTGGGTAGGGTGTGGGGTGTGGGGTGTGGGGGTGTGGGGTGGGGTGTGATTGTGTGTGGCGTGGGTGTGTTGGATAGGGTGTGGGGTGGTGTGGGGGTGTGGTGGTGTGGGGGTGTGAGACTGTTCAGGTAAGTTAGATCACTCAGAGAGAGATCTGGGTTAGACAGAGGAGGGTGGTGTGTGTGTGTGGTGAGGGGTGGGGTGGGAGACGGAGGGGGGTCGGGTAGAGGGAGTTGGGGGTGGAGGAGGGGGGCAGTGTTGAGAGCATTGTGGGAGTTTGAGGTGGGGGAAGGGATGGAGGAGGTGGTTGGGGTGTGGTGGGGGGAACGGTGGGTGTGTGGTGGGGTAGGTGAGGGGTTGGGATGTGCTGGGGTAGGGGTTGGGATGTGGTGGGGAGGGGCGGGGGTGTGATGGGCGAAAAGGACTGGACTGTGGTGGAGATATGTTGTGATGTGGTCGGGGAGGGATATCGGGTGTAATGGTGGGAGGGGGTTGGGGGTTGGGGTGTAATGGTGGGAGGAGGTTGGGGGTAGGAGTGTGATTGGAGGTGGGGGTAGGGGGGTTGTGGCCGGGGAGGGAGGTAGGGATGAACGAAGAGGATATTGAGAGTGGTGGTGGAGAGGGTTGGAAGGCGAGGCGGTGGGGGAGGCGGTGGGAATGGGGTGGGGGGCGGGAAATGGGGTGTGGGTGGGGGAGGGGCGGGAATGGGGGGGGGGCATGGGGCGAGGAATGAATTGACTCCGGAGCTCCAGTTTGACCTTTCCCCTCACGTGATTACACGCTGTTATAAATGGTCTGCTGCAATTTTTCATTCCCCCTCAATTTTCAACTATCACATCGATCGCACTCCATCTCCTGAGACATCAACACATCAACATCGACACGCCAGCGGATACATCAAGACAACCAGCCACCACCACCACCCACCACCACCACACCCACCCACCACCACACCCCCACCACCCACCACCCACCCACCACCCGCCACCACCCACCACCCGCCCACCACCACCCACCATCACCACCACCCACCACCACCACCGCCACACACCCACCACCACCACCACCACCACCACCACCACCCCCACCACCACACCACACAAACAGCACACACCCACACCCACCACCCACCCCACCACCACCCCACCACCACTACCACCCACCACACACCCACCACCCCACCACACGCTAACAACTTCGAAACCACCACCACCTCATCCAATAGCGTTTTATTCCATCTGCGACCTGCCTGAAAAACACACCACCCAAGCTAGGAGTCAGCCACGCATGATTTCGCTTTTCCCCCTAAACAAACCCACAAAAAATCACCCCCTAAAAAATCACAGAAGATCACACAGAAAAATCTTTACAAAATCATACACAAAATCAGACAATAAACAAATCACCAACAAAATCACCAACAAAAATCACAAAAGATCACAAGCAAAAATCGCACACAAAATCACAAAAAAATCACAAAAGAAATCGCAAAAAGAAATCACAAACAAGTCACCAAAGAAATCACCAAAAGAAATCACACAAAACATCACACACACAAATCACAAAAAATTAATCTTGGCAACTCAGAAGGTCACTGACAGCAATCGTGCATTCCATTCAACAGGAGATGTGGGTAGATAGCTACCTCAGTGCAGGACCTGATCATCGCCAGCCATAAATACCTGTCTCCGCAGGGACGCCGTGACGGTCCCGTTATCACCGCCTTATCTCACGGGGAATTGCGTTATCTCTGGGGTTGTAGACACCGCCTACAAGTCACTCCCTCCCCATCTGTTGGGATCTGTGTGGCCGAATTGGTAGAGCGGAGGCCTCGCGTGCGGGAGATTCGGGAGTTCGGTTCCCGGTCGAGTCAAGTCAATGTCTTATAAAAATTGATACTTGTCGCTTTCTAGCCTGACGCTCGGCATAAATAGGATAGGGTTGGCTCAGTGTCGGGATAAAATGTGACTGAGTGGGATATCAGGTCATGGTGTCAGCAGCCTCATTTCCTAGTGGGGCAGCACTATAAAAGTTGCCATGAGCGTGCACTGTCACAATCAGTACCTGTCCTGATATGACCTTATAATTTAGATGTTGCTAGGATGTAAAAACGCCAACAACCAACTAACCTTTCTGCAGCTGCTCGACTCGATAAATGGTGCGCTTTTCACATAAGATTTGCTTTGTTTGTTGGGGTTTTACATCCTGACAACATCTGCGGTTATAACTTATATCAGGATGGGTACATAGCGACTTGTGACAGTGCACCTTCGTAGTCACTTTATAGTGCTGCCCCACTGGCAGATCAGACTGTCAGCACCATGACCCAAATTCTCACTCAGTCACATTTTCTATCCTGACACTGAGGTAACCAGTCCTTGCCATATCCTAGTAGTAATGCCGAGCGCCAGGCTAGGAAGCGACAAATAGCAATTCTGTATGTCATTGGTTTGACTCAACCGGGAATTGAACTCCTGACCTTCCGCGTGGGAAGCCTGCGCTCTACTGATTCAACCACCTCGTCCGGTCTTCTACACAGATAGACATAAGATTATAAATATGTAGTAGTCTGCAGTGACCTCTCAGGCAAGGAGCTGCATAGACAGGTAGGCGTGAATAGGGTGATTGCATCAGGGAGCCTAGGTAGTTTAATGGTTAGCACGCTAGCCCTGGAGTGGTAAGAAGTGTGGGATTGTAACTTGCTCTATGCGCAATATTTCCCATTTTCATCACCCTCACAACATTTGTTTAATATATTTAAAGGCGCACAATCCGATAGTTTGGAGCTTCTGCTATTTGCTGAGGTTAAATATATTAAGTTGATCATTAAAATCTTCCTTACTTTAATTTGATAAAAGCTTTGAATTAAATGGATAACTTTGCAGATGCTTGAAGTGGGGAAATGCTGAACTATTGTTGGTGTGCAAATCAAAATTCTGCTGCCATGGGCATAATCAGAAAAAGGTTTAATTAAAGTTGCACAGTCCGATGGTTTTGAATTTCTGTATTTTTTCTGAGATAAATATATTAGATCGATCACTAGTGTTTACTTTACATTAGTTCAAAGTTACTTTTATTTTAAATGGTAAACATTTTAGATATTTTGAGTGCAAACATAGAAAATTAGTTTTGGCAAGCTTGCCAAAGCTCTGACACCATTGAAGATTTATACTGCGTATCATGGATAAGTCTGAATAGACTTGTTTTCACCATTAGACAGTTTGTCGATAGAAAGCCCGAGCCTACACTTTTACCGACCCAAGGGATTTTTAACCTCCCACACCACATAGACATGGTTTGAGAGAAACTGGCCTTTGATGACGCTGTAAGTTATACACAGCGGTGGAAATCCAAATTGGCAGAGGTAGGGGCATGGGGAATCGAACCACCAACCTTCAGATTAGGAGTTTGACCTAGAAAAAAGTCAGACACTCTAAGCACTCCGCCACAGAGAACACCATAGACTTCTGCAGTAACAGTACCTAAATTGGAAATGAAGAATCGAATCTAGATAAAATCTTTAATTTAGGAAATGTGATGCTTTCATCGGACTATGTAGCGTTACTATTCCTCAGTTAAATAATAAACAAATCCTAAATATACAATGTTTAAGCTGATTACTCATGTTTAATAAAGCAATCAAATGGGGTGAACGAAGGGGTTGAGTGCCTGCCTTCCATTTTGGTAGGTCGCGGGATTCCACAGTTTTCAACCTTAGTCAAGTCAAACCAATGACTTAAAAATTGATATTTGTCACTTACCTAGCCCGGCGTTCGGCATTCCTAGGATCTGGCAAGGAGCAGTGGAATGAGGAAGACCAATTGTCCGCGATTGAAATTTCCCCGCTTAATCAACTACCGTAAACAAACTTTTTAAAACGGCATAGCTATTACATAATACTCATATAATAAATTACACTAAATACATATTAAAAATGAACCCTGGCTGAGTGAATATGAAATCTAACAAGTAATATATATTTATATTAATAAGACAATGCATTTCTTACCAAATCAAGCATACTTTGTAATCCAGATTCATGGGTTGTATCAATAATCCAGTGAGTTGACTGGATTGATATTTGTAATAGGGTAGCTTCGTTGGGTGAGTTTTTTCTATTTTTCTTTGTGTTTCATTTTTTGGCAGGGTTGTGTGTTGATTTTTTAGTAAAGGTACTGGTCGCCATGACTACCCCCTCACCCCCACACATCCCACAGCCAACATTCAGTCCTGGAACATGATCTGGAACATGTGGGTGGAGATGAGATGGTGGCGACAAAGGGAGCCACTCACTAACACTTCACCGCTCACATATTCCACGGCAGTATTATATATATATATATATATATATATATATATTTGTAAAATATTCCGATTTACTGCATTGGGGGGAATGCAAATGTTCTATTACTGATCGGGTATACGTGACCAGGTCCATGTATGTATATATATGTAGGTGCTGGAGGTGCCTGAGTGAGATGTAAATAGACATGGTGGTCTTGGCAGGACTGTGTGTAATACCCCTGTCACACTACGATGTAATGAGGGAACATGAGCCTAACGTGGTCATTACATTGACGTACGTTGGATTACGTTTTGATGACGTCAGAATGACGTTAGACTGACGTCGAGCTACGTCACATTACGTCGTGTTACGTCGAGTTACGTCGAGGTTTTGGACATGTTCAAAACTTTCGACATAGCTTGAACGTAAGGGTTTACGTTCGCCGTATGTTCTGTTCACGTTCAGCGAACGTCAATGACGTTAAATGGACATTAGGCAAACGCTGCTCACTACGTTCAACTACGTTCCACTATGTTCCACTACGTTGACCCACATTAAACCGAGTGGAAATGCCCACGCAGCGTAATGGGAACGTCAGGAGAACGTCAGGAGAACGTCAGGAGAACGTCAGGAGAACGTACATTCAACGTACGTTCAACGTCTCATCACATATGTAACGTCACGTAATGTTCTTCTGGCGATGGAATAACGTTCATAACGTTCCGTGAGCGTAATGACGTTGACCTCTCTCGTTGAATGACGGTATCACTACGCTTTACCGACGTTACGCTCTCGTCCACTATGCTGCATCCACGTTCAATTTGTGCCCAAATTTGCATACTACGCCGAGAAGTTCAACGTTCTTCACGTTCTCCGTACGTTGACGTCGTTACGTCGTAGTGTGACAGGGCCTTAAGGGGCAATCAGAGCCTACCCCCTCCCCCCTCTGCTAGTCAGGATCACCACACTCAGGCTCAAGGCAGGTGGTGGCCGGGGGAACCACACAGCTTGGTGGTGGTGGGTAGATCACTGGTAACCATGGGGACCAGGAATGCTGGATCCCTATTGGTAGAGCCAAGAATGCTTGTTTCCCATTGGGGGAAAAGGGTGGGGTGATATTCTACAATGAACCCATGTACCATATATAATAAACCAGAGGGCTTGACTCTCTCTCTTCTTCCACATTTTATACTCTTCCTTTCTCTTTGTCTGTATTGATTTCACTATAGCCTGCCTACACAACCACATATTTGGGCCTTAGCCATTCTACATATTGTTTGTTTGTTGGAGTTTTACATCCGGGCAACATCCAAGCTCATATCAGGACGGGTACCGACTTGTGACAGTGCGCACTCACGGCGACTTGATAGTGCTGCATCACTGGGAAATCAGGCCGCCGACTCCATGACCTGATATCCAACTCAGTTACATTATCCTGACACTGAGCTAACCAGCCCTTGCCCTATCCTATTAATGCCGATCTCCAGGCTAGGAAGCCACACGTATCATTTTTAAAGTCAACGGTTTGACTCGACAGGGAACTGAACTCCCGACCTTCCGCACACGAGGCACGCGCCCTACTGCTTAGGCCATCGTGCTCGGTTTTTTAATATGTTTAATATATATATAATTTTTCATTTACATTATATATAGAATTTTCGGTGGTACAGTGAGTGAGGATAATGGCCGCTGAGGCATGGGGGAGCAGGTGGCGCTACGTAGGGAGGTCATGAGGTATCAATAGATGACTTAATGAGTAGGTGACCATCCGATGACTTAGTGGCTGGAGAGTAGAAGGTTCTTCTGGCGTATTATACTTGTATAATGATTTATACAGCATATATATAATAATATATGTATATGTATATATATATATATATGTAGTAGTCTGCACTGATCTCTAAGGCAAGGAACCACATATACAGCCAGATGTGCGTTAGCTTGGTGACATCAGGGAGCCATGGTGGTGTAATGATCAGCATACCGGCCGACAATGCAGGAGATGTGAGTTCGATTCCCCCTCTATGCACAATATTTCCCATTTTCATCACCCCCCAATACATATATATAGTATAATATATATACTGCGCTATAATATCATATACAAGCCTGGGTAGCTCCCATGTCACAGATTACTACCAATACATATATGAGCCTGTCTCAAAAGGTGATAACTCTTTTTTTTTGTCCATTTTAATGATTAACACAAAACAGCACAGAAACGGTTACACTGAAAACACAAGGACATTTGCTTCAAATCAATATGTATTCTATTAGGATTATGAAACACCATGTAAAAAACAAATCAGTTTATCCTGAGCAAATGCATAAGTAGATAGTATGTTGATCATTACTATGGACCAAGTTTTGTCCCATATTGCTTAGCACCTTTTGAGACAGTCTCATATATATATATGTACTATAGAATTTGTTAGGTGGATATAAATAACGGCAGCCCAGTAATATTTCTCTCTAACCAGGCGGGATGGCCGAATGAGTTAGAGTGTCCGTTTCCCATGTTGGTAGACCATGGAATCGTGGGTTTGAACCCTGGTCGAGTCAAACCAATGACTTAAGAATTGATACTTGTCGCTTCCTAGCCAGGCACTCAGCATTATTAGGATAGGGCAAGGAGCAGTGGAATGAGCAAGACCAGTCATCTGTGACTGAAATTTCCCCCGCTTAAACAACTAATGTACAAAAAAAACAACCTTAACTTCTGCGTTATTCACTGCGGAGTGGTCATTCTCTCCTATACCTGTGAGCCAACTGTCACTTTTCTCACCTTCAAATATATATTTATATGGAGTATAATATATATATATATATATATACTGTGCACATATTATTTATCTGCAGGCCTGGGTGGCCTCCATGTCAGGGATTGCTACATATACTACCTTTGTATCCATTCTTGCTCCTTTCGTCGCTCGAACATGAGCGGCCTGGCCGCATCTGGTTTGCGCCTAAGAAGGCAAACCCCCTCCCGAGCTGCTGAGGGTGGCGGGGCGCAAGACGCGCGGCCGTCCTCCATTATCCACCATATTTTCACCGATCTGGTTGTGAGTATGGGGTTTGTGTCCCTAGGGGCCTGCGGAATGTTTTGATACACATTCCAGAATCTAAACCGTTATCGGCCAATGCCTGCATACTGTGAAAGAAGTAGGTCACCATGGGTCACTATGGCTCACAATGGGTCACTATGGGTCACACTGGGTCACTATGGGTCACTATGGGATACAATGGGTCACTATGTGTCACTATGGACCAGTATGGGTCACTATGGGTCACTACAGGACACTACGGGGTACAATGGGTCAATATGGGTCTCAATCAATGGGTCACTGTGGGTGAATATGGGACGATATGGGTCGATATGGGTCACTATGGGTGATTATGTGTCACTCGGGCTCACAGTGGGTCACTATGGGTCACTGTGTATCGTTATAGGTCGTTATCGTTCATTATGGGTCACACTGGGTCACACTGGGTCACGCTGGGTCACTATCGGTCATTATGGGTCGATATGGGTCAAAATGGGTCACTATGGATCACAATTGGTCACTATTGGTCACTATTGGTCACTATGGATCACAATGGGATACTATGGGTTGATTTGGGTCACTATGGGTCACTATGAATCACTATGGGTCACTATGGGTCACTACAGGACACTACGGTGTACAATGGGTCAATATGGGTCTCAATCAATGGGTCACTGTGGGTGAATATGGGACGATATGGGTCGATATGGGTCACTATGGGTGACTATGTGTCACTCGGGCTCACAGTGGGTCACTATGGGTCACTGTGTATCGTTATAGGTCGTTATCGTTCATTATGGGTCACACTGGGTCACACTGGGTCACGCTGGGTCACACTGGGTCACTATCGGTCATTATGGGTCGATATGGGTCAAAATGGATCACAATTGGTCACTATTGGTCACTATTGGTCACTATGGGTCTCAATGTGATACTATGGGTTGATTTGGGTCACTATGGGTCACTATGAATCACTATGGGTCACTATGGGTCTCAATGGGATACTATGGGTTGATTTGGGTCACTATGGGTCACTATGAATCACTATGGGTCACTATGGGTCTCAATGGGATACTATGGATCGATATGGGTCACTATTGGTCACTGTTGGTCACTATGAGTGCAGTATACCATGCTTCTTCCAGTGCCCAGGTGTCTCCTTATGAATGTCAATGATATGGTACACTTTAAGGCCATTTTAAGCAACCAACAACAAATACAACAACAATCTAACAAGACAAACCAATAGGAGAAAATAAAAACCTCGCCTGAGTTCCTACAGAAGGCTCATGTCTCCACAATTCCGCAATTCCTTTGGTGATTGCTAACAGTTTTGAATGCAATACGACCTGACCAAAGTATGGTGGCTATATAATATAAACCAGCTGTTCTTCATAAAGCGAACCACAAAAACACTATGAGCGCCACATTACTATGATATATCCCATAGAGGAGCACCACTCATGTAGCATGGAAGGAATAGATCACCACAGGGTGTTATATTACCATGCTATATTACTGAATATAAACCTATGTAAACACTAGGAATGACATCTTTCCATGCTATATCCCATAGCAGAGCAGCACTCATGTAGCATGGAAGGAATAGATCACCAGAGGGTGTTATATTACCATGATATATTACCCAATATAAACCTATTTAAACACTAGGAACGACATCTTTCCATGCTATATCCCATAGCAGAGCAGCACTCATGTAGCATGGAAGGAATAGATCACCAGAGGGTGTTATATTGCCATGCTATATTACCCAATATAAACCTATGTAAACACTAGGAACGCCATCTGTCCATGCTATATCCCATAGCAGAGCACCACTTATATAGCATGGAAGGAATAGGTCGCCAAGCGTGTTATATTGGCCTATATAAAACTCTGAAAACACCAGCAATGCAATATTACCTTTCAACCTCAGAATAAACAGTAAAACTGGAGGTCAGTGGTATAAGATCTTCAAGGAGAAGCCCAAACTTGAGGTCAGGAAACACTCATTTTTCTTTTGAATGACAGATCCATGGAACAGTCTTCCAGACCAAGTGGTTGAATCACCAATGGTAGAAGCATTTGAGAGACTTCAGGGCACCATCGACTGCCATATGTGACCAAAAAGATAGTTCTTTGTTACCATAATGAGCTGGCATTAGAGGCCCAAGATGGCCTAGATCAGCCAGTAGAGGATCTGTAAGTATAATACCCCAGTCACACGAGGCCTGCATTTGCCTACGATCAATTTGCGATGTCCAATTCATCCTCGTTATGACCGCCTTATGCCTTTTTACGTGCTGGTGCCATGAGGTCACCAACGTCCTGGTGACCATTTCGGAAATTTTGGTCGCAAGGAGGATGCAGGTGTTCCACTTGCAACCTCCTTGCGACCAGTGCTGTCGGCGCCACGTCAACATTTGGTTGGCGAGTTGGTGCTGACCTGGCGCTGACCTGGTGCCGACCTGGCGCTGACTGCATTTTTGAATCAATGTATCAAGTGGGATGCTGGGAGGTTGGCAACCTTTTGGCTGTAAGGAGGTCAGAGGCGGACACTGGCTCTCGTGTGACTGGGGTATATAATCTGTAAGTTAATGCTATAATCCCATAGCAGAGTAGCACTCATATAGCACAGAAGGAATAGGTCCCGATCAACTGTTTGTTATATTGCCATGATATATTAGCCAATATATAACACTAGGACCACCATATAATCGTGATATATCCAATAGCATAGCAACATTCCTCTTTGCCTTCTTAATGGGGTAGGGGGTGTTTACATTCATAACCTGTAATAAAACAAACAAAAATATAGCAAGACGAATTAGAAATGGCAAATATAATATATTTTCTCTTTACATTCCGATCGCTGTTAAAAACAAGGGAAATAAACATGGTAACCTAGATGAGAAATACCAAATATAACATAGTGAGTGTCGGCATATAGTTTAGTCTACCTGCCAAGTGGCATTTCGTTACCAGCTGAAAAATAATGTTGTACAAAATTCTCATCGACTTGTACATTTGATTATTTTCTCCATTTAGATCTAGAATAAAGTATAGAGATATTTGGGTATGCAGAAAGATTTTCAACTGCGGTATTATCGGACGGGATGACCTAATTAGTAGAGCACTGGCATCCAGTGACAGAGCACTAGTTGACAAGATAGGAATTATCTCCTGTGTAGCATCTGTGATGTATAACGTATTATACAAGTATAAAATAGGCTATGACTCCGGAGGATAAAATAAAGACACAAGACGAGGAGTGGTGGAAGCCTACCTTTATTTTCCGAGGCCATATGAGCAATAAACAGCCCTACCTAGAAAACACCAGCCAGACGAAGCAGGTTCCGGCCCGCAGCAAATATATACAAATAAATAAGACTACCTAATAAATAGCGAGGAATTAATTAAAGTATGATAAAAAGGATAAGATATAAACTCCGCTGCTTTATATTCATATAACAAATTATATAGCACATAAATGCTTGAGAGGATATAGAACTAGTACAAATTCCTCACAAACAGGAAACAGGATCACCTAAGATTGTATGCACACAACAAATCTCAAACCGAAAAAAAATAGGAGGTTACAGACAAGATGCACAAGAAGCAACAATGGTCCGTTACTAGCAATAGCAAAATCAAAATGCATTACATATGATTGCAGTGTAGCTAACATGAGTGGCAATATTTGAAATAAACTGCCAGTTGTGACACAAAATTTCGCAGTGTTTAAGAAACTACTAAAACAAATTGTTACCTAGAAAAATAGATGATATTTTAATGGATTAACACAAAGTTAATCAGGCTTGTAACTGTAGGAAGCAAGAAAACCAAAATTATTACTAAAAACTAAATTCAGACGATTTAAATCAAATTAGATTAGTGCTGGCCAGCGGTGAAAACAAGTGTTATCACACTTATTTGTTATGAGCAGGGTAAATAAATTCATCACTAAAAGAAAAAGAAGAAATCTTATCCATTCCTCCTGCGCTGCTGCATTGGTAGAGTACCCCCCTCCCCTCTCTGGGGCATTGTTTGTAGCCTGGTGCCCCCCCACCACCTCCCAACCCCCACCCCAACCCCACTTCGCCACTCAACCAGGAGGAATTATACATATATATATGTAGAAACTACCCACTCATCGTGTTCACCAGTTTGTATAATCTAATGCTCGGATCTGTGACTGTGTACGTAGGCTATGAGGAAAACAATACAAACAAAGAGAAAGTAAGAGAATAAAGTGTACAAGAGAGAGTCCAGCCCTCTGGTTTATTGTTATATAGTTACATGTGTTCGTGGTAGAGTATCATACCACCTCCTTCCACCAATGGGAATCGAGCATTCCTGGTCTTACCAATAGGGATCCAGCATTCCTGGTCTCTATGGACACCAGTGGTCTGCCCACACCAGTAGCTGTATGGCCCCTTGGCCACCACCAATCTTGACCTTTTGAGTGTGGTGACCCCTACCCCAGCAGAAGGGCTAGGCCCTGAGTGCAATCACCCCCAGACCTGCCAGCACCACTATGTCTATTTACATCACACTCAGGCACCACCAACCCATATATATATATATATGTACATATATATATGCACCTGGTCATGTACACCAATCAGTAATAGAACATGTGCATTCCCCCTTGCCGAATATCGGAATATTCTACATACAGGCGATAAAGGAGTGACCAGTGTGGCGATAATTGAGAGGAGACATAACCTCTACTTATACTCACATAATACATTATATATTTCACAAAAACAGTAGTGAGAAAAGTGATTCTGAAAATAAATTCCTTGGCAATGGCCGGGTACAACATCCAGTCATGCTGAGTGCCGGGCCCTACTGGTGTCCAAGAAAATGATCAAGCTGACCCAGCTGTGACAATGGCACTGAATGATGTTGTTGAGCCATGTCGGATCCATCACTCTGATCTGAAACAACTTCTTCTCAAATATGTCAAATCAAGATGGAAACATGAATGGGACGAACACCCAAACAATAAGTTGCATAACATTGCCTGATGCATTGAAGGTCATCCGCAACATCATGCTGGGGGATCATCAGTGGGACCATTGGCCGGTCTTGACTGACTCATACATTTTTACTCAAGGGAGAACCACCGGCTGAGTGCACTGGGCGTCAGTACCCGCTAACACTCAGACACATTACGCTTCGGTGTGTAGATTTCATGGCCTTGCACCAAGGATGTTTTAGTGTAAATAGCATGCGAGACATTTTCACTGACATGAAGCACAAACAAGTTTTAGAGTTTTAAGAACAACTGAACTGTATTACGCCCTAAAATGTTAGCGATGCTGTCTTTGTGAGCTAAATCTTGCTGTCATTTGATACAAATTTAAGCACTTCAGAATTGCACCAGAGAATATCTTTGCTCTCATTTGACACACAATTTCAGAATTTTGTGTAAATTTCAATGTAGGTGTATAAATGTAATTGATAAAACTGGCAATAAATACCGCTAACGTTTCACCATGAATATGGCCATTACTTTGGTGCTAAGCCATCAATCATAGATACTATCAATGCATATATAAAGTTGTATAAACAAACAAAAAGATAAAGAAAAAAGCAGATATAACAACCTCATCCTATCCCCGAGTCCATATCGATCTGGGCATGATTTATTAACCTCCGATAATCGATCCTCGAACTGGCGGCCATTGTAGAGCCCACCCCACGTGACCCACACCCACGTGACTCCCGCACGTGACCCAGCTGTTGTCACTCTCGCCTGAGTCTGCTTGCAATCAAGCGGATGCTGCATGTGCGCATGCGCGCCATGCTCAGAGTCAGATCGAGGCTGGGGGTCACTTTACTAATGGTTCCACAGGGCGCGGTGGCCGAATCGGTAGAGCACGGGCCTCGCGTGCGGAAGGTCGGGATTTCGGTTCCCAATCGGGTCAAACCAATGGCTTATAGAATTGATATGTGTCGCTTCCTAGCCTGGCACTCAGCATTAATAGGATAGTGTATGGACTGGTCAGCTCAGTGTCAGGATAATGTGACTGAGTGGGATTTCGGGTCATGGTACTGGTGGCCTGATTTCCCAGTGGGGCAGCATTGCAAAGTTGCCATGAGTGTGCACTGTTACAAGTCGGTACCCATCCTGATATAACCCAAGATGTTGCCAGGATGTAAAACTCCAACAACCAACCAACTAATGGTTCGCCGATGGATGATGTCATGATTCTATAATATTAAAGTTGCATTGTCCGATGGCTTTTGAGTTTCTGTTATTTTTTAATATAAATATATTAGGTTGATCATTATAATCTACCTATCTTTTGTTTGAAGTAACCTTGATTTAAAATGACAAACTTCAGCGATATTTGAAGTGTAAACACGCTTAGTTAATATTGGTGTGCTTCTCAAAACTCTGACCGCATAGGTTTCAGCATTAAGAGCTTCTATTAATTTGACTTAGGACACCATTCTATGTAGTAGCACATACTTAAAGCTGTAAAGTTCACTAAAATAATCGAACTGATTAAAACCAAAACACTGACCAACATTTGATTCTACATGTCAAACTTAAATACTGATTCACTTATTAAGCATTTGTTGCCACATAGAAGGGAATACAGAGTAAATTTAATAGAAGCTGGTACTGCAGAAGCCTAGGGTGTCAGAGTTTTGACGTGCTTGCAAAAATCAATGTTTTTTTGTTGTTTTTTGTTGTTTTTTGTTGTTCAAATTTGTATTTCAGTTGAATAACATCTTTTTTCAGCACCAAGGCACTGGTCTTCCAGCCTTACCAATTATAGTGCATATGAGCTATTTATGGATGAGATGATGAGATGGTATGAACAACATAGACAATAGTAGGTTAAAATGAGGCATTACAAATATAGTGGGGATCTTATTTTGCACATGTATACTGGAGAATAGCCATTTACCTGTAGACTATATCAGTGATTTGATGATCATACCTGTGAGGAGACATTAATATAATGGGCATGACTTGCTGATACAGGTAGTCGTGGATTTTGGATTGTGCAATTAATGGTTGCACAACTCATTTAAATTGTCTTGATCAACTATAGCTTTGTCAATAGTATATGTTTTATTGGTTTAGGCAGGTGTTATACGGTGGTGGGTATACTTTGGTAGTTATTATTTCTTTTACTCTTTTTGCCATGGGGGGATTTCAGAGAGGGAGACGGAAGGGAGTGGTTTGGGACTATGTATTTATTTTGGTTCTCAACTGTTGTGGTCTATCCAGGTAGGTTTAGTAATGTATGTCTATGTTGGGTACTCAACCTTTAATCTAGATCTAAATTGCAGGTAGGTTGTTGCATTCCTGGTTTTGGCAGAGAGTTTGTTCCCGAGTTGGCTTCCATGATAAATAGGAGCTCTTTTGAGTTTGTTAGTCCTTGGATTGGGAATTTTCAAGAGGTTGCTATCTGCTGCCTATTGTGAATACTTGTGTCGGTATATATTGTGTCTTGGGCTCTATTGCTTTGTCCTTCTTGTTTTTGGTGCCATATATAACATATTCAGTTTTGATTATATTGAGAGTTAATTTATTTTCTTTGCAGCATATATTTATTCTAGCCAAATTTTCATTGTCATTTCTGCTGCTTTTGCTAAGTTACTGTTTGATACCAGTTGGACTGCGTCATCAGCAAATAGAATGCATTTTGTTTGCCTCAGTGCTTGTGGTAAGTCGTTTATGAACAGAAGGAATAGAAGGGGGCCCAGTGTTGATCCCTGTGGTACACCAGTTTTTACTTGTCTTAAGGTTGACTCAATGCAAATTAGTTTGGTACTTTGCTTTCGATTGGAAAAATAGTTTGTCAGAAAGGCTTTGCATTTCAAATATCTCAAATGTTACTAATTTGTGATAAATGTTGCTTCAAGCCAAAGTAAGATAGATTTTAACAATCAACTTAATCTAATGATCTCAGAAAATTACAGAAACTCTAAACCATCGGATTTTAAAGTTGCATAGTCTGATTGTTTTTTATTGTCTGTCATTTTTTATAGATAATTATAGTAGGTTGATAATTATAATCTACCTTACTTTAGTTAGAAATAAACTTGATTTAAAATGACTAACTTCAAAGGTATGACAGATAACCAATGGTGACCAAACCGGAAGTCTCCAGTTTGCAGTTCCCAGAGCCATTTGCAAAGATATACCGGAAGTAGGCCTACTCGGGGCCAAAAAGGAAATATCGATCCGTTCCGGAGAGTGATGGAGTAAATCTCGCACAGGGCGAGAATAGGCGAGAAGTGGGCGTGGTTTCATTACCATGGTGACAGCTGTACTCCCCACTGTCACTCTCTGGGCGCATCTGTAGCCATTTAGGATTTACTGCGGAATCATGGGAAATTTGCGTGAAATTTCTTTTTGGTAAAACAGTTTATTCATTTTCTCAGCGCCGAGGAACTGGTCTTCCAGCCGTTTACATTTCATTGTAAATAGGTAGATCATCGGGTACTTTGATAGTGCATATTTGTAGATTACGAAGGGGGTTAGTGTGTTAGTGGGTTAGCCATAATAAGTTCAGTGTTATGGGCTAAGATGGTGGGTCGCTGCAAAAACTGTGCTGCTATTACAGTATTGTTGAGGTAAGTAATTGGGTGAGGGGAGGTGAGGGGATCAGTTTGGCCCTGGAATGTGTTCCTGAGATGTCGATGTAAGCCTCACAACCTTAGAGTGAAAGGCGAGCAAAACTCTTTTAATAATGACGTATTTATCTTTGTTAGGATTGAACATTTCTAACCCTGAAGGCAAGTGTAAATCTCAAAAACATGGAATTTATATTGAACATGTGCATAACATCGAGAATTCAATCTGAAATCTAAAGAAAAAGAGAATTCCTACATGCAATCACATGATTGCGTTGCTTGGTTGTTGGCGCTTTACGTCCTGGCAACATCTAAGGTCATATCAGGATGGATACCGACTTGTGACAATGTGCACTCATTGCGACTTCATAGTGCTGCCCCACTGGGAGATCAGACTGCCAGCATCATGACCTGCATATTACCTGATATCCTACTCAGTCACATTATCCTGACACTGAGCCAACCTGTCTTTGCCCTATCCTAATAATGCCGAGCGCCTGGCTAGGAAGCTGTTAGGATTGAAATCAATCAACTTTTTTTTTATTGTTGAAGGCAAGTGAAGATCTCAAAAACATGGAACTCATATTGAACATTTGCATGGTGGGTTGGTTGTTGGAGTTTTGCGACCTGGCAACATATATGGTCATATCAGGACGGAACATTCGCATAAATCCGAGAATTCAATCTGAAATCTAAGAAGAAAAGAATGCCTACATGCAAGCACATAATTGAGAGAAGTTCCATTAAATGAGATAATTAGAGTAAATGAGATAATTTAGGCGAAATGAAGGAAGGTACGCTACATGAGATGAGGTCTTAAATTAGATAAGTTGCACTAAATGTGAGAGACAAACTACATGTTTGTTTGTGACACTCCGCAGTGGCCAAATCGGTAGGGCGCAGGCCTCCCATGCGGGAGGTCGGGAGTTCAATTCCAGGTCGAGTCAAACCAATGACTTACATAATTGATACTTGTCGCTTCCTAGCTTGGCACTCGGCAGTATTAGGATAGGACAAGGACCGGTTAGTTCAGTGTTACAATAACATGACTGAGTGGGATATTGGGCCATGGTGTTGGCGGCCTGATTTCCCAGTGGGGCAACACTATAAAGTTGCCATGAGTGCGTTCTGTCACAAGTCGCTACCTGTCCTGACATGACCTTAGATGTTGCCAGAACATATAGCTCCAACAACCAACCAACCAACATGTTTGTTTATTTCGGTTTTACATCCTAGCAACATTCAAGGTCATATTAGAATAGCGTGATTGCATCAAGGAACCTAGGTAGTGGAATGATTAGTATACACTGGTATACCAGTCCTGGAATAGCAAGAAGTGTGGGTTCGAATCCTGCTCGAGGTGCAATGTTTTCCATTGTCATCACCTCCACGATAATATCTGAGACTGTCTCAAAAGGTGCTAAGCAATATGGGACAAAACTTTGTCCATAGTAACGATCAACACACTATCTACTTATGCATTTGCTCAGGATAAACTGATTTGCTTTTTACATGGTGTTTCATAATCCCAATAGAATACATATTGATTTGAAGGAAACGTCCTTGTGTTTTCAGTGTAACCGTTTCTGTGCTGCTTGTGTCAATCGTTACTATGGACAAAAAAACGAAGAGTTATCACCTTTTGAGGCAGGCTCATCTATGCTTTTGGTTCACCACATCACCTAACAGTATTCAGCATTCTGTTCCAACTCTCTGTTTGACAAATGAGCTTAGAATGTTTCAAGGATGTGATGGGGGTAGAGGGGGTTGGGTACCTTGCAGTCAATTTCAAGGGCATCGTAATTAATCAGATTTTAATTAGATTTACAATGAGCAATAATTAAAAGTCATAAGAAGACTTGGGGAATAAGACATGCAGCAAATGCACGTCTCCATTATTGGATCAGATAATCATGCAATAATTAAACAAACATTGCATGACGCACTGCAATGAATCTACATGCATATATATATATATATATATATATATATATATATATGTGTATACATATATATATATGTATGCACATATATGGACATATATATATATTTACATATATAGATATATATATGTATATAAATGTATCTACAGTACAATCACAAGAGAGACAAATAAGGTAGTAGGTTGAGTTGTTTTAATCTCTGGTGAGGGATTATATGGCCTTGTCCATGAAAGAAAATATTTTAAAATCCTCCAGGAATGACTGCACTGGTCCTCATCCGTGGGAGGTGAGATGGGCGAGATGGCGCCACTGGTACAATGTTGTATCTTACGGAGGATAACAATAATAATAATAAGTAATATTTCCCTATCT
The DNA here is from genome assembly GCA_030323885.1 of Branchipolynoe longqiensis. Classification (NCBI taxonomy): domain Eukaryota; kingdom Metazoa; phylum Annelida; class Polychaeta; order Phyllodocida; family Polynoidae; genus Branchipolynoe; species Branchipolynoe longqiensis. The sequence continues at coordinate 2,869,551 of CM059198.1, forward strand.
AAGTACCCGCTTATCTACCTATTTACAATGTAATGTAAACGGCCGGAAGACCAGTGCTTCGGCGCTGAAAAAAATGTATATGCTGATGAATAAACTGTTTTACCAAAAACAAAACATAAAAAAAAACCTAGCAGTGAATGAGTTAGGACCCACCTTCGATTTTAATGACCACATTAAACATTTACTGCAGTTTGGTTTATTATGCCTGTCTTTAAATTGAGATTACAAAGTATGTGTCCAGCACGTTGCCTCTCGTCATTTAAAATATCATCAAAGTTAACCCTTTAAGATAAGAGTTAATACAGATTAATAGAAAGTATATTATGATGATCCATCTAATATATTTATCTCAAGAAGTAAATAGCAGAAACTCAAATTAATTGAATTGGTTGTAATTGAACAACGCAAACACGGCTAAATGGTATATATTTGGACTTTTTAATGAACAGAAGATGACAATCATACATGCTTGAGTATAATGAGAGAAGGCCCCGAGATGCTTTAACCCTATAGTTCTAGTCTCTTATTGTTGTGTGGGCGGGATGACAGAATAGAGAGGTCCGTCGCCGTCCTCCGCCAAATCGTAGTGGCAGAGTTTTCAGTTTTGCGCGCCTTATATAGCGGCTAGCCGGGCCCGAAATGTCACGACTACATCGAGTCTTCGTAACTGTGTAGTAGATTCTGGCTGCTGATGTCGTATCTAATTTACATATGCAAATCTGCCAGCTCTCACCCGTGGTTACTTGGCATAGTTACGAAAGACCCGCTAGGTGGGGTAAACGTCAATCTATATATTTAGTGTTACGGTTCAACTACAGGTAGCGCCAGCTGCCGTTGAATAGGTATCCGACTCGACCTTGTTCGATTACCCATGTTGCGAGCAATATCGACAATGCTGGCATTGCGTTTGATTCGCGGCGAAGGAAGACCCCCTCCCCATGTTCCTCCTCCTGCCACCCGACTCCCCCCCCCCCCCCCCACGCGGCTTCCTTCCCTCCTTATAGCGCGACCTGCCGCTGCCTCCAGCCACTCCGCCACATGTCTCCGCGAGCTGCACGACTCTACTTCTTCCACCCACCAACCCTAGCTTTCTCTTTTTCTCTTTCTCTTTTTCTTTTTCTCTTTTTCTTTTTCTCTTTCTCTTCTTTTTTTCCTTTTGCGTTTTCCTTTTTCTGTTTCTCTTTACCGGGTGGAGGGCTCTTCGGGGCTCTCTCCATCAACCTGACATTCTTCTCTCTACTGACTTTGCCTCATATCTGGCTGGTCGAGGCATTTACATTACTGACATTGTTACCCTATTGTTACTTGACATTTCCTATTTTACATTTTACATTTAGACATTAGCATTTTATCCTTGTGAAAATAAAATGTTTGTTTCCCACCCCAGCCTCCTAGTACTTCCTTCGTCGCGTATCATACGATTATAAAACCCAGCAGTGAATGAGTTAGGATCAATCACCACCTTCTGACCAGACGGGATGGCCGAATGAGTTAGAGCCTTCCGTCTTCCGTGCTGGTAGATTGTGGGGTCATGGGTTCGAACCCTGGTCGAGTCAAACCAATGACTTAACAATTGATACTTGTTGCTTCCTAGTCTGGCGCCGGGCATTATTAGGATAGGGCAAGGACTGGTTGGCTCAGTGTCAGGATAATGTGACTGAGTGGGATATCGGGTCATGGTGACGGCGGACTGGTTTCCCAGTGGGACAGCACTATAAAGTCGCCATGAGTGCGCACTGTCACAAGTCGGTAGCAGTCCTGATATGACCTTAGATGTTGCTAGGACGTAAGACAACAACCAAAACAAATTTCACCATCTTCTAAATCATTCTAGGGCTCCTTCTAACTAATAGTGCAAAATCCCCGTTTTATTACATACACACACATATATATGGGATATATAATTAATTATATGAGTATAAAATGGGCGGAGTAGGCTTGTGCTATTTATTATATTATTATTCACCATTCTATTTATTTGTGCAATTCTGGACCGATCTGCCATTTACTGCGGGCCTGTTTGGGTCCAGGACGGTTTGGCGCCACCCTACGCCTGGTCATATGCCAGTCGGTCGGCGCGTGTGTCACATGAGCTCAATTTCAAAACTTTTTACGAGGTAGGGCTATCTATTGCTCGGCCAAGGGCCTCGGTTAAATAAACTAGGCTTCCCACCACTCCTCGGTCTGTTGTTCCTTCATAGGGCGTAGCCCACCTTTTATGTATATATATATATATATATATATACAGAGAGAGAGACAGACAGAGAGAGAGAGAGAGAGAGAGAGAGAGAGAGAGAGAGAGATGTTATTTATAGACTAGAAGTTCAAAGCCCATGTGGAGTAGCGGAGAACTTGATTCAGAATTAAATTAAATCCAATTCTAAGTGAATGCACACTGTCGACATAATATTCCCAACGCACTGAGAGGCATCTATCCCGGCTCCCACTTGCAGCATAGCCGGTGTCACAAAATAGAATCACCTCCTCAAAATTGTCTGCCTCAGGCGATTCTATTTCGAAATAAAATCTTCGGGAGGTTTTTTATTTCGAAATAAAACACGCACTCCCTTCCCTTCCCCTCCTCATCCTCCTCCCCTCATATCCCTCCTCCCCTCCGCCTCCATCTCGCTCCTCTCTACACCCTCCCACCTACCCTCGTCACCTCCCACCCCCCTCCCCTCCTTCCTCCTTCCTTTCCCTTACATATAAACCACCACCCTCCTCCCCTCCGTTCCCACCTCTCCACATCTCCACCCCCCCTCTCTCCCTTCCCTATAAACCACCACCCTCCTGACCCCCTCCTCCCCTCCCCCCCTCCCACCTCCACCCCACTCCTCCACCTCTCTCTCTCCATTCCCTATAAACCACCACCCTCCTCACCCCCTCCTCTCCCTCCCACCTCCACCCCACTCCTCCACCTCCCACTCTCCCTTCCCTATAAACCACCACCTTCCTGACCCCCTCCTCCCCTCCCACCTCCACTCCACTCCTCCTCCCTCTATTTTATCTCGAACTAAATGTTGCGTGACAAGTCAATTCTATTTCAATGGGGGAGGTTTTATTTCGAAATATATTCATCGGGGGGGGGGGGGGATCATTTTGAGAGCGCGACTCTATTTCGTGACACCGACCCTCGTCTATTTCCAGCAGCATTGAAGGGAATGAAAGCAGTCTGAGCCCGATTTGGAAGTAAACAAAGTGAGCCGCGAGCCTTCTCTTCAGATTGCGCCAATTAAACAACAACAAAAGCTGCTAATCATCACCGCCATCACCATGTCCTCTAGAATTGTAGCTGAGCGTAGTGAGACCTGAATATTACACCTCCTTCTTGAACTGCGATTGGAGAACAGAGTAGGTTGTTTTGTACTGCGATTGGAGAATAGAGTAGGTTGCCATGTACTGTGATTGGAGAACAGAGTAGGTTGTTCTGTACTGCGATTGGAAAATAGTAGGTAGCCATGTACTGTGATTGGAGAATAGAGTAGGTTGCTTTGTATTGTGGTGGAGAATAGAGCAAGTTGCTTTGTACTGCGATTGGAGAACAATAGTTAGTTTTTTGCTGCGATGGAGAACATTGTAGTTTACTTTGTGCTACGATTGGAGAACATGTTAGTCTATTTTGTGCTGCGATTGGAGAACATATTAGTCCATTTTATACTGCGATTGGAGAATGAAGTTGGTTGCTTTGTGCTGCGATTGGAGAACATATTAGTCCATTTTGTGCTGTGATTGGTGAATAGAGTTGATTGCATTATATTCTGTGATTGGAGAACATATTAGTCCATTTTGTACTGCGATTGGAGAATAGAGTCGATTGCTTTGTAATCTGCGATCGAAGAACATATTTGTCTATTTGGTGCTGCAACTGGAGAATAAAGTAGGTTTCTTTGAGCTGCAATTGCAGAACACTACCAAAATGCATTACATGTCAACTTTGAATAGAAATAAAGACGTCGTAGTCTAACTATTAGTCAAAAATAACTCCCGGTCGTCAGTAGATAGTCTATAGTATATAAAGCACCAGTCTATAACGTTGTCATGAACAAACTAGTTTTACTAACCATAAAGTGTCAATAACCGTCGTGGTCACCATGTGTAAAGACCACTGCTCGAATCTGTGGTTGTGTAGGCAGGCTATGGTGAAATCAATACAGGCAAAAAGAGAAAGGAAGAGTATAAAGAGTGAAAGAAGAGAGAGAGCCAAGCCCTCAGGTTTATTATTTATATGGTACATGGATCCAGTATGGTATATCACCTGACTACATTCTCCCAATGAGAAGCAAGCATCTACAGCTCTACCTAGTTTGATTTGTGCTGCGACTAGAGAATAGAGTATGTTGCTTTGTGCGGCAATTGCAGAATAGATTACTCTATTTTGTGATGCAGCTGGAGAATAAAGTAGGTTGCTTTGTGTTGGGACTGTAATGGTGCTAGCAGTAAAAAGAAAAGAGAACAAAAATTGAGATCAGTTATCATAATATGTGTTTAATTTGGTTGCCGTATGGAAGATCAGGTGTTCGAACACTAACCGAGTTGAACCGATGACTTACAAAATTGATAATTGTCATCTCCTAGCTGGGCACTTTGCAGTATTAGGAATGGGCAAGGACTGGTTAGCTCAGTATCAGGATAATGTGACTGAGTGGGAAATTGGGCCATGGTGTCAATGGACTGGTCTCCCAGTGGCGCAGCACTATAAAATGTCCATGAGTGTACACTGTCACAAGCTCGTACCCATCCTGTTATGGATGACCATAAATGTTGCCAGGACATAAACCCCAAACAAACTTGTGCTAGACGTTCAGAAAACGACTGCGTGATTTTGAAAACATATTACCATCCTCTCTTTTATTCCTCAAAAATCCAACAGAAAAAAAACCCTCACAGAAACAAACTCACACATAAAACACTGAACCAATAACGCTGGTGTTTTATCCACACAGCGACACCAGTGAAGCACACAATTTGTCCACGTGTCCGGGTTTAAAAAAAAAGAATATTGCTAGGCATAAAATATGCTGCTGGAGAACAAATGCTTAAGGCTGCATAGGCGAGTGGTTTTTTTAGTCTCTGCCATTTTCTGAGATTAATACATCTGGGCCCATATGCACCAATCGGTGATAGGCTTAGCCGGGGCTAAGGCGCTAGCCGTGGATAGCTACCCCGGGCTAGCGGCGGGTTGGAGAGATGTGTGAATCGGTATGCACCAATGTTCTAGCCGCGATGGATAGCTAACCATGAGTTTATTTATAGATTTGGGAATTCCCTCGATTCGACAATATGAATAACGCCGCCAATTCGGCGGCAGCGTTAATATCGGTTCACATTTAGGGTCCTCCTCTTCCTCCAGTGCCATTACCTTCTTGTCCTCTTTACCCTCTTCCTCCTCTTCCTCCTCTTCCTCCTCTTCATCCACTTCCTTTATGCTGCTATCTTCTTGTCCTCTTCCACTTCTTCGTCCTCTTCCTGCTTTTTCTTCTGTGGTGTTAGCTTCTTGTCCTCTTCACCCTCTTCCTCCTCTTCATCCACTTCCTTCTGTGCCATTAACCTCTTGTCATCTTCCTCCTCTTCATCCACTTCCTTCTGTGCTGCTAACTTCTTGTCCTCTTCCTCCTCTTCCTCCACTTCCTTCAGTGCTGTTAGCTTTTTGTCCTCTTCCTCCTCTTCCCCTCTTCCTTCTGTGCCATTACCTACTTGTCCTCCTCCTCTTCCTCCTCTTTATCCACTTCCTTCTTTGCTGCTACCTTCTTGTCCTCTTCCTCCCCTTCCTCCTCTTGATTCTGTGCCATTACATTCTTGTCCTCTTCGTCCTCCTTCTCATCCCATTCTTTATCCTCCTCCCGATCTTCCCACCCATCCACCTTTCTATTATCCAATTCCAACATCCACTTCTGTCCTCTTGTTTGCCCTTCTCTTCATGCTCTTTCTTTTCTTCCTTCTCTTACTCCTCCACCTCGTATCCCCCTCTCTAGCGGCCAATCTTCCATTGTCCTTATTCACCTCGTTCCTTTCCTTGTCCACTCCTACTGATTCCTTTTTCAGTCGTCTGCTCTTGCTCCTCTTCTTTCCTTCCCTTACCTTGCTTCTGTTCCTTCCTTTCCTCCAACTACATAAACCTCAGATCCTCTGGGAAGCATCTTTAATCTTCCTCCTCATCACCGCTCATCCCGGTATCTTAGCCCTCTTCCTCTCCTTTTCCCTTCCTTCCCATCACATCTGCTCCTCTTCTATCTCCACCAAGGCCTCATTTCATCCGACTTAATGATAGTACAGAGTAAGTCCTGATATTAAAGTCGCAGAAAGGGCAACAATTAGGGAGGCATAGGTTACAGGAGGGCTTATGCAACAAGGGGGCAAACGTCCCTCGAACTGCTCAGCATGGGACACCGTCCGATAAACGGCATAACCGGAAGCGCTAATTGGAGCCTAGGATCAATTACAACAGTGAGTAGGTTCCATATTTCGTCGCTAGATGGCACCAGGTGGGTGCCTCCGGAGCTTATGTGAGAGTTAATTAGATTATTATGCCTTCAGCGAGAAAGGAGGTGGCTGGTCAGACAGAGTCATGGATAACACATCACATGGTCCCTTAGAATGCATGAGAATCTTACGGTTCAATTAGATTGGTCGGTTGTTGAAGTTTTGCATCCTGGCAACATCTAAGGTCATATCAGGATTTGTGACAGTGCGCACTCATTGTGACATTATAGTGCTTCCCCACTGCGAGTCAAGGCTGCCAGCACCATGACCTGGTACCCCACTCAGTCACATTATCCTGACACCGAGCCAACCAGTCCTTGCCCTCTCCTAATAATACCGAGTGCCTGGCTAGGAAGTGACAAGTATCAATTTTTAAGTCATTGGTTTAACTCGACCAGGAATTGAACTACCGACCTTCCGCACGGGGGTCCTGCGCTCTACCGATTCGGCCACCGCGTCCGGTAGGTTCAGTTAGAATAGAATATATATGTGCATGGTAATAGAGCTTTATCAAAGACCCTATAAAACTAAGAAGGCTCACTCCCTATCTCTCCCATGGTAATGTAAATTTTGCAGTTCCATCTTGTGGTGGGGTTGATCAGCGTGGCTGCTGGCTGGTGTTTCACATATAAACACATAGCCTACAAGTTTAAAATTTAAAAGAGAGATTGCCTCTCATTTGGATTTGGCTGATGTTGCACCTACTGCCTGGTCCTCACCTCCCTCTGCCCCACCCTCCCTCATTCCTCTGCCCTCCCCCACGCTCTCGCCCTCCCTCCCCCCTCTGCTCCTCCCTCCTCCTGGCTTCACCGCCCTTCCCCCTCCCTCCCCCACCCTCCCCTTCTCTCCACCTCCCCTCCTCCCTCCGTCCCACCCTCCCCTGGCCTCACCACCCTTGCCCTCCCCTCCCCCCTCCCACCTGCCTTCCCTCTCCCTATCTCCCTCCTCATCCACCTTACCCAGCACTCTCACACCACACATTCCTCCTCCTCCCTCCCGCTTCCTCTCTGCCTCCCTCTCCTCACCCTTTCCCTCTCCTCACCCCCTCCATATCCTTACCCATCTAACTTGGCACTCTCACACCACACCTCCCTCCCCATTCCACCCCCTTCCCCCTCCCTCTCCGCCTCCTCCTCCCCGTTCCTCCCCCCACTCCCTCTTCCTCCAATGCACCCCCTCTCCCCCTCCTCACCCACCTCAGTCGGCGCTCTCACACCATACCTCACAACCTCCTCCCCCTCCTTAATGTAAGCAGAGGGGGGGGGGGGGGAAGGCAGGCCCCTACTGGTTGCATGTTACTACTCCTATAGAACTCCCACCACCACCGCTACCCCCGCCTTGCCCCTCCACCTCTCCACCCCACCCACCCCTGCCACCATCCACACATTCTGTGTGGTGGGGGTTGACGGTGTGTGTGGTTGGGCTGTAGGTGGGGGTGTAGGTCTGTGTGGTGGGTGTGTAGGGTGTGTGTGGTGGAGGTGTAAGTGGTTTGTAGTGGAGTTGTAGGGGTCTTGCAGGGCGGCACCTCACAATCTTTAGTGTCCCTAACCCCCCACCACACACCTACACCCTTACTACAGCCCTAAACCTACACCACACACACCTAAACCCCCCACTACATGCCTATACCCTTACCACATCCCTAAACCCCCACCACACCCCTACTATCCCACCACACACACACCACATCTACACCACTGCCACACACCTACACCCTCACCACACCCACCTACACCACACACACACCACACACTTACACCCCCAGCACACACACCCACCACAGACCTACACCACCACCACACACATACCTACACCCCCACTACATCCCTAAACCCCCACCACATCCCTAAACCACCACCACACACCTACCAAGCGACCGTAGGGTTTTTTCTGACACTCCAATGCTATCAAAATGATCAAACCCACCACCTGGTGCGCTGGCTGTTCTCTTGATTCCACAGTACAGGCTGAGTGAGCCGTCTTAGCGTTATAGGGTGTTTGGTTTTATATATGAAGGGTTCAGGTACAAAAGCCGATGAGCTCCAGATGGGATGCAATAAAACCATGACTAACACATTTGAGCTGAAGCTGCAATCATTCTGATAATCAAATCTGGGGTTTTTTTCCACAGAAGTTGCCATATTCCCTATATAATACTCTACTCAATATGACTTAAACGGGAAAGCCCAACAATAAATTCTGTTTTACAGGAAACAACTAAAATGAATTTCTCACGTTTTTCTTTTGCACCTGAACCCTTCACACAAGACCTTTATTTTCTATTTGAATATATGTAGTTATATAAATAAACAATTCTACTGCGAGTGACAGTATCTCACGAAGCTGGTAGGGTTTGCGGTTGTGTCACCACCTGGCCCAACTGTGAAAGGGGGTCACCCATAAAGTAGTACACAACATATGGGTGATAATATAGGCAACATTCCCTTTCATGCCTTTATACTCACATAATTCTTAAGCATCACATATATTACATAACATGTATATTGCATATATATATACTGGTGTAGGGTGGAGTAACCCACACTGGAAGATCACCCCTTGGGGAAGCCATGCAGTGGCCTTACAACATGTTGGGTACGCTGTGGCCAAATCGATAAAGCATAGGCTTCACATGCGAAAGGTCGGGAGTTCGCTTCCTGGTCGAGTCAAACCGATGACTTACACAATTGATACTTATCGCTTCCTAGCCTGGCATTCGGCATTACTAGGATAGAACATGGATGGTTAGCTCAGTGTCAGGATAATGTGACTGAGTGGGATATCAGGTTATGGTGCTGGTGGACTGGTCTCCTAGTGGGGCAGCACTATAGGTTCGCATATGACCTTAGACGGATAATGTGACTGAGTGGGATATCAGGTCATGGTGCTGGTGGACTGGTCTCCTAGTGGGGCAGCACTATAGGTTCGCAAATGACCTTAGACATTGCCAGGATGTAAAACTCCAACAAACAATGAACTTATTCTACTCCACTGTGTTATTTAAAGGCCCACACTGCTGTGTGAAAAAGACTTTATATTATTCGTATAATGTCTATACCTTACTTACATAAGAACAGGTTAACAGGTATTTTGGTTCTACCCGTCAGAGTTGCTGATACATGATTCTCCCTTGTGAACTATAATTAGATTTATTTATAAATTGGTAGGGTTTTCCCACATGACTTCCGGGACGGGTGCAGGGATGCTTTACTGGTTTCTTATCGGTTCCGGTTTACCTTCAATTTCCTGTTATCAGCACCACCGTTGTATCAACAATTCACACATTCACAAACTCGGATAATGTGCAACGTTACCTGTGGATATCCATAGATAATCCATATATCCATGAATATCCATACATCCAGATTAATTAATAATTCTTTCAACTGTAAATCAAAATTAAACTATTCTGCAATCGAATAGATATAAACATATATGTGTATATACTGGGTGACATATATCTATATATATATGAAATTATATTTGAAAGTGAGCGGAGTGACAGTTGGTTCACGGTGTAGAGGAGGCGGGAAGGAGAGAATGCCCGCTCCGCAGTGAATAATATTGAGGTTAAAGCTGCATAGTTCGATGAAATATCAAATTTTCAAAACCAAACCAATTATCTAGATTTGATTTTACATATCTACCTTAGATACTGATGCACTTATTACGTATTTGTTGCCACATAGAAGGGAACACTGAGTCAATTTAATAGAACCTGTTACTGCAGAAGTCTATGGTGTCAGAGTTTTCGCAAGCTTGCCAAAACTAATTTTCCATGTTTGCAGTCAAAATATCTAAAAAGTTTACGATGTAAGATAAAAGCAACTTTGAACTAATGTAAAATAGATACTAGTGATCGATCTAATATATTTATCTCAGAAAAAATACAGAAATTCAAAACCATCGGATTATACAACTTTAAGGTGGTTAGGGTCTGCCGTTATTTATATCCACATAATAAATTATATAGTCCATTTAGTAAAACTCGAACAACCAACCAACCACAACCCAGCTTCTCCACTGACAGTGAGCAGTGCGAACTGCCAGCTGAGCTAGCATAATTACTACGCTAACCAAGCTTTGACAATTAGATGAAAATAATGTCAAATATATCCGGGGATCCTCGAATCAGCGCAATTTGAATACAGCAGGTCCAGTAAAATTGAGTACTAGATTTGACAGAACAGCATGTTTGAATTAATACAAGTGAATAGCTTATATACTAGCGAAAATTAATGAAGGAACACCCCCCAATTTATATTAATATAATAAATTATATTGCACATATATATTTGTAGATATATTATATATATGGTATATAAATCTCCTCAGTAATGGTGTTCTCTGTGGCGGAGTGGTTAGAGTGTCTGACTTTTTTCTAGGTCGGACTCCTAATCTGAACGTCAGTGGTTCGATTCCCCATGCTCCCACCTCTGCCAATTTGGATTTCCACCGCTGTGTATAACTTACAGCGACATCAAAGGCCAGTTGCTCTCATACCATGTCTATGTGGTGTGGGAGGTTAAAAATCACTTGGGTCGGTAAAAGTGTAGACTCAGGCTTTCTATCGACAAACTGTCTAATGGTGAAAACAGGTCTATTCAGACTTATCCATGATATGCAGTATAAATCTTCAAGTAAAATAATACACCCCCAATAAAAATAACATTCACGGTATGAGACCTTCAGGCCTGATGACTCAAACTACTGACAGGTTAGATAAAGAAGAACTGCCAATTTATATTAATAAAATAAATTATATTCCACATAGCTGGCATGCAGTGCTTAGAGCCCCTCACAGGTGGCGCCAGTGTGGCCAATACTGTACTACACAGGGTCAGTTAGATAGGACACAGTGAATATACTATTACATAGGGAACTGAAGCTAGATAGTGTCCTTGTTTATATTCCCATATTAGATTATAGAGCACGTAAATTATATTATATATGTGATATATAAATCATTCTCCTATCTACACAGACCAGATGGGGTGACCGAATGAGTTGAGCGTCCGTCTCCTGTTTTGGGAGATCGGGGGATCCGAACCCATGCGTTTGTGGGTTTGAGCCCTATTCGAGTCAAACCAGTGACTTAAAAATTGATACTTGTCGCTTCCTAGCCTGGCGCTTTGCATTATTAGGATAGGGCAAGGACTGCTTGGCTCAGTGTCAGGATGATGTGACTGAGTGGGATATCAGGTCATGGTGCTGGTGGCCTGATCTCCCAGTGGGGCAGCACTATAAAGTCACCATGAATGCGCACTGTCACACGTCGGTACCCATCCTGATATAACCTTAGATGTTGCTAGGACATACAACAACAACAAACAACAACAACATCTATCTACACCCCCAATTACCATATCATCCACGGTATGACCCCTTCAGGCCTCCCGACTCAAACTATTCACAGGTTAATTGTCGGACACAGCATACATGACCCTGGAGATGACATTGGGCGTGCAGAGGTCATGACCCTGATCATGATGACATTAGTCACGTTGACATGACCATAGTCATGTCTGTCACGCCGCGCCTGAACATACCGAAAAGTCAGGAGCACTTACCCTACGGACGCCCGGTAGGGGGCGGTGCGTGTGTGGGGGAAAACTAAACTGAAAGCGAGGCTTTCCAGGGCTGAGACACAAACAACGGCACCTACCTGTTGCCATGGCAATGAGCCCGAGCCCGAGCAGTAGTAACCAGGTGCAGGGCCACCTGGCGGTATCCATGGTGACTGAAGTGGGTATCTGCCGCTCCCGCTTCTCTCCCGCCGGTTGGATGTGAGTTATCCCCCCGGGAAACGTCCGGTATTATCGCTCAGTCCCTCCCCGACTGAATCCCCCTATTATCGCCCACCGTGCCGTCGGGATGCGATTGCTAGGAGACGGTTTCCAGGGATACCTGCGGTCCCAAGAGATGTTCTGGTTCTGTATAGACCTTGGAGGAATGTGTATATATAAAGGTACATATATATGTGTGTGTCTCTATGTGTGTCTATGTCTGTGCCTGTGTACACACCGTGCTAGGAGTCCCCGAAGTTGGTGATAAGATTTAAATAAGTCCAAGGTGCCTTTCTACCGGAAGTGAGTTGCCTGAGAAATGCGCCAACATCCGGTGGCGGTCGTGGGTGGTGCGGATGCCAGTTCTTGCAGTTGGCGTGTTCTGAGATAGCAACGGTCACCAGAAAACCGCCGCAGATAGCTCAGCGTATCCTGGAAACCCTGGGGGCAACCGGGAGCCTTTCCTTGAAGGCCCGCCTTACATATCACAAGAATACGTAGTATTGGAGTCCGCCTTACATATGGCGAGAATGTGCAGCCTTAGACTTAAAGCTTAGAGCCTGCCTTAGATATGGTGAGAATGTGTTGCCTTAAAGCCTGCCTTACATATAGCGAGAATGTGTAGCCTTAGACTTAGAGCCTGCCTTACATATGGCGAGAATGTGTAGCCTTAGAGTCCGCCTTACATATAGCGAGAATGTGCAGCCTTAGACTTACAGCTTAGAGCCTGCCTTACATATGGCGAGAATGTGTAGCCTTAGAGCCCGCCTTACATATAGCGAGAATGTGCAGCCTTAGACTTACAGCTTAGAGCCTGCCTTACATATGGCGAGAATGTGTAGCCTTAGGTGACATATGGTGAGAATGTGTAGTCTTAGAGCCTGTCTTACATATGGCGAGAATGTGCAGCATTAGAGACTGCCTTACATATGGCGAAAATGTGTAGCCTTAGAGCACACCTCACATATGGCGAGAATGTGTAGCCTTAGAGCCCACCTTACATATGGCGAGAATGCGTAGCCTTAGAGCCAGCCTTACATATGGTGAGAATACGTAGTCTTAGAGCCCACCTTGCATATGGCGAAAATGTGTAGCCTTAGAGCCCGCCTTGCATATGTAGAGAATGTGTAGTCTCAGAGCCTGCCATACATATGGTGAGAATACGTAGTCGTAGAGCCCACCTTACATATGGCGAGAATGCGTAGCCTTAGACCCCGCCTTACATATGGCGAGAATATGTAGTCTTAGAGCCCACCTTGCATATGGCGAAAATGTGTAGCCTTAGAGCCTGCCTTGCATATGTAGAGAATGTGTAGTCTCAGAGCCTGCCATACATATGGTGAGAATACGTAGTCGTAGAGCCCACCTTGCATATGGTGAGAATGTGTAGTCTTAGAGCCTGCCATACATATGGCGAGAATACGTAAGCTTATTTAGCCCGTCCTGCGTTTCTTTGTTGAACCCCACAAAATGTCGAGCCATTTGCCGCCAGCATGATCGGAATCTGCTTTAAGCACGCCGTTAGGTTTAGAGAATTGGTTAATATTTGGCTGGAGTGGGGGCAGGGTGGGATGTCGCGAATGACCAGATCCACTATGCTGCTAATTAACAGTGAATATCGCCCAGTGTCTGATGCACATTAGACTCAAACAAACACAGACAGCTCTCCTTTTTGTTCCTCTTTAGACAAAGAAATATTCATCTGTGTCTCTCTAGTTGAAGCAGTGTGAAATCAATGGTTTCACGTCCATTTGCTGTTCGCCTCCAGAATAATAACCAGGGAGGTGTATTTCGATTCACGAATCCTATTTTGGTACTAAATATCCATGAATATTAATTAATGGGATAGGGCAAGGACTGATTAGCTCGGTGTCAGGATAATATGATTGAGGTGGATATCGTGTCATGGTACCGGTGGCCTGATTTCCCAGTGGGGCAGCACTATAAAGTCGCCATGAGTGTCACGAGTCAATACCCGTCCTGATATGACCTTAGATGTTGCGAGGACCATCCAACAACCAACCTATCAATCAGAACTCATATCATCGACATCTGTCTTAGCTCACTAAACCCCCCCACCCCCATTCACCCCCCACCAAGAGCTGCTCAATATTGCAGCAAGGTGCAGTGACGTCACACTGTGACGTTACTGTTTGTCCCCTCGGAATGTTGGCACAGGAAGTTGACACAGGAAGTTCATCTATGCAACATGGCGTCGCCACAAGCGGTGCTTTGTATTTGTCGCAGCGTCTGCCCAGGAAGCGTGGTGTTTGGAAGCCGTGCTGATTGATTGTCGTTGACTGCCTGCAGCTTGCCTTTATTGATCACGTGACGTATCAATAGGTCACGTGATTCGCTCTCCTGGACGGTGAGGGCCAGTTTGATTCGTTGAGCTGCAATGTGAAGGGGATACTAATGTTATATACGCTAATACTCCGCTTAACGCTCTAGATAATTTGCTTTAAAGCTGCATAGTCCGATGAAAACATAACATTTTCAAAACCAAAACATTTATCTTGATTTGATTCCAGATATCCAACTTAGATACTGGTGCACTTATTAAAAATTCTTCGCCAAATAGAAGGGAATACTGAGGCAATGTTTTAGAGTTTCGGCAAGCTTGCCAAGATTAATTTTGCATGTTTGCACTTCAAATATCTCAAAAGTTAGCCATTTAAAATAAAAGTTACTTCAAACCAAAGTAAAGTAGATTATAATGATCAACCTAAACATATTTATCTCAGAAAATTACAGAAACTCAAAACCATCGGAGCATGCAATTTTAATCAAAGATATGTAGTACAAATGACTCAATGCTATACGGGGTCACATTTAACATGGCATAAATGTATGAAGAGTTCTGGGCCCATATGCACGAATCGGGGTTAGTGCCTTAACCGCGGCTAAGGTATCCCCGCAGGGCTAAATGTGAAAATTTGGTATGCACCAATCGGAGTTAGGGCTAACCGCCGACCGTAGCCTCGGCTAAGCTAAACCATTTTCAAATCAGGTTTTACTGCTAGCCGGGGCGGTTAGTGTGCGTGTATGGATGTCAATCTATTCAATGCGATCATATTTAACAGAATTACATACGCAATAAGTGAAATCTTATCAATTTAACCCTAAATTCGAACCGTTATTAAGGCTACCGCCGCATTGGCGGCGATATTAATAGTTATATTTTCGAATCGACGATCGTGCAGTCAACAAATCGCCGCTGCCGCCAGTATGGAAAGCGACGTCGATGCAGCGGCTGCGGCGATTTGTTTGCTTTACGTTCGCCGATTAGAAAATATAATTATTAATATCGCAGCCAATGCGGCGTTAGCCTTAATAACGCTTCGAATTTAGGGTTAAATTGATCAAATTTCACTTATTACGTATGTAATTCTGTTAAATATGATCGCATTCAATAGATTTGAGCCAAATATATGGGAAGAAATGCAGAGGGAATTCCCAAATCTATAAATAAACTCACGGTTAGCTATCCGCAGCGGCTAAAACATTGGTGAATACCGATCCACACATTTCTCCAACCTCCCGCTACCCTGAGGTAGCTAACCGCGGCTAGTGCCTTAACTCCGGCTAAGCCTAACCCCGATTCGTGCATACGGCCCCTGGTCCAAAGACTGACAAATGACATCTGGGACAAAGTGAAACCATGACTACCACATTGTGATAATCAAATCCGACCGTTCACAGAAACTAACAGATCCCTGCTCTAATGCACTGCACACCTGAAATTGATAGATTGAACTGGAAAGCAAAATAACCTTTCTTCTCCAGAAAGAAAACATCTAAAACGGATTTGTCGATTTTCGCATCTGAACTTGTCCTATAGACATGTACCGAAAAATTCAGCGGTACAGTGAGAGAATGTTGAGGCGTGGGTGGTAGGTGGCGCCATGGGTACAGGTCATTAGGAACAAGTAGATGAGCTGATGAGTAGGTGACGAGCCGATGACTTAGAGGCTGGGGGGAATAGATGGATCTTCCGGCTTATTATACTCGTATAATGGCTTAGACAGCATATAATAAATACATGATAATAAGCCAGTATCGCCAGGATCACACAGGACTGATTGATTGATTGTTTGATTGATTGTTTCGTTAAGCCGTGAAGAAACCACCAATCAATCAAGGAATCACATGCTATTATATCAAGAAAGACAAGAAATCTTACAAATTGACATCAACTTACGAATGCATTTAAAATATTTCTACAGCCTATATTTTTAAACATTAATGAATTCTTATTTTAGAGCGAGCCTATTATAGGAGGTACAAAATGCTGTGAAGTCCTTCCCCCTAGCTTTAGAATATTGTCCTTTACCAGCAGTTATCATGCCATACATCAACTTACGATTTCCTCAATTTATGAAACGCATCACCAGGTTGGAGAGCTTACCTTGTTTTACCCGACTCGACTTTACCTGACCCAACTTTACCTGACTCGACTCTACCTGACTTGACTTTACCTGACTCGACTTTACCCAACTCGACTTTACCCGACTCGACTTTACCCGACTCGACTTTACCCGACTCGACTTTACCCGACTCGACTTTACCCGACTCGACATTACCCAACTTGACTTTACCCGACTCGACTTTACCCGACCTCACTTTACCCGACCTCACTTTACCCGACCTCACTTTACCCGACCTGAGTTTACCCGACCTGAGTTTACCCGACTTCACATGCAAAATACCATCAACTTACGAAACACATTTTCTATTTCTATTTCCTGTGATATTACTTACTATAATCCTCATAGGCACTTGTTACATACCACTGAAAAGCCCATTTCTTGTACTTTAAGGGTATTCCTGTTATTTGATATAATATGCAGTTGGGAAAACGCAATAAAAGTTGATATAAGATCACATTTGAAGCACTAGACTGGAAAATTATTTTTATTTTTTCAAAAGTGAAAAAGATAGAGGAATTAAATATAAATGCCTATGTCGAGAGCATAGGTGAGTAGTGACATTGTTACTATGCATGTAGGAACACTAAAATCTGTAGGAAAATATTGAATATAGCTGAGCTGAGGCCATTCTATGATATTTCTCATGTGTTTTGTAAGTTGATGGTTACAATAAGATTATATTTTTAAACCTCTCTACAGGCTGGACTTAAGTAGAACTTTTTTGTGTGGATAGCGTGATGTTATATATTTTCTCATAAATAAATGAAAAACATGATATTGGTAAGTCAATTTTTTCCCAAAAATGCACACCAGTCGTGAGAATCGACCATATATATATATTTAAATATATGAAGAGTTCAGGCGCAAAACCCGCTAAACGCCAATCCAAAAATTCAGATTAGCATTGGAATTAAACCTTCAAAAAGTTCTTTTTCTTACATTCTTATTTTTTTTGTTCATTGCTCCATTATTATTTCGTCACAAAGAAAGTGGAATTAGTGAGAATTAAAATTACCTTCAGGTAGAAATCACTTATTTTACTTACATTTTTGGATATACATTTACTGGTTTTTGCGCCTGAACTCTTCTTCTATATTTATATATGTATATATATATATTGCAATGGATTTCTTTTTAAAAAGGAAAAAGAAAATTTAATAACCCATCCAAAGGTATGCTTAATCATTCAAGCAAGTTCTTCCGGAAATATCTTATTCTTCCTTAGAAGATTGTGTGAAGGAGAAAACAGGACAAAACCACTTGGGGGCAACATTGTTGAGCTGGCGGTGTTCTACTAACGTTCTATCGACCATTCTGTATTAAACACAGAGACTCAGACACTGACACTGATCCTACCGGATGCGGTGGCCGAATCGGTAACCCACCAAAAACTAACATAACTACGAACAGCTAATAGGCCGGTCACACTATGACGTAATGAGCTAACGTGAGCCGACGTAGGTGAATTTTGGTCATTACATTGAGATATGGCGGGTTAAGTCATGCATACATTAGGCAGACGTCAAGTTACGTCGAGATACGGCAGGTTACGTCGAGTTACGTCGAGTTACGCCAGCGTGCATCAAGGTTTTGGACATGTCCAAAACTTTCAACATAGCTCGACGTAAGACAATGTGTGGCTTATATGTTAGCATACGCTATGTATATGTTAGACATATGTTGAGTATGCTAGACATATGTTACACTTACACTATACGTATGTTGAACTACGTCAGGCCTAATTAAAGCCAGCAGAAACGTACAGTCCGCGTATTGACAACATATTGAAAACATATGCATAACATATGTGTAACATACGTTTGCCGGTTCTCCACCGTGTTTTGACGTATTTAATGTATAAATACATACTGCTGGTGATCGAATAACATGTATAACGTTCACCAGCGTTCTGCAAGCATTCCATGAGCGTATTTTTAATGTTCTCATGCGTTACCACTACGTTGGATCGACGTTTCGCATACGTCCAATACGTTGCACTGACATCCAACTTGGCCCTGAAACGCTGGGAATTTTTACGTATCTCGACGTAAATAAGTGATTTCTACGTTCCCGACTCGCTGGCCTGTTATGTCATAGTGTGACAGGGCCATAACATGACAAGGCTACTACCAAATTGAGACTATTGCTGTTCAGCGATAAAAACAAGCCACGATGCGACTTACTCGTTATGGAGAGGGTCAATAAACCATCCCCCCCCGACCAACCCCCGTACGGAAGGTCGGGAGTTAGCATCCAGGCCGAGTCAAACAAATGTCTTACAAAATTGATACTAAATCTTGTTACTACCTAGCCTGGCATTATTAGGATTGGGCAAGGACTGGTTTTCTCAGCATCAGAATAATGTGACTGAGTGGGATATCAGGTCATGGTGACAGCAGCCTGGTCTCCCAATGGGAAAGCACTATTAAGTCACCATGAGTGTGCACTGTCACAAGTCGGTATCCGTCCTGATATGACCATATACGCTGCTAGGACATAAAACCCAAACAAACAAACAGAGACACTAAGGCCCACCATACTGATAACTGCTTCTAGTATGACACAAATGATGGTAATCTGGTCTCTCCACAGCCCTGAAGATCCAGACATTGCTAGAACATGGCCTCATTTAAATCACTCGGCACACCGCCTACGTGACTGCATCGATTGAGCAGGACACTGCATTTATCCATCAATGTTGTTATACATCCCCACAGCAGGACACCACCTATATTAATGGATTCCCACAGCAGGACACCACCTATATTACACAGCAGGTCACCAACTACATTAATGCACCCCCTCATCAGGGCACCACCTACGTTAATGCATCCCCACAGCAGGACACCACATATATTAATGCATCCCCATAGCAGGACACCACCTATATTAATGCATCCCCACAGCAGGACACCACCTACATTAATGCATCCCCACAGCAGGACACCATCTGCATTAATGCATCCCCACAGCAGGACACCTATATTATGCATCCCCACAGCAGGACACCACCTACATATTAAGGACATTAAACCCCACAGCAGGACACCACCTATATTAATGCATCCCCACAGCAGGACACCACCTGTATTAATGCATCCCCACAGCAGGACACCACCTATATTAATGCATCCCCACAGCAGGACACCACCTATATTAATGCATCCCCACAGCAGGACACCACCTATATTAATACATCCCCACAGCAGGACACCACCTATATTAATGCATCCCCACAGCAGGACACCACCTATATTAATGCATCCCCACAGCAGGACACCACCTACATAGGGGAAATGGAATGTGCTGCATTGTGTGCAGCACACCCCATTCTGAACATTAAAAGTGGGGGAGCAGCCTACGCTTTATAGTGTACAACGTAGGTACTCAACATAGTGCAGGAATAAGTTTCCCGTAACACTAACAGTCTACTGCTAAGGCTGGAAGACCAATGCCTCGGTGCTGAAAAAAAAGTTATTCAACTGGGATTTCTTTTTCTTTAAAGATTAACAAAGATTTACATATGGTTCTGCAAACAAACTAGTAAACAAACAGACTGCTTTGTAATTAATTATGGCTAAAAAAAAACACACCAGAACAGTATTCATGTCGTGTTGAGCATGGATCAATGTGGGTCTGCCAGATCTCGGGACAGTTGCGAGAATCTGCGAGACGAGACGCTAGCTGCACTTGGTTGGAATGAGGAGGAGACAAATGCACCCGAAGTGGGCACAAATGGACCGGAAGTGGACACAACTGGACCGGAAGTTATAGCCATATGAAGGGAGAGGGCCTGTTTTGGTGGTGGTGTGATGAGATGAGGGAGGGTGAGGTGACCAGGAGACGAGGGACCTTTTGTTTTTCTTTTTTCCCCCATTCTTTTTCCTTTTTATCCTAATTCCCGCCATTTTTGTCGGAACAAGAACAAAAAAAATGTTGTCGCTTCTATTTTCCCGAAGCAGCCATAGATAATGACTTGAAGATGTAACGAATATTTATGTCTACTGGTTATTTGTTCTGATCGTGAATTGTGTCAGCTCTGGCTGACTTCCCGATTGATTGGTGTTTATGGCCTAGCAACATCTGAGGTCATCATATCAGGAAGGGTGCCAAGCTTGTGACAGTGCGCACTCGTATCATGATATAATCAGAAGATGTGATTCCGCATGTGGATGGACATACCCAAAAGACGAGATCACGGTTCCAAGTGCGCATGTGCTGAAAACGGCATTGGGAGCAAAACAAAGGCGTACAGCCATTGAGTTTGCTGATACACATAGGGCAAAACTTCCATTTTATTCAAAATTAATAGAAATGCATAACAATTTGGCACAAAGATGGATGGAAGGATGCAATATAATAATATAATGAATATGTTTCAGACACAAGTCTCCGTCCTGATATGACCTTAGATGTTGCTAGGATGTAAAACAACAACAAACAACAAACAAACAAAGCAACCATAATTAAGCATTTTGAGCTAGGAAACACAATTTCAGTCACTTTACATGCTGATGTTTACATCACCATTGATTAGCCATAAGTAATTCTTGTTCTAAATATTAAAATGTCAAATGTTTCAACAAAAACTTGTTTCAAAGAAATATATAACCAATATCTGATTAACCCTACTCATTTTTCTATTTCTACATATGTCATTAACCATAGGATATAATTAAAAACATGAATAAAATAAGTAAAACTGACTCTGCCTATGGCTCTAACAGTAGTCTGTGTGCCCAGATTTGTCTAAATCTAAATGCACATGGCATAAGATGTGCATATTATATTGATGTAAATGCAATGCTGGATAAAATATTAATATCTTAATTTATTATATATATTCTTTTAGTTAGTGTTCTATGTTTCAAACAAGAGCTGAGATGAGCTGAAACTAATACATTTCATAGCTGCACCCAGGGTATTAGCATGTACCATGTGCTTCTCGCGGGTTTGTTTTGCTCTGACACATCCCACAATGCACCGCACGGCTGGAACGGTGATGTAGTCTATAGGACTCCCTTCAATAACAGAACCACTCCCCCATTAACCAAACCTCAAACCAAACCACTCTCTCAATAAGAGAACCTCTCACCAAAGAACCGAACCACTCACCCAATGACAGAACCATTCACCTAATAACAGAACCATTCATCCAATAACAGAATCATCCACCCAGTAGCAGAACCATTCATCTAATAACAGAACCATTCACCCAATAACAGAGCCACTCCCCCAATAACATACCGATTCATCTAATAACAGCACCATTCATCTAATAACAGAACCATTCATCTAATAACAGAACTATTCACCCAATAACAGAACCACTCACCCAATAACAGACCCATTCATCTAATAACAGAACCATTCATCTAATAAGAGAACCATTCACCCAATAACAGAACCACTCCCCCAAGAACAGACCCATTCATCTAATAACAGAACCATTCATCTAATAACATAACAATTCACCCAATAACAGAACCACTCACCCAATAACAGACCCATTCATCTAATAACAGAACCATTCATCTAATAACAGAATCATTCACCCAATAACAGAACCACTCACCCAATAACAGACCCATTCGTCCAATGACAGAACCACTCTCCCAACAACAGAACTACTCCCCCAACAACAGAACTACTCCCAGAATGACAGAACTACTCCCCAAATGACATACTCCCCCCTAATTATCACAACCATTCATCCAATAGTAGAACCACGTCACCATAACAGAATCAGTCCTCAATAACAGACACATTCATTCACGAAGAGACCCATTCATCGAATACAGAAGCACTCACATAATAACAGAACCATTCACCCAATAACAGACCTGTTAATCCACAATGAAACCACTCATCCAATAACATAATTAGTCCCCAATAATAGAACCATTCATTCACTAACATACCCATTCATCGAATACAGAACCACTCACCTAATAACAGAACCATTCACCCAATAACATACCCATTCATCCAATAACAGAACCCCTCATCCAATAACAGAATCAGTCCTCGATAACAGAACCCATTCACTTAATAACAGAACCATCCACCCAATAGCAGACCCATTCATACAATAATAGAACCACTCATCCACTAGCAGAATCAGTCTCCTATAACGGAAGGAATAATTCACTAACTGAACTATTCATCCAATAATATCAATAAAAAAAGCTCTCCTACAACCATGACTTCCTTAATCATACCAGAGAGCGTGTATATAAACAGATGAGAGGGACAACTCCCATATTAGAGCATGTAACATCTGCCGACTGTGGCGCTCCAAGTGGTGGTTGTTGAACAGTGTTTGACACAGCTGTCAAACTCAAGGCATTGTCAATGGTCGTGTGCAATCTTCATCCAGAAAAAGTGAAATATCTCTAAAACTACACCACCTAGAAACAAACTGATTGGAATACACATAGAAAACATGTTTACCAACAAGATTATATTAAATTGATATGGTTAGGGTTCTGGATTTCTATTAATTTGGAATAAAACTGACGTTTTTCACTACGCGTACGGCAAACTCAAGGCATTGTCAATGGTCGTGTGCAATCTTCCTACAGAAAAAGTGAAATATCTCTCTAAAAACTACACCAAATAGAAACAAGGCCGCTTAGTACACACTCATATAGAAAAGACATGTTTACCAACAAGATTATATTGAATTTATAAGGTTAGGGTTCTGGATTTCTATTAATTTTGAATAAAAACAAATGTTTTGCACTGAGCGTACCGGCAAACTCAAGGCTTGTTCAACACTAACCGCCAGGAACGCCACTGTAGCCTGTGTTACCGTTTTTCGCGGGAGTTGTCCCTCTCATCTGTTTATATACACGCTCTCTGATCATACTCAGAGTAATGACCAGACACGTGGGGCTAATTTAAAGCTGCATAGTCCGATGGTTTTTACCTTCTGTCATTTTTCTGAGATAAATATACTAAATTGATTATTAATTTGATTTTAAATGGCTAACTTTTGAGATATTTGAAGTGGAAACGTTGCACATTAATTTTGGCAAGCACACCAAAACTCTGACACCATAGGCTTCAGCAGTAAGAAGTTGTATTATATTGACTCAGTATCCCCTTCTATGTGGCAACAAATGCTTAATAAGTGCTTCAGTATCTAAGTTAGATATGTAGGATCAAATATAGATAATTGTTTTAGTTTTGAAAATGTAATGCTCCATCGGACTATGCAGTTTTAATAAAACTACATATAAATAATTTATATATAATATATATATGTAATGTGACTATCTTTTCCTAACCGAAGAAAACGGGCTACACATGGATTTATTCTGACTATGTTTTCTTTTTGGTTGACAAAATAAACCGGCTATATACAGCATGACTGGATGGCGGAATGAGTGGAGCGTCCATCTCCCGTTTTGACAGATCGTAGGGTTTGAACACACGGGTTCTTACACTGGTCGAGTCAAACGAATGACTTAAAAATATATACTTATCGCTTCCTAGCCAGGCGCTCAGCATTGTTAGGATAGGGCAAGGACTGGTTGGCTCAGTGTCAGGATAATGTGCCTGAGTGGGATATGAAGTTATCGTGCTGGCAGTCTAGGTTCCCAGTGGGGCAGCACTATAAAGTTGCCATGAGTGCACACTGTCACAAATCAGTACAGCCCTATAACGTCACCATGAGTGCAGACGGTCACAAGTCGGTAACCGTCCTCATATGACATTAGATGTTGCCAGGACGTGAAACTCCAACAACCAACCAACTCTATGTGACTATCGAGGACACACTTTATCATCAAGCTCTTATTTTTGGTGGAGGAGTATTGAATTAATTTTCTCACAGTTTTCTCCTTGAGGATAGGAGCATTGAATGAATGATCTCGCAGTTTTCTCCTTCAGAATAGGAGTATTGAATTAATGATCTCGCAGTTTTATTCTTCAGGACAGAAGTATTGAATTAATGATCTGGCAGTTTTCTCCTTGGGGAGAGGAGTATTGAATTAATGATCTCACAGTTTACTCCTTTGGGACAGAAGTATTGAATTAATGATCTCGCAGTTTTCTCCTTCAGGATAGGAGTATTGAATTAATGATCTCGCAGTTTTCTCCTTCAGGATAGGAGTATTGAATTAATGATCTCGCAGTTTTCTCCTTCAGGATAGGAGTATTGAATGTATGATCTCGCAGTTTTCTCCTTCAGCATCGGACTATTGAATTAATAATCTCGCAGTCTTCTCCTTCGGGATATCGTTAGCTGGTGAAATGTTTACTCCCGCCTTCACACCATCTCGACAGGTGCGTGTGTAATTGGCGAAGTGATGTACTTTGTGTCAGACATCAGTCGGGGTGTAACAGCATGAATATGATAGCTAGGGTTGTGTGGATGTCTGGGCGGGGGCTGCTTTTGGCGAGAGGCCAGGAACCAACATGTCCGAATGTACTGGGTGTGTACCATAGATTTGAGAAGCGTATTTGAAGTCGAGTCAAACCAATGACTTACAAAATTGATACTTGTCGCTACCTAGCCTGGCGCTCAGCATTAATAGGATAGGGCAGGAACTGGTTAGCTGAGTATCAGGGTAATGTGATTGAGTGGGATATTGGATATAAAGTTCCCATGAGTGTACATGTTGAGAAGTCGGTACCCATCCTGATCCTGAGCTTAGAAGTTGCCAGGATGTAAAACCCCAGCAATCAACCAGGACGGGTACCGACTTGTGACAGTGTGCACTCATGGTGAATTTACAGTGCTACCCCACTGGGAAGCCAGGCCGCCAGCACCATGACCTAATATCCCACTCAGTCACATTATCCTGACACTGAGCCAACCAGTCCTTGCCCTATCCTAATAATGCCAAACGCCTTCCCGTTAACACCTTTCACACAAGTCACACCTACCCGGACTGGCCCCAGATTTTTAGCCGGACCACCCGCGGACCATTCCCCCAGACTGTCTCGGACAGCCCCGGATATTTGATAGTTTTTTGGCTCGCTCTCACACCTACCAAGACGCGCCACAGTCTAGCCATGGACCAGAGTCTGGATCGCCCCGGACTGAGCCGGATCACCCCGGACTACCCAGTGTATCCACGGAGTAGTCACGGATCAGTCCCGGACTTGCTCCTGCTATATCATCATCATCATCATCATTATTCTGTCAGTCGCAATGCGACAAAGACTGCTTTCATTACTTAACCGCCGCTTTATGCAGTTGTACATTTCATAAAAGCTGCTTGCAAAGTGTTGAAGTGCTGCTGGCTTTTGCAAGTTACTAGCAGCACTCTCTCAGGGAGCAAATAGAGGTCTCACACCGGCAAGAACATATCAAGACAGGCGCAAAACTATTTGTCCCTGCAGTGGCTGGTCGGGAGATGTTGGGAGTTCCATTCATCACCGCCCTTAATGCGGCCACGATAAAAATGGTTTTCTGTTAGGGTTTGCTCCCTTAGCCTTTGATTCTATCAACAACCAGAACTTGTACCACAAGGCAGTGGTTTACAACTTTGCAAGGCAGGGGCGTCAGACTCCCTGAGGTATTTTAGCACCTAAGGTATCCGAGGTACTGCATTACCCGCATACCTGCTATATATATATACAAAAACGGGGCTCATCCTGGGCTGATCCGTGGTAAACCGGGCTATCTGTGGTGATCTGTGGTTAATCCGTGCTCATCCGGATTGTCCGGGTCTTATCCGGGTCTTATCCGGGCAGTCCGGGAGTGGCCTATGGCTATGTCAGGGCTAGTCCGGGCTAGTCCGGGGCTGGTCCGGGTTAAACCATCGCTAAAAGGTGGCTCATCCAGTTTAAAAAACACCTGGACTGACACGGACTACCCCCGGAGCACCCCCGGACTACCCAGACCACCCCCGGATTACACCCGGATGATGCTGGATGATGCCGGATCGAGCCCGGATTGCAATATTCCCCGGATCGCCCCGGATGTTTTAAACATTTTAAAACATCCGGGGCCGACCCCAGATGAGGCCAGACCAGCCAAGGATCACCAAGGATCACCAAGGACCAGCCACGGATGAGCCACGGATCACGCCGGATCACCACGGATCATGCCGGATCACGGTCCGGGTCTCGTCCGGCCCCTGATCCGGGTAGGTGTGCCCTTTGCTTTAGCTTAAACATGCAAAGTCCGACGAAAGCGTAAAATGTTCAAAAACCAAAACCCTTATCTAGATTTGATTCTGAATATTTAACGTTGATAATGGGTCACTTATAAAGCATTTGTTGCTGCATAGAAAGGAATACTGAGTCAATTTAATAGAACCTGTTACTACTTAAGCCTAGGGTCTAATTAATTTCACATGTTTGTACTTTAAGTATCTCTAAAGTTAGCCATAAATCTCAAAGAAATGAAATTTACTTTTTAGATTCATGTCTAACTTTTGAGATATTTCAAGAGTTCATGCGCTAACCCCACTTAAAAGCCAATCTAAAAATGGCGATAAACATTTAAATCAAACCCTCAACAAGTTTATGTTTTTATATTCCTACTATTTTGTGCGTTGCTCCATAACCGTGTGGTCATAATTAGTGAGAATTAAACTTATTTCAGGTAAAAAATCTTTTATTTAAACTCCATTTTTCGATTGGCGTTTACGTGGTTTTGCGCCTGAACTATTCTTATAATGTTTGTTTTTTTTTAAATTAAAGAGAATCCTTGAACCATGCAATGCCATGTAATAATACATATTCACCATATGCGTAATACTGTTATTATTGAAATGCAGTTAACGATTACAACTGATAGCTTCATTAATCTATCAAGTCATTTTACTCTGCTGAACCTTAGATGTTGCTAGAACGTAAAACAACAACAAACAAACCATCGGACAATGCACCTTTAAGTTACAAACCACTAAGGATGGTTGTTGGAGTTCTATGACCTGGCAACATCTAAGGTCATATGAGGACGGTTACCGACTTGGGACCGTGTGCACTCATGGTGACTTTATAGTGCTGCCCCACTGGGCGACCATGCCACCAGCACCATGACCTAATATCCTACTCAGTCACATTATCCTGACACTGACCTAACCACTCCTTGCCCTATCATATTAATGCCTAACACCAAACTAGGTAGTGAAAAGTATGGATTTTAATCGGGATGGCCAAATGAGTTAGAACGTCCGTCTCCCATGCTGGTAGATCGTGTGTTCGAATCTCAGTCGAGTCAAACCAATGACTTCAAAATTGATACTTGTCGCTTCCTAGCCAGACGCTAGGCATTATTATGATAGGTCAAGGAGCAGTGGAATGAGGAAGACCAGTCATCTGTGACTGAAATTTCCCCTGCTTAAACAACTAATGTACCACAAACAAAGAAAAAAAAGTCATTGGTTTGACTCGACAAGGGTTCAAACTCCACGATCTACCAAAGCGGGAGACGGACGCTCAACTCATTCGGCCATCCCGTCTGGTCCCAGGGTAGGTAGCGACAAGTACCAATTTTGTAGGTCACTGGTTTGCCTCAGTTGCGATTCAACCCCCGACCTTCCGCACGTGAAGCCTGCGCTTTGCCGATTCGACCAGCGCGTCCGGCCCCGTTGAGCATACAAAGACTGGCTCGGTGCCAGACGCCCTGGTGGCGTTGGCAGCGGGCGCTTATGCTTATATTGTCGCGGCTTATCGAGGCTGCTGACTGAGACTCTCACCTGAAACGCCTATTCAGCAGCTGCTCACAGAAAGCCGTCAAGGGGCGCCACCGGGGTTGCGCAAACACTGGGAACCACTCACTAAGACTTCCCCTCACTCATCGTGTTGAGACACAATGAACGCTGTTTTTTGGGGTTGTTGTTGGGGGTGGGTTTTTTTTTGGGGGGGGAGGGGGGGTATTTGTTGTGGGAC
This sequence comes from Branchipolynoe longqiensis, assembly GCA_030323885.1. Lineage (NCBI taxonomy): Eukaryota > Metazoa > Annelida > Polychaeta > Phyllodocida > Polynoidae > Branchipolynoe > Branchipolynoe longqiensis. The sequence goes on from CM059198.1 coordinate 2,898,103, forward strand.
TATGGGAGCAAAGGAACATGTTGCTACATGTGGGTTGGGTGGTTCGTTGGTTGTTGGAGTTTTGCGTTCTGACAACGTCTAATGTCATATCAGGATGGGTACCGACTTGTGATAGTGCGCACTCAGGCTGATTTCAAAGTGCTGCCCCACTGGGAGACCAGGCCACTGGCACCATGACCTGATATTCCACTGTCATATTAGTCTGATACTAAGGTAACCAGTCCTTGCCCTATCCTATTAATGCCGAGCACCAGGCAAGGTAGTGAGTGATGAGTATCAATTTTGTAAGTCATTGGTTTGAAATCCCGACCTTCCGCATGGGAAACCTGCACTCAATCAATTTGGCCACCGCGTCCAGTGCTACCTGTGGGAGAATGGTGGAGCTGAGGAAATATGTACAAAGGCCTGTACTGGATTATAGTAGAACATTCCAACATCTGCATACTGAGACACTGAGCGTGGTGGCTGAATCACTAGAACAGAGGCTGCCCGTGCAGAAGGTCGGGAGTTTGAATCCTAGCCGAGTCAAACCTCTGACTAATACTATGTATACCTGTTGCTATCTGGCCTGGTGCTCAGCATTCATAGGATAGGACAAGGACTGGTTTACACAGTGCCAGGATAATGTGACTGAGTGTGCTATCGGGTCATGGTGCTGGCGGCCTGGTCTCCCAGTGGGGCAGCACTATGAAGTCGCCATGAGTGTACACCTGTTGGTACCTATCCTGATATGACCACAGATGTTGCTAGGATGCAAAAAAACAAGAAACAAGCAAAACGAACAGCATACTGACACCACATCTCTGTTGAGTTCCTGATCTTGATCAATATAATCTACATTGCTTTAGTTTCAAGTGCCTTTTATTTGAGATCGCTAACTTTGGATATATTTGAAGTGAAAATATGCCGAATAAATGCTGGCAAGTGGATCAATATTTTGACAGCATCGGATTCAGTGGTAACAGGTTATATTAGATTGGCTTTGTGTTCCCTTCTATGTGACATCGGATTCAGCGGTAACAGGTTATATTAGATTGGCTTTGTGTTCCCTTCTATGTGACATCGGATTCAGTGGTAACAGGTTATATTAGATTGGCTTGTTGTTCCCTTCTATGTGACATCGGATTCAGCGGTAACAGGTTATATTAGATTGGCTTTGTGTTCCCTTCTATGTGACATCGGATTCAGTGGTAACAGGTTATATTAGATTGGCTTTGTGTTCCCTTCTATGTGACATCGGTTTCAGCGGTAACAGGTTATATTAGATTGGCTTTGTGTTCCCTTCTATGTGACATCGGATTCAGTGGTAACAGGTTATATTAGATTGGCTTTGTGTTCCCTTCTATGTGACATCGGATTCAGCGGTAACAGGTTATATTAGATTGGCTTGTTGTTCCCTTCTATGTGACATCGGATTCAGCGGTAACAGATTATATAAAATTGGCTTTGTGTTCCCTTCTATGTGACATCGGATTCAGCGGTAACAGGTTATATTAGATTGGCTTGTTGTTCCCTTCTATGTGACATCGGATTCAGTGGTAACAGGTTATATTAGATTGGCTTTGTGTTCCCTTCTATGTGACATCGGTTTCAGCGGTAACAGGTTATATTAGATTGGCTTTGTGTTCCCTTCTATGTGACATCGGATTCAGCGGTAACAGGTTATATTAAATTGGCTTGGTGTTCCCTTCTATGTGACATCAGATTCAGCAGTAACAGGTTATATTAAATTGGCTTTGTGTTCCCTTCTATGTGACATCGGATTTAGCGGTCACAGGTTATATTAAATTGGCTTTGTGTTCCCTTCTATGTGACATCGGATTTAGCGGTAACAGGTTATATTAAATTGGCTTTGTGTTCCCTTCTATGTGACATCGGATTCAGCGGTAACAGGCTATATTAAATCGGCTTTATGTTCCCTTCTATGTGACATCGGATTCAGTGGTCACAGGTTATAATAAATTGGCTTTGTGTTCCCTTCTATGTGACATCGGATTCAGCGGTCACAGGTTATATTAGATTGCCTTTGTGTTCCCTTCTATGTGACATCGGATTCAGTGGTCACATGTTATATTAAATTGGCTTTGTGTTCCCTTCTATGTGACATCAGATTCAGCAGTAACAGGTTATATTAAATTGGCTTTGTGTTCCCTTCTATGTGACATCGGATTTAGCGGTCACAGGTTATGTTAGATTGGCTTTGTGTTCCCTTCTATGTGACATCGGATTCAGCAGTAACAGGTTATATTAGATTGGCTTTGTGTTCCCTTCTATGTGACATCGGATTTAGCGGTCACAGGTTATGTTAGATTGGCTTTGTGTTCCCTTCTATGTGACATCGGATTCAGCAGTAACAGGTTATAGTAAATTGGCTTTGTGTTCCCTTCTATGTGACATCGGATTCAGCGGTAACAGGTTATATTAGATTGGCTTTGTGTTCCCTTCTATGTGACATCGGATTCAGCGGTAACAGATTATATAAAATTGGCTTTGTGTTCCATTCTATGTGACATCGGATTCAGCGGTAACAGGTTATATCAGATTGGCTTTGTGTTCCCTTCTATGTGACATCGGATTCAGCGGTAACAGGTTATATTAAATTGGCTTTGTGTTCTCTGCTATATGACAACAGATGCTCAATTAGTGCCCAGTAAGTTGGATATGTGTGATCAGATGTAGAAAATTGCCTCGGTGTTCAAAATGTTATGCTTTCATCGGACTATGTAGGCTTTTAAAGAACCGCAGAAGTCAAGACCATGTTGTCCGGTTTAAAGTGTTTGTGGTGAGGACCTTGGATTATCCGTAGGTACTAATAGTACGGCATTAGTCTGAGCCAACCCTTCATGGAATTCCAATGGAAGGGCGTCAGATATAGGCATATTTCATATGACTTCAGCATAGGTATTTAGGTCAGTGCGCACACAGCTCTCGCTGCAGGATAACACACGGTCACTCTGCAAACTCAAAGGCAGAGAGCAATCTTCATACAGAAAAAGTGAAATATCTCTAAAACCGCACAACTTAGAAACAGACCGCTTCTCACAGAAACAGATAACATGTTTATCAAACAGATTATAATAAATATATATGCTTAGTCTTCTGCATTTGCACTGCACGTATCGCCAAACTCAATCCATTGTCAATGGCCGTGAGCAATCTTCCTAAAGCAAAAGTGAAATATCTCTAAAACCGCACAACTCAGAAACAAACCCCTCCGCACACAAACAGATCAAATGTTTATCAAACAGATTATATTAAATTGATATGCTCAGTGTTCTCCATTTCTATTAATTTTGAATAAAACTGACGTTTTGCACTGTGGGTATCGGCAAACTCAATGGCAGTGTGCCTTCGTGCTGCAGCCAAGGTGCGCGCGCATACATGATATATATAAGCATCGAAAGGGGTCTATGGAACAGAACAAATTCATCGACTACAGAGATCAAATAAAAACTATTTCTTGTTAAGCGGGAGCCTCTGGAATGTATCCAACCCGGCCACAAGATCCGTCATGGGGTCTTTATATAGGTCACATGTGGTCTTTAATACGTCATTTCCGAGTTGGCTAGATCACCACAGAAACTTTAGCCCGCTCTCACACCAGCACAGACATTCTCCTGTTTCCTCTTACCTGCTGCCAGTTCAGGCCACTGCCCCGTGCCCCCAGCTCTTCCAATTTGGATTTCCACTGCTGTGTATAACTTACAGCGTCATCAAAGGCTGGTTGCTCTCATACCATGTCTATGTGGTGTGGGAGGTTAAAAATCCCTTGGGTCGGTAAAAGTGTAGGCTCGGGCTTTCTATCGACAAACAGTCTAATGGTGAAAACAAGTCTATTCAGACTTATCCATGATAGGCGGTATAAATCTTCAAGAAAGGCCACGGAATGGAAGATGTCTTAAAGCTACATATTCCACTGAAAGCAAGGTTCGCTGGTTGGTTGTTGGAGTTTTCCATCCTGGCAACATCTAAGGTCATGTCAGGATGGGTACTGACTTGTGACAGTGCGCACTCATGGCAACTTTATAATACTGTCCCACTGGTAAATCAGGCCGTTGGCGCCATAACCCGATTTCCCACTGAGTCACATTATCCAAACACTGAGCCAACCAGTCCTTGCCCTATCCTAATAATGCCAAGCAGCTGACTAGGAAGCGACAAGTATCAATTTTTAAGTCATCGGTTTGACTCGACCAGGTCGAATCCCATGATCTGCCAAAACCGGAGACGGACGCTCAACTCATTCGGCGATCCCATCTGGTCCCGATGAAAGTATCAAATTATCGAAACCAAGACACTTATCTAGATTTGATTCTATATATCAAGCTTAGATACTGAGGCACTTATTAAGCGTGTCTTACCATATATAAGGTATACTGAGTCAATTTAATAGAACATGTTCCTGCTGAAGCCAATGGCATCAGAGTTTTGGCGTGCTTGCCAACATTAATTTTGCAATGTTTGTGCTTCAAATAAGATGAAATTACCTGGGGCTTTACGTCCTAGCTTCACTTCCGCTTGGCATTATTAGGATAGGGCAAGGGCTGGTTGGCTCAGTGTTTGGAAAAACGTGACTGAGTGGGAAATCGGGTCATGGTACCAATGGCCTGATTTCCCAGTGGGACAGCGTTATAAAGTCACCATGAGTGCGCACTGTCACCTCAGGTGATGCTAGGAGATAAAACCCCAACCACCCATTCACACAGTCCATAGTTGAGTATACAGCATCATTGCTGAATTGCATCGCAAATTCTGATTTGGGTACTTCAGTGTTGGACAGTTAGTGTAATGGGCCCTTCCAAAGCTACCAAGGTTTCTGATCCCGCCAGCCGCAATGTTAACAGTTCGTCGACAATTACCACTAACATGTGTACATTGTTCTATAATCGACGAAATTGGTGTATTCCCCCCCCCCCCCTGATGTTGTGTGTATTAAATATTTTAAATATTAATGATTATGAGATTAATGTTATTGATATTTATTCTAGTTATAATAATAATGATCAAAACATTGACAGCGATGATAGTGGTGATAATGGTGATAGTGGTAGTAAATGTGAAAATGGTAATAACGGTGGTAATTGTGATAATGGTGATAGTTGAAATAGTTGTGATAATGTTGACAATAGTGGTCATCGTGGTCATGGTGATAAATGTGATAATATTTGTGATGTTTGTGATAATTGTAATAGTTATGATAATGGGGATAATGGGGATAATCGTGACAATATTGGATCTTGAGGCGATGGTGATAAGTGTGGTCATGTGGGTAATAATGGTAATTATGGTCATGTGGGTAATGATGGTAATCATGGTCATGATGGTCATAGTGGTCATGGTAATCATGGTGGGCATGGTACTCAAGGTGGTCATAGTGGTCACAGTAATCATGTGGTCATGGTGGTCATGGTCATCATAGTGGGCATATTGGTCATGGTAATCAGGGTGGTCATGGTGGGCACGGTAATCATGGTGGTCATGATAGTCACAGTAATCATGGTGGCCATAGTTTGGTGGTCATAGTGATCGCGGTAATCATGGTGGTCATGATGGACATAATAATCATGGTGGTCATAGTGGTCATGGTAATCATGGTGGTCATAGTGGGCATGGTAATCATGGTGGTCATAGTGGTCATGGTAATCATGGTGGCAATAGTGGTCACGGTAATCATAATGGTCATGATGGTGATGGTAATCATGGTGGTCATAGTGTTCATGGTAATCATGGTGGTCATGATGGTTATGGTAATCATGGTGGGCATAGTGGTCACGGTGTTCATGGTGGTCTAATCATGGTGGTCATGGTGTTCACGGTGGCAGTATCACTCAAATAATAAAGAAAACAATTTTAATATGGACAATAACAAAACTAAAGCTAAGATTCCATTTATGCGGTATGCAAATGCGAATGCGACAAAAAAATCGAAAAGCAGTGATGCTTTCATAAGTCTGGATGCAAATACAAATGCGAATGCGAATGCAAATGTAAATGTAAATGTGAATGCGAATGTGCATGCAAATGCGAATGCGAATGCGAATACGAATGCGAATGCGAATGCGAATGCAAATGCAAATGCAAATACAAATACGAATGCTGCAAGTGGATAGGTCCATGTACCGATCGGTGCGAATGTGAGTGCGAATGCGAATGTGAATGCGAATGCGAATGCTGCTCCATTTGCCATAGAGCAACCAGCAACTTTGACTTCCTTTCACAAACTTGGAGCAAAAATGAACGAAAATGGCAGGGGCACTGGGGTTTCTATGCGGCATGCCGCATTCGCATACCTCATATATGGAATCTTAGCTTTATGCACCTCCTAGCATTCCTAATTCATGTGTTTCAATTGGATTAATTGCATATATATTAATCAATTTGCAACTGTATATATATGTGTGCTTTATGTGGGGACAACTTTTACTTTAGAGTGGGAATGTACAAATGAGTTGGTACGCCTGTTTTCTCCTGAAGCTGCACCTGCCTCAGAGCAAACGTCCAAGGGATATGCTTCATACCCCCCCCCCCCCACTCACACACCACCACCACCCCCTCCCCCACCACCCCCACAGGGACACACACAGACTAAAGCGACCACATCTCGTCTTGATGGAGCAATGAAAGCACACACCCCGCCACCGCCACACCCCACCCCCACCCCCACAACCTCGCCACCCCGCCCCCCCCCCGCCATCCCGCCTCCCCACAACCCCGCCACCAAAATAAAATACCCATAATTGTAATATTTAATATTTCCAGCTCCACAAATGAAATCCTTCACCTCAAGTTGAGGCTCTCTTTGGGGGGAGGGGGGGGGGGGGGTACAACTGTGTTACTGTTAGTGGCAACATTATTTTGTTGGTTTTTGTTGTATTCAGGTGCCGGTGGTTGGCCGCTAGGTGGGGCTTTCCCTGTACAGCTGGTGTTTACACCGAAGGGATGTGGTGTTCTTGGTGAGGCGGCATACAGTCTTTTCTCAAACATCCACATCATTAGCTCGGTTAGCGATAAGTGGGGGATGAGACAGACGATGTGCCACTGATGATGGCTATCTAGAAATAAGGAGTAGAGGAGAGGAGGTGGAGGAGTATAAGAAGTGGAGGAGCAGCAGAAGGAGGAGGAGGAGCAGAAAAGGAGGAGAATAAGAGGAGGAGGAGGAGAAGAAGAAGAGGTGAAGAAGGAGGAGAAGAGGAGAAGAGAAAATGTATGAGAAGAAGAGAAGGAGAAGATAAGGAGGAGGAGAAAAAGAAGAGAAGAAGTGGAGGAGAAGAGGAGGAGAAGAAGAAGAGGAGGAGGAGAAGAGTAGGACAGGGAGATAAAAAGAGGAGGAGAAGAAGAAGGAGAAGATGAGGAGAAGAGAAGAAGAATGAGAAGAAGAGGAGGAGGAGAAGAAGAGGAGGAGGAGAAGAAGAGGAGGAGGAGGAGAAGAAGAGGAGACGAAGATAAGAAGAGGACAAGAAAAATATAAGGAGAGGAAGAAGAGGAGAAGAAGAAGAAGAAGAAGAAGAAGAGGAGGAGACGAGGAGGAGAGGAAGAAGAGGGAGATAGCAAGATAAGGAGGAGGTTTCGAAGAAAAAGAAGAGAAGAAGAGGAGCAGAAGAAGAGGAGGAGAAGAAGAAGAGGAGAATAATGAGAAGAAGAGTAGGAGAAGAAGATAAGGAGGAGGAGAAGAAGAGGAGGAGAAGAAGAAGAGGAGGAGGAAAAGGAGAAGGGGAAGAAGGAGGAGAAAAGGAGAAGAAGAAGAAGAAGAAGATGGTTTTGAGTTCCTGTCATTTTCTGAGATAAGTCTACCTTTGGTTTGAAATAATTTCGATTTAAAATGACTAACTTGGGAGATGTTTCAAGGGTAACCAAGCAAAATAAATAGCGGCCTGCTTGTCAAAGCTCTCATCCCGTAGACTTCCGCAGTGATATGTTCTGTTAAATTAAGTCTGTATATCGTTATATGCAGCAACAAATACTTAAAGTTGCATAATCCGATGGTTTTGAGTTTCTGTCATTTTCCGAGCTAAATATATCTACCTTGGTCCTTATAATTTACCTTACTCTAGTTTGAAGTTACTTTTAATTTAAATGTCGAACTTTTGAGATATTTGAAGTTCAACCATTCAACATTAATGTTGGCAATCAGACCGACACTCTGACGCCATAGGCTTCTGCAGAAACAGGTTCTATTAAATTGCCACATTCCCTTCTATGCGGTGACAAATGTTTAATAAGTGCACCCGTATCTAAGTCACATGTTATATAGAATCAAATCTGGATAAGTGTTTTGATTTTGACAATTTAATGTTTTCATCAGACTATGCAGCTTTTATATGTGTGCCTGTATCTAAGTTCAATATGTTGAATCGAAATAATCTGGATGATATTTTGGGTTTTGAAAATTTGACAAATTTGAAGCTTTCATCAGGCTAAGCAGTTTTAAGTTTAAATAACGCATCCATTCTCCCTGTCAAGTCGAGGCTGCGTTCCCAGTAAACCCAGTCGGGCACAGGATGCAGTGGCCGAATCGGTAGAGCGCAGGCTTCCCATGTGGAAGATTGGGAGTTTGATTACTGGTCGAGCCAAAGCAATGACTTACCCAATTTATACTTGTCGCTTCCTAGATTGGCGCTCGGCATTAATAGGATAGGGCAAGGACTGGTTAGCTCAGTGTCCGGATATTCTGACTGAGAGTGGGATATCAGGTCATGGTGCTGGCGTCCTGATTTCCCAGTGGGGCAGCACTATAGTCACCATGAGTGTGCACTGTCACAAGTCGGTACCTGTCTGATATGACCTTAGAAGTTGCCAGGATGTAAAACTCCAACAACCAATCAACCAACCCAGCCGGGGATGAGGTGGCACATATGATCACCAATGGTGTAGTCGTGCACGCCAAGAAACCACAAGCAGGTGTTGCGCCGCCATCTTTGATTTGCAGGGACCTCTCCGCTATCCACCAGGGGTCGCTGCAGAGCGTCACACACTGCAAACCCCCATTCATTACCCCCCAAGCCTTGGTCGCCGTGACAACCATTGGTGCATCAACATCCCTTCCCTCACTCCCTACTTCTCTCCATCCCCGTCCCCATCCCCTCCCTCACCCCCTCCTTCTCTCCACCTCCATCACCATCCCCTCCCTCACCCCCTCCTTCTCTCCACCTCCATCGCCATCTCCTCCCTCACCCCCTCCTTCTCTCCACCTCCATCAACATCCGCTCCCTCACCCCCTCCTTCTCACATTTGACTAAACTGTGTTGATTTTATGGCACTGCGCCAACAATTTTACACTGCAAACAGCATGCATGACCTTTTTATCAAAGTTAAACAAGAAGACATTTTAGCTTTTTTGAGGGCAGCTGGTCTGTACCACCTCATATAGTTCATTAAAACAATTTGATTAATTCATTCTTTCATCTATTTTATTTAATTATATGATTTAGCTTTTAAAAATTCATAAGTGTCTATTGACACATAACTTATTGTATGCTTTTACATTATATGTAAAGGTGATGGTTGAATAAAAACAAACAATTCTGAATATCGCCTATGCTGCCGACACGGCGTAAAGAAACCACCAATCAATCAATCAATCAACCCTCCTTCTCTCCATCCCCATTCCCATCCCCTCCATCACCCCCTCCTTCTCTCCACCTCCATCAACATCCCCTCCCTCAGTCCCTCCTGTTCATACTCCACATATAAATAGATCAAGACCAATAGGAGGTACATTTGCTGATCAAAATTCACATGTTATTAGGACATAAGACTCCAATAGATCAAGATCAATAAGAGGTACATTTCCTGATCATACTCCACATGTTATTAGGACATAAGACCCCAATAGATCAAGATCAATAAGAGGTACATTTCCTGATCATACTCCACATGTTATTAGGTCATAAAACCCCAATAGATCAAGACCAATAAGAGGTACATTTCCTGATCATACTCCACATGTTATTAGGACATAAAACCCCAATAGATCAAGATCAATAGGAGGTACATTTCCTGATCATACTCCACATGTTATTAGGTCATAAAACCCCAATAGATCAAGACCAATAGGAGGTACATTTCCTGATCAAACTCCACATGTTATTAGGTCATAAAACCCCAATAGATCAAGACCAATAAGAGGTACATTTCCTGATCATACTCCACATGTTATTAGGACATAAGACCCCAATAGATCAAGATCAATAAGAGGTACATTTCCTGATCATACTCCACATGTTATTAGGACATAAGATCAAGATCAATAAGAGGTACATTTCCTGATCATAATTCACATGTTATTAGGTCATGAAACCCCAATAGATGAAGAGCAATATGAGGTACATTTCCTGATCATACTCCACATGTTATTAGGACATAATACCCCAATAGATCAAGATCAATAAGAGGTACATTTCCTGATCATAATTCACATGTTATTAGGTCATGAAACCCCAATAGATGAAGAGCAATATGAGGTACATTTCCTGATCATAATCCACATGTTATTAGGATATAAGACCCCAATAGATCAAGATCAATAGGAGGTACATTTCCTGATCATACTCCACATGTTATTGGGATATAAGACCTCAATAGATCAAGATCAATAAGAGATCAATTTCCTGATCATACTCCACATGTTATAGGGACATAAGACCCCAATAGATCAAGAGCAATAAGAGGTACATTTCCTGATCATAATTGACATGTTATTAGGTCATGAAACCCCAATAGATCAACAGCAAGAAGAGGTACATTTCCTGATCATAATCCACATGTTATTAGGACATAAGACCCCAATAGATCAAGACAATTAGTAGGTACCGTTCATGATCATACTCCACATGTTATTTAAAGTTGCATAGTCCGATGGTTTTGAATTTCTGTATTTTTTCTGAGATAAATATATTAAATCGATCACTAGTATCTAGTTTACATTAGTTCAAAATTACTTTTTATTTTAAATGGTTAACTTTTTAGATGTTTTGAGTGTAAACATGTCAAATTAGTTTTGGCAAGCTTGCCAAAACTCTGAAACCATAGACTTCTGCAGTAACAGGTTCTGTTAAATTGACTCAGTATTGCATTCTACGCAGAAACAAATGCTTAATAAGTGCATCAGTATCTTATACCCCTGTCAGACTACGACGTAACGAGCCAACGTAAGCCTGATGCACTCACGTTTTGTCATTACCTTGACGTATGTTGGATTATGTTATGATGATGTCAGAATGACGTTAGACTGACGTCGAGCTACGTCACATTACGTCGTGTTACGTTGGTGCGCGTCAAGGTTTTGAAACTGTTCAAAACTTTTGACGTAACTCGAACGTAAGGGTTTACGTTCGCCGTACGTTCTGTACACGTTCGGTGAATGTAAATGATGTTAACGGTCATTAGTCAAACGCTGCTCACTACGTTTCACTACCTTGACCCACATTAAAGCCGGTGGAAACGTCCACGCGGCGTAATGGGAACATCAGGAGAATGTACGCCGAACGTACATCCAACATACGCTCAACATACGTTCAGCGTTTCACCACCGTGTCATGATGTATGTAACGTCACGTAACATAATGCAATGTAATTCTGGCGACATAACGTCCTGTGAGCGTAATTACGTTGTCCTCTCTCGTTGAATGACGCTATCACTACGCTTTACCGACATTACGCTCTCGTCAACTACGCTGCATCCACGTTCAACTTGTGCCCAAATTTGCATACTACGCTGAGAAGTTCAACGTTTTTCATGTTCTCCCTATGCTGACGTTGTTACGTTGTAGTGTGACAGGGCCTTAAGTTAGATATGTACATTCAAATCTAGATAATTGGTTTGGTTTTGAAAATTTGATATTTGATCGGACTATGCAGCTTTAATGTGGATAGCAGCTCACTGTGCAGCATTATCGGTGGAAAAAGTCTTCCACCGCGCCTGGTGGATAGTTAGTTAGTTAGTGCTGATTGCTTAATGCAGTGTCAGCAGAAAAGGCCATAATCACAGCGAAAAGTGTTCAAATCTTTTTCTGTCATGTTATTATTGGGTCATCGCTTTTACACAGAATTAAAAAACCTTGTAATCAACTATGTGGCGAGAAACACTTTTGAAGAATAAAAGCTCGCAATTAACAAAAATAAATTGCAGCTAGGAGAAATTCTAGATAAAACTTGAAGATATTGTTCTTCCTGAATTGGTGAAAATTGTTTTAATGAACTATATAAGGCAGCAAAGAGAAATTCTAGATTAAAGTTGAAGATATCATTCTTCTTAAATTGGTGAAAATTGTTTTAATGAATTATATAAGGCAGCAAATAGAAATTCTAGATTAAAGTTGAAGATATCGTTCTTCCTGAATTAGTGAAAATTGGTTTAATGAACTATATAAGGCAGCAAAGAGAAATTTTAGATTAAGGTTGAAGATATCGTTCTTCTTGAATTGGTGAAAATTGTTTTAATGAACTATACAAGATGGCATAGTCATGCCGCCCTCAAGAAAGCTAGGATCGCTTCTTGTTTTACATTATGTGACCTTACTATAAAAAGGTTTTATCTGACAAAGTGACTGAATTGGTGTTATGGATGTACAAATGTTTTATCTACAAAAGGTTATCATGCAGGTACACAATTTTCTCAAATGGTATATTTCACCGAGATATATTAAAAATAATATTGTTCTATCTGCTTTGCTATCCTGCAGTTATACAGCTTCAGTCCTCATTATCTTGAAAGCACCATTTTGTCAGATAGAACCTTTTCATAGTAAGGTCGCAAATTTAGTTAAAAGAACACACATGGTGTTTGCAAGTCTGTCCTGTGTGTGCACTCGGAGTTATGTGTGTGTATTCGGTGATGCGCATGTGTGGCTTTGTGGCAAAAGACCTGTGTAAAACAGCCCACCTGCCACTTAATCCCCAACTGACCGCTCAATCAAATCGAACAAGGCAGAGTGCGCATGACATCCCAGTGTTGCCAACCTGGAGGTACTGAGAATCCTTGAGGTTTTACTTTGTGGGCATAGAACACGAGTGGCGGCAGCCATGAGCTTGCTAGGGGGGTCCTAGGGAATACCCCCCAACATTCTTTTTCTTTAAATAGGCTATTTTAGGGAATTTCCAAGGAGCTGAAATTTTAGCATATGCATAACATGATGTTTACTTGTATTTAATCAAAAGTATAGAAATTCATACAAAAGGTCAGACATTTGTGGGATTTTGTACAAAAGTGCAGACATTTTTGGGATTTTGGGGTCGATCCATGACTCGCGAGGTAACTGATTAGAACCTTCAATTTCTGTGACTCTCACGGGAATTTCATGAGAGTTGGCGACACTGCGTCCATTAACCCCAATGGCAGTCGGTAAGACAGCTTTTCGGTCCCAGTCGGCCCTATCGGCCCTGTCGGCCTAGTCAGCGCTGAACATAAATCTGTTTAATGGATAGAAACTCCGCACTAATACAAATAAATTTAGAAAAATAAAACAACTATATTTTTCCCACCTTTTTCCTCCCACTTTCCACCTGTCATTGTCCTGTTTTAAAGAAAGAGGCCACGTCCTCTGATGTATGTATCTGTTTATGGGGGTGTCCTTTGTGTTGTCTTATTTATAAATCGATGGATACCTAGACATAAAGCGCATTGACTAAACAGAGACAGGTGCCATCATTAAGGTGTCGCGATGCCCAACACCAAACAACAGTTGTGGACCACTCACACTGAGTTTGTTGCTGTATGTGTACTTTGTTCAACGACCCCCCATCACAAAAAGTACACATCGGCTATTGGGGGTGCTGTATGTGTGTACATGCATACACTACTTTAAGCTGCCATCTCCCCTTATGGGCTGTGTGGTCCTTGTGCGTATGCGGTAAATACAGATTTTTATTTATTTTTTGGTACATTAGTTGTTTAAGCAGGGGAAATTTCAGTCGCAGGCGATTGGTCTTCCTCATTCCACTGCTCCTTGCCCTATCCTAATAATGCCGAGCGCCTGGCTAGGAAGCGACAAGTATCAATTTTTAAGTCATTGGTTTGACTCGACCAGGATTCGAACCCACGACCCTACGATCTACCACACGGGAGACGGACGATATTAACCCGGGTAAATCAAATCCCGAAGCTTATTGGAGAGGGTTGGGGAGGTAAACCCAATATTAATGCGTTCAAGCATTTATTAAAGTTGAATAGTTCTGCTGGTTTTGAGTTTCTGTCATATTTTGATATGTATGTGCTGTATAAGCAATTATGCGAGTATAATTATCAACCTGACACTACACACCTAACTGACACTCTTCCAGTTATCTACTGGTCAGCCCATCAAATATCTCAACGGTTAGCCATTTAACATAAAAGTTACTTCAAAATAGAGTTAGGTAGATTATAACGATCAACCTAATATATTTATCTCAGAAAATTATAGAAACTCAAAACTATCGGACTATGCAACTTTAAATTGATTCAGTATCGGAATAATGCGACTGAGTGGTGTTAGTGGTCATGGTGCCGGCAGCGTGGTACCAGGGTACCCCAGTGGGCAGCGATATGAAGTCCCAGTAGTCCCAATCAGTGCTTAGTTTCATTAGTGGGTACCAACCCAGATAAAACCTTGGATGTTGCTAAGAAGCAAGACCCCAATACACCAAATAGTTCACTTTTCGGAAATGTAATTAATTTAATTCTTGAGATAACCTTTCTGGTTTGTGGCTTTTCTGTTTGTCCCCTAAGTAGACGAACATATAAATAGGTAGATAAAAGATTCACCCGGTACTTGTAGTACACGGGTGAATGACAACGTGGTCTAAATACGGGCGAAAATAGCTTTAGTATGGAACATGACCTAGAAACTGTGGCTCCAGTATCAAATAGCTACCCATATAGGCACAGAGTTGGTGAAATGGGAGAGAATGCAAAAAGACAAGATGGCGGCCGCAGAACGACGTCAATTTCACTTTTAAATTGCATTAAACTGGATATTATATTATATTTTTCAACTCAAAGGTAGCAGGCTATAAATATGTAAAGAATAAATGTTGCTTCTTAGATTGTGAAATTAGGCTCTCAATTCCTTGACCCGTTTTTTCGACAGCTTTTACATAGGGTTGGTTTGCACCCCTACTGCAGCAGTACAGGGTGAATCTTGTATCTAATAAATAGGCTGTGTCTTAAGTAGGGCATAAGAAGCCTGCCTGCCCTGGCTGTCAGGTCTCCCACTAATGGGCCTGTCACACTACGACGCTTCTCTCGGCGACCCGTCAGCGTTGAAAGTACTATCTTGCGCGTCGAGAAACGTTAAAGATTTAGGGGAAATATGGTGAAATTGGACGTTGGCAGAGCGTTTCAGTAGCGTGTTGGTAGCGCGTGGGCAACGCTTGTCGACGCGTGGGAAAAACCAAAAGAAATGCGATGTCTCGTTTTGCCGCCGCGACTGGATGGCGCGCGCGGCATGTCGTCAGCGGTACGACAGCGTTCGGTCAGCGCTCCGTGAGCGACAAGCGGACGTGTTAGCCAACGACGGCAGCGTTTGAAGTGTTTTATGCCACCATTAATTGCTGTTCCGATAGCGTGTCGCCAGCGCTCTGTCAGCGTTCTAGTAACATGCGGGTAACGCGCTCAACGCGTCGACAACGCTCTGGGAACGCGTAAGGACACCCGTGCGGTTGATATAAATACAGGTAGGTTTGGGGAGAGCATTATAACTCCACAGCCCAGCAGTAACTCCACATCGACAAATGCCACCAGTAACTCCATATCACCACAGCTCAGCAGTAAATCAACATCACCACAGGCCAGCAGTAACTCCACGTGAACACAGCCCAGCAGTAACTCCACCTCACCACAGCCCCGCAGTAACTCCGCCTCAGCACAGCTGAGCAGTAACTCCACCTCACCACAGCCCCGCAGTAAGTCCATATTAACAACCATACAGGATGACAGGAAAAGGACACTCAGGAAGACCAAGCATGGCTGCAGTGGGACGCGGACATGGTAGAGGTAAGGGTAAGGGGAGGAAGAAAATTATGGTGGAGACATCTCCATCTCCATCTGCACCTCCATCTCCATCTGCACTGTCTCCCGGCTCACCCTCAATTGATATTGTGCCATCGACCCTGTCCAGTGAACCACCAGTGACAAATGAGGGACAGTGCATCGCAACGTCGCCGACAACGTCCGAACACTCACCGGTAGCATCAACATCCTCACAGCCGGGGCGACGCACTAGTAAAATCAGGAAGTGTGAGTGGACTCTCAGCGAACACGAGGAGGATGTGATGCTTGAGTTTCTGGAAGACAACCCGATTGTGTGGAATGTCCGTTTGACAGCATACAGGCGGACAGACAAAAAGAACAAGCTATGGGAGGACCAGGCGAAAATGATGGCCAAGACAGTATCGCATCTGCAGGGATGGTTTAAGTCCCTGCGTGACTGTAACACCCGCTTGCATAAATCTAAAAGCGGTGACGGGGCACCAGCGCGGACTGAGAGAGAAGACTGGGTGCTGGAGAAGTTTAACTTCCTCACATCAGTTGTGTGGCACCGGCGTGAGCCCTGCAAAACTGTAAGTGGGATATATTTTATTTTTTACTTTAATTCTCAACCCTCTCCATTTGCCGCATTACACAGGTAGTTGCAATTCTTGAAACCCAGCACTGTCGACATTGTGGGTATATTTAACACATTAACCAATTTCCTATTACCGGCGTGTAACTGAACCCATATGGAGGTGCTGCACTATATACATATGGAGATTCCCCCGGTGGGTGCTTCCAGTGGCTATGGGTGCACAGGATGTTGTAGAAAAATAGCGCTATATATATACACTTATATATATACATATACTAATAAATGTTGACCAGCAATTGTTGTTGTTATGAAAACATCTAGAAAGATTTCTATACTCATGTACTGTGTGTTTGAGATCAAATTTGTGCATTAACTCCAACCATCGTATATAATATATATTTCACATCACTCAGTGACATGTACATTCGGAGTGGCATTCTATTACTTTTAGTTTACATAACCTGATTACCAATTGTTGGTCCAAGAATAATAATGCTATGTGCCACTATATCAATGTTAACCGAAAAAAAACAATTTTTTACAAGGTGACTGTGTTGTACAGTAGAGTGTTTGTTGCTATATAAAATTGCTCCTAATACATAGCTTTGCTGTTACTGAAACTGCTATGTTTTTTTTTCTAGGTGTTAGGCACCATCCGCGCAGCGCATGGTGATCTTGGCGCAGCTGAAGCGGCCTGCGCCGACCTTTTGATCGGCAGCGATGACGATACAGAGACACGGCCCACAGCACCACCCAGAAAAAGATGGCAGCAGGAGAGCAGTATGCTGGCCACTCTTGAGGAGCGGGTGGCCAGATCGGGGGAGCTGCTGCAGACACTACAACCATCATCTCCACAGCCTATGACTGTGGAGGCAGCTGTTGGCAATTTTGTACGGGACACTCTACTAACCATGAACAAAAAGCAATCAAGGAAGGCTCGCTTAGGGATATGGCAGGTCCTTACTGAGGTGTTGGATGAAGACGTCGACACCGAAGTGCCTTCCACAGCTGTCGCCTCTTCCAGTTCCAATCCCACCATAGCGTGTCCTGTGCGGCCACCTACACCAACTTCCTGGGATACCGGATGTTCTCAGACGTCAACATTGACAGTCAATGGAGACACCAACCACCACCAGGATCACCATGGACCTCTCAATCACAACAGTACATGACGCAGTACATGGCGCAGCCATTGGTCCGTGCGCCCCCTGTCATGCACCAACAGCCGGTGACAACCCACCATCCACACCAGGCGGCCCACTTCAGCGCACATCCACTGCAATCACACACATCCTTGGGCCAGCACCCGATGGGTCCCCCTCCACCGGTAGCACCACATTGCACAGCTAACCGTTCAACATATACCCGACCAATGGAAGCAACACGATCTACAGCACCTACCACAAAACCCGCCGTAACCTTAACCACCACTCCAGTCGCGACGTGGGTTGAGGGCCAAGCCAGGAGGACGGACACCCCCAGTCCAAGTGGAAGCAATTTGCTGGATTTGTCTGGCATGTCGGCTCTCTCCAGCGGATCCAATTTGAACCTTGAGTGTCAAGATATATTTCCTTCGTCTAGTGTGTCGCCACTGCAAACCCCAGCTCCAACAGACACTAATGAATGAAGGTTGTTTACAACATCTTCAATATATTTAGTTGTGCTACTGTAACAATACTCTACATATGATTAGTATTGGTAAAATGGGAACCACATGGGTGTTATCTATTGTTCAGATTTTGGTAAATAAAAGTTTCGTTATATTACTCGTGTAATTATAATTGTCAATTATTTTCATCTCACATATATCTCGTTGAATATACCTGTCATTGTGTACCATTCACCAACAAAGCCGCACATGGAGTATACAAATAAGTATCGCCAGCGAAATGTACAAATATCCATTGCGTCGAATATGTTGATTCCATGCTGTATAGGCTTAATATAAAACCTTCAATCCATGAACAGGTACCTTAGAAATGGTATTGGTATGAAGATAATAATTCTCTACGAATAAAGATATGAAATGTATTTGTTTTCAATGCAAATTGACAGTTAGACAATCATTCGTAAAAAGGGGAATGATGTGAGGGTAGTTGTGCTAAGCAATTTCCATTGCACATATGTAAAGTAAGTTATTTGGTAAATGACTAAATCAATTAGTGAAACACAGTTTTGATAAGGCCATGTCACAAAGTGCAATTAAGAAAAACAAAACCATTATGATTTTATCAAATACACAGTTTACAAACAAACAACGGGCAACCAACAGTGAAAACGGAACGCATAATTTAAATGTTTAAATCTCGTTTAGTAACACCTTCAGGAAGTGATACATTTTATTTGAACACATTTTAGCAATATTCCCACATACAGCTTGCAGTTCACCGTGATCAAACAACACTTATTACAATACAATATGACTATAGCATGTTTTCCTGCCATGCGACGGAACCAACTGGGGAGTTAGTCCAGTCCTTTAGCCGGTTCCGCTGGTCTTTTACTGCTCGGGATCCAGTGTTCCTACCCAATACAGGATGTTCTAGTTCTGGGAGGGTAATGTCATCTCTCCACGCTCCCCGAACAACGTTGTGGTCTCCACCTTCTTCCCGGTCCAGCTGACGATTCTGTAGTAATGGATACCGCATCCTCATCATATTATGTAGCACGAGGCAGGCTCTCACGATGAGTTTCACTGTCGAGGGGTGGTACTGCATGGTGGAAAGAAGCACGCGGAACCTATTCGCCAGGATCCCAAACGCATTTTCCACTACTCTTCTCGCCCGAGATATCCTGTAGTTGTAAATCTTCTCTTCATGGGTCAGACCCCTCCGACTAAAAAGTTTCATCAGGGTGCGCCCCAGGGCGAATGCATCGTCTGCGATGATGAAGTGCGGTACATCTTCTTCCCCTTCCACTATAGGTTCGCTCGCAGGCAGACCAATAGAACCATCTTCAAGGCCAGCTTTCAGTTCGGAGTCATTGTACACTTGCGCATCGGATGCAGACCCCAATCCACCAACATCGGCCCATATGAATTTATAGTCAGCATCCACCAAAGCGAGTAGCACTATTGAATAAAACCCCTTATAGTTATAGTACAGTGAACCGGATTTGGGGGGACATTGGCAGGCTACGTGTTTGCCATCTAGCGCCCCGCATGTATGGGGAAAGTTCCACCTAGACATGAAGAGGTCCGAGATGGCACTCCATGCACGTGGAGTCGTGGGGCAGGTCATAGTCTCGTCTAAGTATTCATCAATAATGGCTTGACACACCTCTTGAACAATGAGTAATTGGGTGTTGTGGGGCACCCTCCACCCAAACTTCATAGACGAATAAGTGTTTCCGGACGCTAGGTGACGCAATGTCAGTGCTAACTTCAGCCCAGGTTCGAGGGGTTGTCGGTACGTCGTGTACTTTTTGGTGATGTGTGGTCTGACTCTCACCAGTATCTCGTCGAACATTTGTGGCGGCATCCTCATGAAATTTATGAACGCAGCTGTGTCTTCATTGCGTAGTTCGACGAGAAGCTGGTCGTACATTCCGAACTCTTGGCGCCTCCGGATCCAGCCTCTCATCCACTTTCGCGTCTTTCTACCTACAGTCGTTCTTCTCAGTTGATATAGTAGTAAGGCGTTAACGTCATGATGATGCTGCAAAATCGCTAGTTGGTAGGCATCTATGGGGTTGGCAGCCACTTCCATCACGTCACAATGCCACAGCTGGTGCCCTTTCTCCTGTAAATGTGTACCATTATATACTCACCCTGTGTGACATCACCACCCATCCGCTACGCGTCCGCTACACGCTGACAACACGCTAGCAACACGCTAGAACAACGCCAGCAACACGCTGGGGAACGGTATCGGCGCGCCGTACACGTCTCCCCAACGTCCAAACTATCACGAAACGCTAGTCAAACGCGCACAGCCCGCCCGCTACCCGTTACGCACACGTCCAGCGAACGCTATGGACGCGCTGACCAAATCCAACCAACCGTTGCAAAAACTATCAACACAATATGGACGTTCCCCAACGTCCTGCCAGCGTTCTTGTAACGTGTCGTGGGCGCGTTTTGACACGCCACTAACGTCCTCCTAGCATTCTTATCCAATTACTCCTGCGCGTTGCCGGTCGCTGGTGGTTTTTGACATGTTCAAAACAATCAGCGACCAATAACGCGCGCCGACGTTGTCCGGCGACCGTCAACGTCAAAGATAGTGTACCGACGTGTACCGACGCGCCCATAACGCGCCACCAGCGCTTCTCCATATTTCACCAAATATCGCCCAAAAACACCACACGTTGACGGGTCGCCGGCGAGAAGCGTCGTAGTGTGACAGGCCCATTAGACCTGATTCCGGCGATATTCTTTGAGCGTGGAGCCTCATTTGGTGGTCTGAGCCGTGTTTACATTTCAAGATGTAGGAATAGTTAATCACCTACAGCATAGACGTACTAGTAACATACCAGCCACACACACACACATAGCACCACACTACAGACACATACCCCAACACACCACTCACACAGACCACCAGCACACACACAAGCACACACACATACTAGCACACATCACACACAGACTACCAAACACCAGACACACCACATACACACACCACTACACACATATAAGCACACACATACAAACACACAGCACACACAGACTACCAAACACCACACACACATATTACCCCACACCATGCGCACACCACTACACACATACCACTACACACATATAAGCACACACATACAAACACACATCACCCACAGACTACCAAACACCACACATACATATTACCATACACCACCCACACACCACTACATACAAATAAACACACCCATACTAGCACACATCACACACAGACTACCAAACACCACACATACATATTACCACACACCACACACCACACACACACCAGTACACACATACCACTACACACATATAAGCACACACATACACACACACATCACACACAGACTACCAAACACCACACACACATATTACCACACACCACACACACCACTACACACATATAAGCACACACATACCAGCACACATCACACACAGACTACCAAACACCACACACACATATTACCACACACCAGACACACACACCACTACACACATACCACTACACACATACAAACACACATCACACACAGATACCAAACACCACACATACATATTACCACACACCACACACACCACTACACACATACCACTACACACATATAAGCACACACATACAAACACACATCACACACAGACTACCAAACACCACACAAACATATTACCATACACCAGACACACCACTACATTCAAATAAGCACACACATACCAGCACACATCACACACAGACTACCAAACACCACACATACATATTACCACACACCACACACACACCACTACACACATACCACTACACACATATAAGCACACACATACACACACACATCACACACAGACTACCAAACACCACACACACATATTACCACACACCACACACACCACTACACACATATAAGCACACACATACCAGCACACATCACACACAGACTACCAAACACCACACACACATATTACCACACACCAGACACACACACCACTACACACATACCACTACACACATATTAGCACACACATACAAACAGACATCACACACAACTACCAAACACCAGACACCCATATTACCACACACCACACACACCACTACACACATATAAGCACACACATACAAACACACATCACACACAGATACCAAACACCACACACACATATTACCACACCACACACGCATACCACTACAAACATATAAGCACACACATACCAGCACACATCACACAGACTACCAAACACCACACATACATATTACCACACACCACTACACACATATAATCACACACAGACTACAAAACACCACACATACATATTACACACACCACTACACACATATAAGCACACACTTACCAGCACACATCACACACAGACTACCATACACCACACATACATATTACCACACACCACACTCACACACCACTAAACACATATAGGCACACACATACCAGCACACATCACACACAGACTACCAAACACTACACATACATATTATCACACACCACACATACACACCACTACACACATATAAGCACACACATACCAGCACACATCACACACAGACTACCAAACACCACCCATACATATTACCACACACCACACTCACACACCACTAAACACATATAAGCACACACATACCAGCACACATCACACACAGACTACCAAACACCACGCATACATATTACCACACCACACTCACCCACCACTACACACATATAAGCACACACTTGCCAGCACACAGCACACTTGCCATCCGGAATGCACTTCGTCCACACCTCTCTCTATCTCCTCTCCGCTGGCCGTGCTCCTCTTTGATTGTGTCTGAAAAGAGTTCCAGGGGGGAGCCCAGCCAGCATTTCACTTTCCACTCTTATTCCGTCCGTGTCTCTGGCTCGCCGGCTGGTCACCATAGAGCAAAGAGACATATAACACACCAGACACACACACTGTCACACCATGTGTGTGTGTGTGTTATTTCCTCTACTCTACCCTTTTTTTCTCTAGCGCTTACTTCTCCCCCTGATCAAGGGAGTTGTTTGCTTGGGTGGGGCCCTGTACCTTATCGCTCTCTGGCTTTGTTCTGTTGCAGGAACCAGCTGAACCCGCTTTTACCCGTCCCCTCCTCATGAACCCTTGCTGCTGTTACTGGATACAAGTGCTCTGCTACTGCCGGAATGGAGAGATTCAGGGCGACCCCAATGATTCGTTGCTTGATTGATTGTAAAGATATCCCCAGCTTCTACAACCATCCCACGTTAAGATTAATCTTCAACCAAAGATTGGGCTGATTTATTGGTGCCTATATTGCTGTCTGGACTCAACCTCGTCTACACCTCTTCTATCGCCTCTCCTCTGTGCCACACTCCTCCTTGATAGATGTCTAAAAAGTGTTCCTCCAGGGGGAGCCGGCCAGCACTTCACTTTCTACCTCTTACTCCATGCGTGTCTCCGGTTCGCTAACTGGTCACCACAGGACAAGGAGGCACGGCCCTTTGACTCAACTCTCCTCATTTCTCTTTCCTCTATACTACCCTTTCTCTTTTTTTTCTCCCAGGCTTACTCCTCCCCCTGACTAAGGACGTTGTTTGCTTGGGTGGGGCCCTTTTCCTTTTTTGCTGTCTCACTTTCTTCTGCTGCAGATCCTTTTTCCCTCCCTTCCTCCTAACCCATCGGTGACTGGACACTGAGTGGACAGCTACAATCAGACTGGAGTGAACCAGTACCACTCCAACTACTTGTCATTATTGTTGTGAAGAACCGCCACCCCCTACTTCTTCAACCGTCCCCACTGAAGATAACTCTTCATCCTAAATAATGGACCGATTTATCGGGGCCATTTTCTATTGCTGCAGTCCTGCAGCCTATAACTGTCAAGGTTATGAACCATCCACAAAGTCAAGCACACATCACACACAGCTACCACACACCACACACATACATACCACCAAACACCACAGACACAGACCACCACAACACATACAATCACATACACATACAAGCACACACCACACACAGACTACCACACACCACCCACAGACTACCACACACCACAACCACACACCATCCAGCACATACAGACTAGCAAAAACACACACCAGCACATGACACAATACACTCACACACACCACACACAAACACAAAATAGCACACACACCAACATACACCACAATACCGACATCCACACACACTCACATAATAGTATACACCACCCTCACACCCACACCAGCACACACACATACCTAAACTAACACACACCAACACACACCCATAAGTTAACCGACACATCACAACCACTGACCAACACACCATTAACACACACACTACAATAACAATACATACCCACACTAACACACATCAACATACACACCCATAGTTTAACAAAGACACATCACAACACTCATCCACAGACCAGCACACACACTAACACACACACTACAATACCGACAGATACCCAAACTAACACACATCAACACACACACCCATATTTTAACAGAGACACATCACAACACTCACACACTGACCAGCACACACAAAAGCACAGCATGCACATACCCACACTAACACACATCAACACACACCCATCGTTTAATAGAGACACATCACAACACTCACTCACAGACCAGCACACACACAAACACACACTGCACATACCCACACTAACACACATCAACACACACACCCATAGTTTAACAGAGACACATCACAACACTTACCCACAGACCAACACAAACACACACTGCACATACCCACACTAACACACATCAACACACACCCACAGTTTAAAAGAGACATATCACAACACTCACCCACAGACCAACACACACAAAAACACACACTCCACATACCCACACTAACACACATCAACACACACACCCATAGTTTAACAGAGACACATCACAACACTCACTCACAGACCAACACACACACAAACACACATATTGCTTTATTTTGTTCCTTTCGAGTTATACATGAACTTTTCTGTCGATGAACATTACACATTTGCAATATAGCAACAAAGTGTTTTAATAACACAAAAAGAATTAAAATACACACATTTTGTTTATTAAATTAGAGAGAAGATTTGGAACAAATATTCGATGCCGTGTGTGTGTGTTTCTGCGTTATGTTGTGTGTAATGGTGTTTAACATTTTTATTTATTTCTTCTTTTAAAGTGACCTGTGGTGAAAAAGAAATGGGGCCTAAGCAATCTTCATTTCCTCACTGTCATTTGTAGGAAATTGGGTCGTGTGGCTTCTTGGTTGTGACGTCGCAGCGTCCTTATGTGGACTGTTGAGCAGCTCTTCAAACGGCTTCATCTCAGAGGCCTTCTAAATGGTACTTGGCTCACCCTGGACAAAATCACCCAGCTCACATTTGGATCAGGTTTATAGAGAGCTTTAATTTGAAATATCAATTGCTACTGGACAGGAAGCTTAAAGATACTAGCACATTGAAAAAGCTTGTTTTATTTAATGACACCTCAAGAGAACATTGATTTTTATCATCGGCTATTTGATGTCAAACATATGGTAATTCTGACATATTTCTTTGGAGGAAATCCATTGTCACCACATAGGCTACTCTTTCCGATAAGCAGCATGGGGTCTTTTATATGCACTTTTCCACAGACAGGACGTCGCATACCACAGCCTTCGATGAACTAGTTGAGTAGTGCATTGTGGTCCTAGCATTGCTTTTGATGGCCGGCTTATGAAATCACCCTCAATGTACAGTGTCATAGGCTTCTATTCATCCTAATAGACTACATCATGGTTCCAGTGGTGCAGTGCATTGTGGGATGCGTCAGAGCAAAACAAACCCGCGAGAAGCACATGGCACATGCTAATACACTGGGTGCAGCTATGAAATGTGCTAGTTTCAGCTCATCTCAGCTCTTATTTGAAACATAGAATACCAACTAAAAAAATATATATAATAAATTAAGATATTAATCTTTCATCCAGCATTGTCTTTAGATCAATATAATATGCACATCTTATGCCATGTGCATTTAGATTTAGACAAATCTTGGCACTCAGACTAGTGTTAGAGCCATACCCAGAGTTAGTTTTACTTATTTTCTTCATGTTTTTATTTATATCCTATGGTTAATGACATATGTAGAAATAGAAAATGAGTAGTGTTAATCAGATATTGGTTTTATATTTCTTTGAAATAAGTTTTTCTTGACATATTTAACAATTTAATTTTTAGAACAAGAATTACTTATGACTAATCAATGTTGATTGAAATTGACTGAAATTGTATGTTTCTTAGCTCAAAATACCTAATTATGGAGAGTTGTGTCTTAAACATATTCATTATATTATTATATTGCATCCTTCCATCCATGTTTGTGTCAAATTGTTATGTATTTCTATTAATCTTGAATAAAATCAAAGTTTTGCCCTACGCGTATCGGCAAACTCAATGGCCGTATGCCTTTGCTTTGCTCCCAACGCCGTTTTCATGGCATGCACAGTCGGAACCTGAGAGGTATTAAGACCCACTCATGGACATCACTCTCACAGCAGAGAGCTAAATGGAGAGCGGCAGTCAAGTAATGAAAGCAGTCTTTGTCGCATCGTGACCGACAGCATGATGATGATGATGATGACAGTCGGAACCGTGAACCCGTCTATATGACCTCACCTGACCGGATGCAGTGGCGAATCAGTTAGAGCGCAGGCTTCCTATGTGGAAGGTTGCGGGTTAGAATCATGGCCGAGTTAAACCAATCACTTACAAAAATCACATAATTTGCTATCTAGCCTGGTGCTTGGCATTACTAGGATAGGGCAATGACTGATTGGCTCAGTGCTAGGATGATGTGACTGAGTGGGATAGCAGATCATGTTGCTGGCAACCTGACTTCCCAGTGAGGCAAGACTATAAAGTTGCCATGAGTGCACACTGTCACAAGTCGGTACCCATCCTGATATGACATTAGTTGTTGTCAGGATGTAAAACCTCAACAAACAGACTGATCATGTCACTGAGTTTACATGCCCAGTGCATCCAAGACATTGTGAATGAATAAATGAATAAATAAACAAATGAATAAATAAACAAATGAATAAATAAATGAATAAATATACAAATGAATAAATAAACAAATAAATAATTAAATAAATAAACAAATGAATAAATAAACAAATGAATAAATAAACAAATGAATAAATAAATAAATAATTGCCACAAGATCTATTATATATTCTATAACCTATTAGTACCATGGTTACCAGTTATTTCTGCCAAACAGGCAAGACACATCTCTGAGAAATCAATGATGTAAATAAGGACACTCATCATGTCTATTCAACGATTAGAAAACCCTGGCCATGTTATTTCCTCTCAATAGAGGAAACTTATCGATATCTGCTTCCTGATGTGCATCATCACTCTACTAGATCGCTTCACCGATGAGGTTGGTCGCCATTAGTGCCGAGTGACACTGATGCGGGCCTAATAGTGTTGCCCCACTGGGATACCATGGCACTGGTACCATGGCTTAATATGTCACAGACTAACTTGCCGAGACTCCAAGCCTAGCTTCAGTCATTAAAAACTTCCAGCGACATATCTAGCTTCAACAATATCAGAGGTGCCAAGTCTCCCGATTTGGCAGGAGATCTCCATAAAATATAGCAAAATAACCTGAATCTCCTGATTTCTTAATTTTAATGTGTAATCTCCCACCAAAGAGTCATTTTAGCTTGTTTTTTGTTTATTATTTGTATGCATAATTTTCATGAAAATCCACCATGATGCACCATTTTTATTCACTTTTTCAAAATATTCCGGACCACCCCACTGTGGGAGGCGGAGACTCCTGCTTCAACGCTGTACCCCTTTCGGCCATGCTATTTCTCCCTATTTACAATTTGTGTATTACGGAGATCTCCCTACACACACTCTTATATACTTGGCGCTTCTGAAATATAGAAAGCGATAAAGGGGCAGGTTTTATGTTAATAAATCTGAATATGTAAATGAAGTTACCTTCATGTTAGTAGACCTTTAAGACTGGGAGGGCGTCTTATGCGGTTTTCTTATTTTATGGTTGGTTGTTGGGGTTTTACGTCCTGGCAACATCTAAGGTCATATCAGGACGGGTTTCTTATGCTAGGTTTTACTCTTCTGGCAAGTGGTGAAAGTAAGGAGGCAGGAGGTAGCAACTGGAGAGGGGGGGGGGGGGGGTAGCGCCCCCTGGTGTGTCACAGCAGAGGTTGGGCGTGAGCGCCAGTTCCGGCTAGTGAGGATTCATGGAACTAACCACACAGCACCGCACCACTGGTAATAATATTGGCATTTTGAAATGTTTGTTTGTTGTTGTTCTATGCCCTAGAAACATCTAAGGTCATATGAGGACGGGTAGCAACTTGTGGCAATGTGCACTCATGGAAACTTTATAGTGCTGCCCCAATGGGAGACCAGGCCACCAGCACGATGACCCGATACCCCCTGACACCCCACTCAGTCACATTATCCTGACACTGAGCTAAGCAGTCCTTGCCCTATCCTAATAATGCCGAGTGCCTGGCTAGGAAGCGACAAGTATGAATTTTTAAGTCATCGGTTTGACTCGACCCATGGGTTTGCATCCCCCAATCTTCCAAAACAGGAAACGGACGCTCAACTCATTCGGCCACCCCACCTGTTTTTAAAAATCTAGAATGCCATAGTGATGGATGTGTATGCAAGAGCCTTGCAGTGACATTTATATTCCAGCCTTGGTTGTCAGCTGGAGTTTTGCTACCTAGCACCGATTAAGGTCATATCAGCACTGATCAGGACCAGTGTCGACTTACAAAAAGGCGCACTTATGCGGACTTATTAGTGTTGTTCCCCTGGAATACCATGTCAATGGTACCATGGCTTAATATCCCACTCAGTCACATTAACCTGACACCTGCTCTATCCTAGGAATGCCAAGCGCTGGACGAGATAACGATGAGTATTGTGATGGACCGTGGCCAAATCCCGAAAGCGGGAACACACCGAGTGAGCTTCTCTTGATGTATTCCCGCCAATTTTGTAAGTCATTCGTTTGACTCGAGTGGGAATAGAACTCCCGAATTTCCGCACGGGAAGCCTGTCAACTACCAATTCGGTCACCGCGTCTGGTCAGGTGAGGTCATACAAAGACCCTATAATACTAAGACGGCTCACTCCCTATCTCTCCCATGGTGATGTAAATTTTGCAGTGCCACCTTGTAGTGGGTTTGATCTGGGCCTATATGTATGAGCTCGGGTTAGCGGTCGTAACCCTGCGTTGTGCGAATTTCCTGGGTTAGCGGCGAAAACTGTGTATGTATGTGTCGGGGTTAAACTAACTCGGCTAGCGTAAAGTCGCCTGCACTAACCCCAAGCGAAAGGAGGGTTAAAGGTGGGGTTAGGCACCGATTATGATCAAATCTATTGAATGCGATCATATTTAACAGAATCACATACTCAAATCGTGAAATTTCATTAAATTAACCCTAAATTCGAAGCAATATTAACATAGCAGCTACATCGGCGGCATTATTCATATTGTCCAATCGACGAATGTAAAGTAAACAAATCACCGCTGCCGCCGCGACGTCGATATCCATACTGTCGAAGATCAACAAAACATCGCCGTCCGCCGCCGCATCGGCGGCAATATATTAGGCCCAAATCTATTCAATGCGATCATATTTAACAGAATTACATACGGTACAAGTGATATTTTAGCAAATTAACCGCAAAAACGAACCGAAAGTAATATTAATATTGTCAAATCGACGAATGTACACAAAACAAATCGCCTCCGCCGCCACAGTGATGTCGATATCCATACTGGCATAACGCGAGCGGCAATGTTTTAGGCCCAAATCTATTCAATGCGACCATATTTAACAGAATTACATATGCAATAAGTGAAATTTGATCAATTTAACTCTAAATTCGAACCGTTATTAAGGCTGTCGCCGCATTGGCGGCGATATTAATAGTGTCGAATCGACGAATGTAAATACCCGCACAGGGGTTCCCCAAATCTATAAATAACTGAAACGTTAGCTAACTCGGGCGCATTTTGGTCACATACATCCCCCGTGACACATTTGGAACTCTGGGGTTAGCTAACCCGGCACCCTCCTTTAACCCTGGTCCGGTTAAAAATTGGCTCATACATATGGGCCCAGACCAGCTGCTGGTTGGTGTTTCACATGTAAACACATTCAATTATAATATACATGAGATAGTTAAGTATGAATACACATCAATATGCACAATATTGCTATGAACAAATATATATCATCATCAGCATCATCATCAGCATCGCCATCATCACACATCTTTCACATTCATATATACATTTATACATATAATATAGCGCCTGTTTAACGAAGAGAACACCCAGCACGCCAAGTGGTGGGTTTGATCATTTTGATTACACAGTACAGGCTGAGTGAGCCGTCTTAGTATTATAGGATCTTTGGGTCATAGTAGGACGAATAGCGGCTTATGACAGTGTACATTGACAGTAGTTTTATAAAAACTACTTCTAGAACTACAATTTACTAAATGTAATTTATTCATTGGATAAGGTCTTTTATCAATGCCAGAGCTCTGGTCTTCCAGCTGTACGGTAAAATTGTTTGATGCATAAATAACGCCATCAGTTTTAATAGTTAACTGCATGCAATTCCTGTTCGTTAATAAAAGTAGTATGCATGTTATAAATGAAGCTATCAGTTATAATAGTGACTGCATGCAATTCCAGTTTCATAATAAAAGTATCATAGTTTTTTTAAATCATCTGGTGAATATGTATTACATGGCACTTACTTGGTTAAAATACCCACCATTATTATTTTAAATAATTGTAAGTGATCATTTTTGTATTCATTGAATAAAGTTATTTTGTCATTGCTTGGGCAGTGTTGTTTTAGGGATCGCATGTCACATTCATTCACGTATATGATGACATGGTCTAAAATAAATCAAATCTCGCTACAATAACAAGAAAGAATAGTGATTTTACCCCACAGAAATTGTGGGATAACATGGTGAACACTTGGTATGTTCAGTGTCATGGTTAAGGCAATTTTGAACTAAAGCACTGACTGAATATGAAGTTATTCTGTTGGTAGAATTGGATAGGATTTAAATCTTAAGCTTGAGCCTTCATGAAAAGTATAATATAGTGTTTGGTGTGGCTTTCTGGTGCTATATGTCAAACTAGTTTAGTAAAGTTCTTCAGATGAATGATGTGCACATTTGTGCTTATGTTAGTAGACAATGTGCATTGCAGTGGAATAAAGAAAATTGTGCTCTCTGATTTGTGCACCTCGGCAATGAAATACTGAAATAAGACTTCCCTGTAAGCAAAGACCCTATAATACTAAGACGGCTCACTCAGCCTGTACTGTGTAATCAAAATGATCAAACCCACCACTTGGTGTGCTGGCTGTTCTCTTGGTTAAACAGGTGCTATATTATATGCATAAATGTATATATGAAGAGTTCAGGCGCAAAACCCCATAGACGCCAATCCAAAAATATAGCTAGACATTGGAATCAACCCCTCACAAACTTAATTTTGTTATATTCCTACTCCTTTGTTCATTGCTGCATAACCATGTAATCATATGAAAAGTGGAATTACTGGGAATTGAAATTATTTTGTTGTAAAAATCGTTGATTTAAACTACTCTTTTGGATTGGCATTTACATGGTTTTGCGCCTGAACTCTTCATATGAATGTGAATGATGTGTGATGATGGCAATGCTGATGATGCTGATGATGATGTGTATTTGTTCATAGCAATTTCATATTGATGTGTATTCATAAGTACCTATCTCATGTATAATATAATTGTATGTGTTTACATGTGAAACACCAACCAGCAGCTGGGCTGATCAAACCCACCACAAGGTGGCACTGCGAAATTTACATTACCATGGGAGAGATAGGGAGTGAGCCATCTTAGTATTATAGGGTCTTTGCTGTAAGCCATAATAAATATACCAGTGTTATATTGCCATTTTCCCGAATAAAATAGCCCTCTCTCCAAATGTGTATTAATATATGATGATTGGTGATGAATTACTATATGATGTGAGGTGTGAGGTATGAGATTTGATTGATTGCTGATGGATTAATCAGATGCCAACAGCAAGGGTCATATTCACATTGAAAAGCTAGTGGTAGCTATTCTTTCAGTCTTGTCAATCACATTCACATTCGTTTATTGGAATTTACATGAAACTCCAAAATGGTCAACTGACAGCAAAAGTCACCGCTGATGCAATTTTGAAGTGGTTAGACTTGTGTCAACTGACAGCGAAATCTATCTCACAAAGCATAGTCAAAATTTCAGGAGGTGATTATAACCCTGTTGTATTTAGGAACTCCTAAGATTTGTTTGTGCTTTACATCGGTGAAGCGGTCTCACATGGTTTTTACCTGACAACAACATTGATGCAAGGCCTTGAAATCTACACATCAAAGCAGAATGTGTCTGAGTGTTAGCGGGCACTGATACCAATGCACTCAGGGGGCGGTTCTCCCTTGAGTCAGCCAAGAGTGGTGAATGCAGCATCGAGTGAAGACTACTTGGTCCCGCTGACAGGTATGATTAGTGAGATATGAGATGCTAGTTTGTGGGTAATATGGTGTAAGGTAAGTAACGTTTCCTTAATGCTCAGTTAGAATGATGTCCAACATTATAGACAACAGGTCCAACACTGCACTACCTTAGTGCTAGAACCAGCACTACCTTCGGTTAATGCTAAGCCCAGCACTGCTTGTAATAATATTAAAGTTGCATGGTCCGATGAAATATAATTTTGTCAAAATTAAAACAACTACTTACATTTGATCCTATATATCCAACTTAGATACTGGTGGATCTGGGACAGCATATACATAATAACCAGTGAATTTATAAGCTCACCCCTTTAGACACTCACTTTGAAACACCCATTATGCAGGGAGGCCATTAACCAACTAGGCCAATCTCGCGACCTCATTAGCCTCCCCCAACCAAGTAGGCCTGCTGTGCAGGGTCATCTCACATCACGTGGTCACCGCGAGATGACCATCTGGGTCATAGCCACAGGACTTTTGACAAGCTTGTCAAAATTATTTCTGGTTCTTTCAGCTCAAATTACTTCAAAACTAATCATCTTTAATCAAAATCACTACGGATTAATGATTAGTAGCTCGTAACGGTCAATTTGATATATTTATCTAAAAAATAAGTCAGAAATTCAAATGCCATCGGACCATGCAACTTTAACATAAGACACAACGCTACACTACATAAATGCCGCCAGTAGGCATTCTCATACCAGGAAAGCAGTATTATTTATTTGTATTGATGGTTTATTTACTCTGTCTATAATAACATATAAGTTCATGATACTAGATTGATAGAACTTGTTTTCAATGCTAACAGCTCTAGTCATTAGTTTGTGGTTTATTGTCTTGTATGGATTGTCACTAATTTGCAAGTATTTTATCTAACAGCTCTCTAGAAGCTTCTTGGTTCACAATTACCATTATTGATGGGTAACATGTGGACACACCAAAACCCTCTAATGGCTAAAGCCCCAGTCACACCTACCCGGACGAGCCCCGGATTTTGAGCCAGACCACCCCCGGACCAATCGCCCGGACTGTCCCGGACCGCCCCTGGATAAAATCATTGTTTTCGTCGTTTTTTGCCTCACAGTTAGACCTTCCCGGACGAGCCCCGGACCAGAGGCCGGATCATCCCAGACCGCCCCGGACGACCCCTGGACTCCCTGGTGTAGCCACGGACTAGTCCCTGATGAGCCGGGAGTGATACGGGAGTGGTCCGGGCGATCCGTGGCTGATCCGTGGCTGATCCGTGGCTGATCCGTGGCTGATCTTTGGCTGATCCGGGGTGATCCGTGGTGATCCGGGTCTTATCCGGGCAGTCCGGGAGTGGTCCGTGGCTACGCTGGGGGTAGTCCGGGATAGTCCGGGGGTGGTCCGGGTTCAAGCGTGGCTCATCTGGGGCAAAAAGGGCCCGGACCACCCCCAAACAGCCCAGACTGGCCAGGGTCCACCCCCGGACCACCCAGACCACCCCCGGATAATGCCGGATTGAGCCCGGATCGCAAATGCCCCCGGACCACCCCGGATGTTTTAAACATTTTAAAACATCTGCGGCAGAGCACGAACGGGGGCGGACGAGCCACGGATCAGGCCGGATCAGGCCGGTGTCATGGTATAAAACCCCTGCCCGATCGCAGCCCCTGCCGTGAAGACAGTTGACTAAGCATTTATTTTTGTAAAATAAATTTAAAAACTTTCAGTGGATCGATTAAAAATATCTTAATGCGCGATTGAAGAGGAAGATCTGAAGTATTTAATGTAACCTAAGAGCAATTTATGCTGAAAGTATTAAAAACAGAGATAATAGACTAAATAGTGAAAGTTGGGATATTCTGAGTGTCAGTGCAATCTTCATACAGAAAAAGTGAAATATCTATGAAACTATACACCACCTAGAAACAAACCCCCTGGAACATATATAGAAAACATATCCAACGAACAGATTATATTAAATTTATATGGTTAGGGTTGTGCATTTCTATTAATCTTTAATAGACACTGGCAGTGTGTAGTCGTTCTGCAGCCGAGCTGAGCTTGTTTACAACCTCTGCGCATGCGCAGAAGCCACGACAGGGGCTGCGATCAGGCAGGGGTTGTATACCATGACACCGGGTCACCGCGGACGAGCCACGGACGAGCCACGGATCACCCCGGATCGCCACGGACCACCCCAGATGACGGTCCGGGGCTCGTCCGGCCCCTGATCCGGATAGGTGTGACTGGGGCTTAAGGTCTCTATTGATTCCTAGGGTAGACCATTTTGTTTTATGCATGTGTTTTTTGTACGCTTCAACGGATTTTATGTTTCTGGTTGTGCCAGCTTGTTCATTCCAGATGTGTGCTGTCATCGATATGATGTTTCTGCCATAGCCTAGCTGTAGTCGGTCTGCTTTGGGTTATAATAGGTGCATTATTTATTCGGGTACTTCCTGTTGCTTTGTGAATATATTTTGTGTCTCTACTGTAGCAGAATGCCATAACTTTTAGGCGTGACTCACTTCTGATGGCTAATGTTGCTGTTTTTGTTTATTTATGAATAGCATTTGTTGGATGTCTATTTTCTAAGCGTAGACACATTTTCAGTGCCTTATTCTGTAGCCTTTGTAAGTTAGCTAGATG
Organism: Branchipolynoe longqiensis; assembly: GCA_030323885.1. Lineage (NCBI taxonomy): Eukaryota > Metazoa > Annelida > Polychaeta > Phyllodocida > Polynoidae > Branchipolynoe > Branchipolynoe longqiensis. Next base: position 2,933,502 of record CM059198.1, read on the forward strand.
TCTTTTCCTGCTACCAAAGGCAAAGTATGACAGCATCATAGAATTATCAATTTGTATGGTTATGTTCTGTGTCATGAAGCTTCTTATTTTTTTTAGAAAAAGACATTTTATTACATAGATTGTAATTTAGTTCGTTCCTTAGCTTATACCTGCATAAGATTCCCTCAGGCAGTTTTATATCAGTATTATATTGACACGCTAAAATTATAGCGGGAGAAAGAGTATTACATAGCCATATCCTTACACTAGCACCATACTCTGATATCCCACTCAGTCACATTATCCTGACAATTAATCAACTCAACTAATCATTATCCCATCCTTGTAATGCCAAGCGCCATGTAAGGTAGCGAAAAGTATCATTATTGTAGATTCTTGTTTTGACGCAGTCAGGGATTGAACCCATGACCTTCCAGCCAAGAAGCGGGAGCCCTACTTACTCAGCCATCCTGGGTAAATGGTTGTTTGGTTATTGGAGTTTTACATCCTGGCAACATCTAAAGTCATATCAGGACAGGTACCAACTTATGACAGTGCGCACTCCTGATGACTTTATAGTGCTGCCCCAATGGGAAATCAGCCCGCCAGCACAATGACCCAATATCGAACTCAGCCACATTATCCTGACACTGAACTAACCATTTATTGCCCTATCCTATTAATGCCTAGTGCCAGGATAGGAAGCGACAAGTATCAATTTTATAAGTCATTGGTTTGACTCGACTGGGAACGGAAGTCCCAAACCCTCCGCACGCGAGGCCCTCGCACTACCGATTAGGCCATGGCGCCGGTCGTGGGTAAATAGTCCGAGTGTAAGAACCTTCTTTTGAAGACGCACTGGCGCGATTTGTGACGTCATTCACCTCCCGGCCATCTACAGTAATTCTCATCATCAATAAACTTTTTTTAAATCTCGACTCAATCACGATTACCTTATTTATGCATCTTCATCTTGCTGCATCAGTAATTCACGAAGATGGAGGCAGTGACTGACATGAAGTGGTATTTATTTATTTTATCATTCATTTATTTTCGGTGTGGTGGTCAGTTTTTTGGGGGGACGGAGGTTTGACTCCTCCGACAACCACCCCTACTTGGGGACCAAGTTCTCCCTATGGACCAAGTCGCATCAGAGGCTGGACCCGAACCCTCAACCCTGTTGTCTGTAGTCCTTAGCAGAGGTGTGGGTATGTGGGTGGGTTAAGAGAAGAGATGGGAGATGTTGAATGGATGGTGGCTGAGGTGGTTGCGAGTTGAAGTTTGAGCTGGTCACATGACGAGGTTTTTGGGGCAACAGGACAATTGGTGCCACCAGGGGCATATGCATGGGGCGGTGCTAGCGCCATAACCGAGTTTTGGCGGGCACCACATGGCTAACGGTGGAGAATCTGCATGCAAGAAGTAGTGCCAGTGCTAGCCGCCGACCGTAGCCTAGGCTAAGCTACCCTGCTTTCATATCAGGGTTAACGGTGGAGTTAGGTCCCGATTAGGCCCAAATCTATTCAATGCTATCATATTTAACAGAATTACATACTCTAAAAGTGAAATTTTATGAAATTAACCGCAAAATCGAACCGATATTTACGCCGCCGCTACATCGGCGTCGATATTAATATTGTTGAATCGACGAATGTAAACAAAACAAATCGCCACCACCGCCGCCTGCTGCCACTACCTGCCGCCACCGCATCGGTGGCGATATATTAGAGCCAAATCTATTCAATGCTATCATATTTAACAGAATTACATCCTCAATAAGTGAAATTTCATCAAATTAACCCTAAAATCGAAGCGATATTAACGCCGCAGCTACATTGGCGGCGATATCCCTACTGTCGAATATAAACAAAACAAATCGCCGCCGCTTCCAGATCGGCAGCGATATTGTCAAATAGCGGTGCTGGCCGACAACAAACTCAGCAATAACAAGGCTTGCTGGTGCCCAGCAGTGTTAGAAATGTACAATCCTCCAAGCATAGTTTATCCCATCATTACTAACAACCTACTTACTCAAATTACTTCATGTAGTCAACCCCCCCCCCCCCCCAGGTATTAACCTTTTAAAGCATAACCCTACAAGCTAACCACACTCCATCTAACAGAATAAACAAACCATTCTACTAACACTCCATCTCAAAATCCCATCTCCAACAACATGATAATTATGCAATTCACCGCACAGTAGGCAAACAAACCTGTGAAGGTAAACTATGCACCTAACCACTCCGTAATGTAATGGTCTAAACAACACACATGTATGTATCTAGGTGTGTATGTATACAACATATAACTACTATCTCATGGGTGAATTGTCAAACTATACCATATGTAAGTCTTGGAATGATTAATATTGTTATTTCAGCTGACTTGAGCTAGCTGCTGATGAAAATATCAGACTACATATACATATATTGTAAATAACTCTAATGTCACATGGCTGGAAGACCAGTGCCACAGCGCTGACAAAAGACTTTATTCAATGAATAAACTATATTTACAACAACAACAAAAAACTAAAAATGGTAGATGGTGCCACTCTCATTGATCTTAGCCCTGAGTCTATGGTGTGGTTCTTGCCGTCGTACCACCGCCAATGAATTACCCATGTTATGAACACCATGAACTACTGTTGAGTTTGTAATTCCAGCCGCACGGTGCTTTTTATTTTGGGGGGGGTACATTAGTTGATTAAGCAGGGGAAATTTCAATTGCGAACAATTGGTCTTCCTCATTCCAATGCTCCTTGCCCTATCCTAATAATGCCGAGTGCCAGGCTAAGAAGTGACAAGTATCAATTTTTAAGTCATTGGTTTGACTCGACCAGTTTTTGAACCCACGTTACCCACGATCTACCAACACAGGAGACGGACGCTTTAACTCATTCGGCCATCCCGTCTGGTTGTGGGATGTGTATAAGCAAACAAACCCACGGGAAGCACATGTGCTCAATTTACTTTACTTTATCCCCTTCTGCCATAGGGAGGATAATACTACTATTATTAGTAATATCCTGCCAGCAGTTAATATCGGCTTTCATCTCTGTGACTGGTGGGGCTCAAATACTCATGTATGTCTTTCTGAGTGTTTCAGTCATCATCATCATGCTGTCGGTCGCAATGCGACAAAGACTGCTTTTATTTCTTAACCGCCGCTGTTCTGTGCGGTTGTGCATTTCATAAAAGCTGCTTGCAAAGTGTTGAAGTGCTGCTGGCTTTTGCAAGTTACTAGCAGCACTCTCTCGGGGAGCAAATAGAGGTTTCACACCGGCAAGAACACGTCAAGACAGGCGCAAACTATTTGTCCCTGCAGTAGCTGGCCAGGAGATGTTGGGAGTTCCCTTCATCACCGCCCTTAATGCTGCCACGGAAGCATGGTTTTCTGTTAGGGTTTGCTCCCTTAGCCGTTGATTCTATCAAGAACCTATACCACAAGGCAGTGGTTTATAACTTTGCAAGGCAGGGGCGTCAAACACCCTGAGGTATTTTAGCAGGTACTGCATTACCCGCATACCCTAGTGTTTCAGTAATGTCTCCATAATTGGGGTAGCCTAGATTTTAAAGCATTTAGAGTATTATGTTGCATAAGGGGAATTTAAGTTCATGTTCAAACAGTGAATGCAATTTTGGAATCTGTTAGTTTGTTACAACATATTTAAGCTACACTTTGAAAGCTAGAATGTCAAATACAGATTATATGCACATACAACTCATCAGCATATCTTACAGTTACACCATTTGCATTTAGATCTAAACAAATCTAGATTTAGAACTATAGCCCGGGTAGGCTTTACTTATCTTATCAATGTTTTAATTTATAGCTGATGATTAATAACATCCATATCAAATAGATAGGGTTCATGAGACATTGGTTATATATTCTTTTTAAATAGGTTTCTGTTGACACATTTGACACTTTCTTCTTTTATATAAGTTCAAGAATTTAAAAGTCTAGATTTATATCCAGAGGAAAAGGAAGTTGTTCTTATTTATTCACTTAGGACTCAGTTGTCTTTGAATGGAAGTCTTTTATTTTTATTTTCAGATATATAAAAGATTTATAAAAGTCACTGGACTTCCAGTCATGCTTAACTTCGGTCATTTACATAATTTAATCACAAGAACAATATTTAGATAATCAATATTGTTATTGCATTCAGCTAATTAAGTGTTTGTGGTATATCTGCTCATGACCGTGCATTCAGTGTATGCATTTCATGTAGGTGGTGTCTTAGTTAGTTTTCTAAGCAGGGTTATGTAGGTATAGTCTAGGTTCAGATATAATCCACATTTAGCTAACTAAGTGGTTGTGATGTATCTAATTTGTAGCAAACATTCAGTGTGTTATGTGGGTATAGTCGTGTTGAGGTATTTTAGCTATCTAAGTGGTTGTGATATATCTAATTTGTAGCAAACATTCAGTGTGTTATGTGAGTATAGCCCATGTTGAGGTATTTTAGCTATCTAAGTGGTTGTGATGTATCTAATTTGTAGCAAACATTCAGTGTGTTATGTGAGTATAGCCTGTGTTGAGGTATTTTAGCTATCTAAGTGGTTGTGATGTATCTAATTTGTAGCAAACAATCAGTGTGTTATGTGAGTATAGCCCGTGTTGAGGTATTTTAGCTATCTAAGTGGTTGTGATGTATCTAATTTGTAGCAAACATTCAGTGTGTTATGTGAGTATAGCCCGTGTTGAGGTATTTTAGCTATCTAAGTGGTTGTGATGTATCTAATTTGTAGCAAACATTCAGTGTCTTATGTGAGTATAGCCCATGTTGAGGTATTTTAGCTAACTAAGTGGTTGTGATGTATCTAATTTGTAGCAAACATTCAGTGTGTTATGTGGGTATAGTCTAGGTTCAGGTATAATCCACATTTAGCCAACTAAGTGGTTGCGATGTATCTAGTTTGTAGCAAACATTCAGTGTGTTATGTGGGCATAGTCTAGATTCAGGTATAATCCACATTTAGCTAACTAAGTGGTTGCGATGTATCTAATTTGTAGCAAACATTCAGCGGGTTATGTGGGTATTGTTTGGGGTTAGGTATAATCCACATTTAGTTAACTAAATGGTGGCGATGTATCAGGTTTGTAGCAAACATTCAGTGTGTTATGTGGGTATAGTCTAAGTTCAGGTATAATCCACATTTAGCTAACTAAGTGGCTGCGATGTATCTAATTTGTAGCAAACATTCAGTGTCTTATGTGGGTATTGTCTGGGTTCAGATATAATCCACATTTAGCTAACTAAATGGTTGCGATGTATCAGGTTTGTAGCAAACATTCAGCGTGTTATGTGGGTATAGTCTAGATTCAGGTATGATCCACATTTAGCTAACCAAATGGTTATGATGTATCAGGTTTGTAGCAAACATTCAGTGTGTGCATTAGCATATAACACAGTCTGGATTTTAATTAAATGCTAAGGGATGTATGTGAGGATTTGGTTTGGGTCTGGACTATGCAAGCCAAAATTGTGTGTCCTGCTATTTATTTCGATGGTAGCGCCGCCTATGGAAGTTTACCACAATACAACCCATTGTACAGCACCACCACTCACCACTGAGCAAGTCATACGCAAGTTGTATCATCCATTATGTGGAAATAAACACCAAACAGAATCCTTCAAATGCTGGTCCTTCCTCTGTTTGCAGTGTAATACACACTGTTCTTACAGAACCCCTGCTAGACGGCGCCACCAGTGGTGGTGGCAATGTACAGTTAATAGAGCATTGTTACTAGCAGGAGCCATTCTAAAGAAAACCCTCTCTAAATCGACCGACCATGGGACCAACTTTAAATGGTCCAGTTAGAGAGGCGGTCGGTTTAGACTCGACCAGGGTTCGAATCCAGGGGTTTGAATCCAATGACCTACCAAAATAGGAGGCAAGCACTCAACTCATTTGGCCACCCCATCTGGGTCTGTAGTAAAATGTTGATGTGTATTAGTCTATTACATTGATGGGGAGGGGGATCGGGGGGGGAGGTGGGTCTGGAAAAGTAGAACTCATTGTACTACCTTGGAAATGTTGAAAGCTTTGGATGACCTCATATGACCTTTTTTGTTTGTTTGTTTGTTTAATGAAGCCTCAGTACAAAAAGTAAGCATCGTCTATTGGAGGTCATAACCTTGTGATGGAATGCGGGTATTGCAGTACCTATCTGCTAAAATACCTCAGAGAGTTTCACACCCCTGCCTTGCAAAGTTATAAACCACTCACTGCCTTGTGGTATAGGTTCTTGATAGAACCAAAGGCTAAGGGAGCAAACCCTAACAGAAAACCATGCTTCCGTGGCAGCATTAAGGGCAGTGATGAATGGAACTCCCAACATCTCCCAGAGAGCCACTGCAGGGACAAATAGTTTGCGCCTATCTTGATGTGTTCTTGCCATTTGCTCCCCGAGAGAGTGCTGCTAGTAACTTGCAAAAGCCAGCAGCACTTCAACACTTTCCACACAGCTTTTACGAAATAGTGGCGGTTAAGAAATAAAAGCAGTCTTTGTCGCATTGCGACCGACAGCATGATGATTATGATGAACCTTGTGATCCCTAACCAACACAATGAGTGAGGGGTTGGTTTCTAACCTTTACGCTGACTGGCTGCAAATTCCGCAGCATTAGGTTCTGGCACCGATGAATGAATCCAAAGGCTACGCAAGACAGAACTTTCACAGAGGGGTAATGGTGGTGACTTGAGTCCAGGCGTCGCAGAGGAGTAGAGGAGTAGAGGAGTAGAGGAATAGAGGAGTAGAGGAGCAGAGGAGTAGAGGAGTAGAGGAGTAGAGGTGTAGAGGAGTAGAGGGTTGAGGAGTGGCGGAGTAGAGGAGTAGAGGAGTAGAGGAGTAGAGGAGTAGAGGAGTGGAGGAGTGGAGGAGTGGAGGAGTAGAGGAGTAGAGGAGTGGAGGAGTGGAGGAGTGAGGAGGGAGTAGAGGAGTAGAGGAGGGAGTGAGGAGTAGAGGAGAGGAGTAGAGTAGAGAGGAGAGGAGTAGGAGGGAGTAGAGGAGTAGAGGAGTGAGAGAGTAGAGAGGAGTAGAGGAGAGAGGGAGAGAGGAGTAGAGGAGTGAGAGGAGTGGAGGAGTAGAGGAGGAGGAGAGGAGGAGAGAGGAGTGGAGAGAGAGTAGAGGAGTAGAGGAGGAGGAGGAGTAGAGGAGTAGAGGAGTGGGAGGAGTGGAGAGAGGAGTAGGGAGTAGAGGAGAGAGAGAGTAGAGGAGTAGAGGAGGAGAGAGGGAGGAGAGAGGAGTAGAGGAGTAGGAGGGGAGTAGAGGAGAGGGAGTAGAGGAGGTAGAGGAGTAGGAGGAGAGTGGAGAGTAGAGGAGTAGAGAGAGAGGAGAGAGGAGAGGAGAGGAGAGGAGTAGAGGAGAGGAGTAGAGGAGTAGAGGAGTGGAGGAGTAGAGAGAGGAGAGGAGTAGAGGAGTAGAGGAGTAGAGAGGAGAGGAGTAGAGGAGTAGAGGAGTAGAGGGAGTGAGGAGGGAGAGAGGAGTAGAGGAGTAGAGGAGTAGAGGAGTAGAGGAGTAGAGAGAGTAGAGGAGTAGAGGAGAGAGAGGAGTGGAGGAGTAGAGGAGTAGGAGGAGTAGGGAGGAGTAGAGGAGTGGAGGAGTAGAGGGAGTAGGGAGGAGTGGAGGAGTAGAGGAGGAGAGGAGTAGAGGAGTAGAGAGAGTGGAGGAGTAGAGAGAGGAGAGAGGAGAGAGGAGTGGAGGAGTGAGGAGGAGAGGGAGGAGTAGAGGAGTAGAGGAGTAGAGGAGTGGAGAGGAGGAGAAGGAGTAGAGGAGTAGAGGAAGAGGAGGAGTAGAGGAGTAGAGGAGTAGAGGAGTAGAGGAGGTGGAGGAGTAGAGGAGTGAGGAGTAGGGAGTGAGAGGAGTGAGAGGAGTAGGAGGAGTAGAGGAGTGGAGGAGTGGAGGAGTGGAGGAGTGGAGGAGTAGAGGAGTAGAGGAGTAGGGGAGTAGAGGAGTAGAGGAGTAGAGGAGTAGAGGAGTAGAGGAGTAGAGGAGTGGAGAGCTAGAGGAGTAGAGGAGCAGAGGAGTAGGGGAGTAGAGGAGTAGAGGAGTAGAGGAGTAGATGAGTAGAGCAGTAGAAGAGTAGAGGAGTAGAGGAGTAGAGGAGTAGAGGAGTAGAGTAGTGGAGGAGTAGAGGAGTAGAGGAGTAGAGGAGTAGAGGAGTAGGGGAGTAGAGGAGTAGAGGAGTAGAGGAGTAGAGGAGTAGAGGAGTAGAAGACTAGAGGAGTAGGGGAGTAGAGGAGTAGAGGAATAGAGGAGTGGAGGAGTGGAGGCGTGGAGGAGTGGAGGAGTAGATGTGTAGAGGAGTGGAGGAGTGGAGGAGTGGAGGAGTGGAGGAGTAGAGGAGTAGAGGAGTAGAGGAGTGGAGGAGTAGAGGAGTAGAGGAGTAGCGGAGTAGAGGAGTGGAGGAGTGGAGGAGTAGAGGAGTAGAGGAGTAGAGGAGTAGAGGAGTGGAGGAGTAGAGGAGTAGAGGAGTAGAGGAGTAGAGGAGTAGAGGAGTAGAGGAGTAGAGGAGTAGAGGAGTAGAGGAGTAGAGGAGTAGAGGAGTAGAGGAGTAGAGGAGTAGAGGAGTAGAGGAGTAGAGGAGCAGAGGAGCAGAGGCGTAGAGGAGTAGAGGAGTGGAGGAGTAGAGGAGTAGAGGAGTACAGGAGTACAGGAGTACAGGAGTACAGGAGTAGAGGAGTAGAGGAGCAGAGGAGCAGAGGTGTAGAGGAGTAGAGGAGTAGAGGAATAGAGGCGTAGAGGAGTACAGGAGTACAGGAGGGAAGGAGTACAGGAGTACAGGAGGGAAGGAGTACAGGAGGGAAGGAAAAGAGGGGTTTGCAATAAAAAATAAAGCACAGCAGTCAAGAATACAGTGTAACCAATGCAACCTTCTTACTCTCTTTTATTCACAACGCATAGAAAATTATTTAAAAAATTGGTTAAATCCCCTGTTACTAATTAAAGAGGGGCCGTGCTCATTTCATTCATGACCAGCCATAGGTTGCTTACCATTAGCGAATTTCCTGCAGATTGTGTAGTAAAATCCTCACTAGTATATCCAATGAGGCATCAAATCAGCAATATGAAGACAGATGGCGACTAATTATTACGAGGACAGGCCCCTAATGGAGTGGATAGTAAATACACTGGTAAAAGTAGTTCCACCAAAGCATCATCCACGATGCTGCCGGTTAAATGTTAATGCGACAGGCCCCGATTGTCGGGTAAATGTTAATGCAACAGGCCCCGATTGTCACTTCACAGGTGGGTCTGGTCTGGCTTATCAGTATCAGTACCGCAGCGCTCACCGCCGCATCCAGATCAGCACAAGTGTGCAGTGTGACCATTGATTGTCAGTCGGTAACTTAGACTCTCACAGCTGCATCAGGAGCCCTGCAGGTAGAAGATGAGCATCGGATTCTGTGCAGGTAAAGGAGAGACCCTAGTGTCACCTTGGGAGCGGGACGTATCTCAGGCAGTAGCGTGTTCACCTGTGAAGGTGTCGGTCATCCTATCGAACCTGCTCAGCGGACCCATTTGCAGTTTGGGCTATTTCCCGTTCCAACCAGTGGTCCACCACTGGTTCATCAAAGCCTGTGGTATGCGTTGTCCTGTCTGTGAGAAAGTGCATATAGAAGACCCTTTGCTGCTTATCCGAAAGAGTAGCCTATTGGGCGGCAGTGGGTTTTCTTCCAAAGAAATATGTGAGAATGACCATATGTTTGACGTCCAATAGTCAATGATATGAAAATCAATGTGCTCTCGAGGCGTTGTTAAATAAAGCAAGTTTCACTGTTGTTTCTGGTGTCACCTTTGTCAATATGTGGCTTGTACTGATGGTCCATCAATGAAGCAACTAGAGAACAAACTGTTGTGTTCATACAACTACACATAAACAGACCCAGTTGGAATCGCTGTTATCCCACTTCAATATTCCTCCAGTGTGCCCGGCGCGAGGGGAGGGGGTCACCCGAAAACATTACCCCGGCAGCTGGGGGTCGGGGCACTCCAGCACGGCGTCTAAGGAGGGATAATAATAATAAGTATTTGTTCCCCTAGCATTTATACTCGTATAATGCGTTATACATCACATATAAGGCTCCAGTGTATGGCTGCCTTTCATATTGCACTCCTCCAGTCGCCCCCTATCGGCAGGCAGCGTCAACAACTAAGCATTAATATATATAAGGGTCAGAATATGCGATAAATATCAACTGCTGGTTATCGTGGTGGATGGATGTCGTTGAAATGTTTGTTGGTGGAATGTTTGTTATTGTTGATTGCCAAGTTCAATATGTGATATCCGCTGTATTAATGTATGCTTAGCGGTCACTCAGTTAGCTATGCAATTCATATCATCGGCGATGTACACTATATTGTGTATGCTTAGCACTCACTCATTTTACGGTAAAATTCGTGTCAGTTTGCGATATCCACTATGCGATGAAATTCCTGCCACTAGGCGATATCCACTATGTTGTGAATGTTCAGCACTCCTTCAGTTAGCAGTGAAATTTCTGTCAATATGAAATAGTTGTTATTTTATGTTTCCTTAGCGCTCATTCTGTTAGCGATGAAATTCACGTTAATATGCGATATCTGCTATAATATGTATATTTAGCGATCACTCAGTTAACAGTGAAATTCCTGACAACACATAACATCCACTATTGTATGTATGCTCAGCACTCACTCAGTTAGCATTGCATTCACGATGCAAGCTAACCATCGGCAGCGGATTAGTATATAATCCACAAAGCTTGCTTAAATCCAGTGGCGTGTATATAACTGTATATCCTCCATTGGAATGTATCCATCAATGTGATAGTCATAAATGATATCCAATGGGTGCCAGCCAGCCTGAATGTAAAGTCCACACAATAATAAACACATACATACATATACATGCATATATAGCACTGCAGCGCAATCATCTACCAACCTCCATCTGGGCCACTTTCCACTAAATCCTCCAGGCTGAGCGGCCTAAGAATAACATCTCCAAGCCCAACACTCACAATAATAATATGACGTTAGATGTTGCCAGGACGTAAAACTCCAACAACCTACCAACCACCCCCAACGTCTGTTAATATAATCCTACACAGGGAGAATAACCGTCAGCAGACGAAAGGGGGGGGGGGGCGAGCATTTTAGCATTCCAACAGATGGATAAACAGATAGACAGATAGAAAGACAGATAGATAGACAGATCAACCGGGACGCGGGACAGCTCCAGGTTCCCACGCGGCTCCACCCCGCACGTCTCCGGGGTCTGCTGGGAGTAGTGGCAACCTGGGCCAGCCCCTTGCTCCAGGGCTCCAAGACGTCCAACTGCACCGACTACCAGAGTCAGACGAGCATCAGCGCGCCAGTTGTCAGACGCCGAGCCTCGTCAGTAAACGGAAGTGAACTGCACTGAGTGCGTGCTCATGCGTGTTGTAGGAAGTGCGCTCCCGCCGTCTGCTCTATCTCTCTCCCTCCCTCTCCCGCTCCCTCTCCCGCTCCCTCTCCCGCTCTCTCTCCCGCTCTCTCTCCCGCTCTCTCTCCCTCCCTCTCTCCCTCTCTCTCTCCCTCTCTCTCCCTCTCTCTCTCCCTCTCTCTCCCTCCCTCTCTCTCTCCCTCTCTCTCTCCCTCTCTCTCCCCTGTCTGTCCCTCTCTCTCTTTCCCTCTCTCTCCTCTCTCTCTCCCTCTCTCTCCCCTGTATGTCCCTCTCTATCTCCCCCTCTCTCCCCGTCTCTCCCCCTGTCTCCCTCTCTCTCTCCCTCTCTCTCTCCCTCTCTCTCTCCCCTGTCTGTCCCTCTCTCTCTCCCCCCTCTCTCTCCCTCTCTCTCTCCCTCTCTCTCTTTCCCTCTCTCTCCCCTCTCTCTCTCCCTCTCTCTCCCTCTCTCTCTCCCCTGTATGTCCCTATCTATCTCCCCCTCTCTCCCCATCTCTCTCCCTCCGCCTCTCTCCCTCTCTCTCCCCTGTCTGTCCTCTCTATCTCCCCCTCTCTCCCCATATCTCTCCCTCTCTCTCTCCCCCTCTCTCTCTTTCCCTCTCTCTCCCCTCTCTCTCTACCTCTCTCTCTTTCCCTCTCTCTCCCCTCTATACCCCTCTCTCTTTCTCTGCTTGTTATCTACACTTTACATCCTACATTCTATGCTCTATACTCCTCCTGTTGTCCTTTCTTCTCTTCTTTCTCTGCTCCTGGCTTGTTATCTACAATTCACACCCTACACTCTATGGGCTATACTCCTCCTGCTATTATTTCTTCTCTTCCCTCTCTCTCTTTCTCTGCTCCTAGCTTGCTATCTACACTCTACACCCTACACTCTATGCTCTACATTCCTCCCACCTTTCTTATATTCTCTCTCTCCCTCTCTATTTCCCTCTCTCTCTCCCTGCCTATCTCTCTTTCTCAGATTGCTGTCTACACTCTACAGCCTACACTCAATTATCTACATTCCTCCTGCCGCCCTTTCTTATCTTCTCTCTCTCTCTCTCTTTCTCTCTCTCTCGCCAGGTGACCTACCGCTCCTTTCCCGCCCAAGTTGAAGCGGCGCTGGAGGCACTATGTGGCGCTGTTGGAAGTGGGCGGGTGGGAGGAGAGAGTGGGTGTGCGCTGTGGGGAGCCGTAGTAGTGGGAGGGTGTATTGGTGGAGGAGATTGGTTGGTTGTTGGAGTTTTACGTCCTGACGACATCTAAGTTCATATTAGGACGGGTGGGTGTGCACTGTGTAGCGCTGTGGTGGGAGGTGGGTGGGTGAGTGGGTCGGTCGGTCGGTCGGTCGGTGGTTGGAGGAGAGAGTAGGTCCGCACGGTGTGGGGCTTTGGTTTGGGGAGAGGGGGGGGGGGGGGACTTGTGTGTGTGTGTGTGTGTTAGGTGGGTGATGTGTGTGATGGGTGGGTGGATGGTGGAGAGAGTTGGTGCGTGATTGGGTGATGGGAGGAGTGGCGTGTGTGTGAGGGATGGGAGGGTGAGTGTGAATGTGTGCGTATGTTCGTGTGTGCAGGGTGAGTAGAAAGGACTGAGCGTGTGAGGGATGAGTGGGTGGAGGGTGACAGTGTTGTGGATCATTGATCACGCTCCTGCTGATTGGCTGCATTGTGCGCTACGGACACGGTCTATGCCCTGTGGGCGGCGGGCGGCGGGCGGCGGGCGGCGGGCGGCGGGCGGCTCGCGGCGGGCGGTAGGCCGCCCGGGGACTCACACAAGGCGGGTGGCGATCCTTCCCGCGGTGGCTCCCCCTGTCGGGTCCGGGCGCAGTGGTTGGCCGGGAAGTGGGCGGGCGGGGTAGGGGGGTGGGACACCGGGGCGGGTGGATGAAGGTAGGCCTACTTAGTACTTACCACAACACTCACTGTGTGGCGCTGGTGGTTGTGGGAACGGTAGCGTCTGAAGTGTGTATGTGTAGATCTACGTGTGTGGGTTTGTCTGCGTATCTGTGTCTTCACGTGTGTGTATGTGTAAGTCGTGTGTGTCCATGTGTGTACGTGTGTGTACGTGTGTGTTTACCTGTGTGTATGTGTGTGTGTGGCTCAAACCAAGATAGTTGTGGTGCCCGAGTGAGATAGCCCTTTAAGACAACGGACGCGCCACCTGGGAGGGGTGTCCGGAACTAGCATCTAAGCGGTTTCCATGGGGGCAAGTTGAAGGCGATAGGGTGCAGGATTTATTGTTGGTGGATTCCTATTTTGGGGTCCTTTATGTTTGGAGGTTTTTTCAGTTTACTTTATTTTGCATGTGTTTAAAAAAAATAGTTAAGCAACAAATTGTATATATTGGTATGTTTGCATGTATTCATGTTTGCATTTTTGTGTGTTTGTGTACTTGTGTACGAGCGTACGTGTGTGCATGTGTACTTGTGTACTGATGTACTGGTGTGCTTGTGTGCCTGTGTACTTATGTATTTGCATCCTTGTGTCCTTGTATTCTTGCATACTTGCATACTTGCATACTTGCATACTTGCATGCTTGCATACTTGCATATTTGTGTATATGGGTCATTCTCTAAAACTGTGACATGGAAACCAAAAGTGAAAACCTTCCAAATAATAGCAAAAATCCTTCCAAATAATAGCCTAATCGAATGTCCTATGAAGGTCCGCATGTTGTGCATATGTGAGAGTTGAAAAAAATTAATTTCACTTTTTGAATACAAATTGAGCAATACATTAATATCACTCGTAATCAAAGACACACCCAGAACCTCATTTTAACATATACAACATAGTCACACAACATTTTCTTGATTACTGATAAGCACAAAATGTTATGACTTATAAGAAATAAGTTGAAAAATAAGTTGAAAAAGATTTGGCTACATGTATGGTGTCAATGTATAAATTTTCACATTTTCACTCTAGAGCCAAATCATACAATTATAATTTTGATATCTTTTGTGGGATAAATTCAATACATGTAGAACTGCTAACATACCTAATAGACAGAGGCTACACAAACTATTTGACTTGCTATCAATAAAACAAAGACTTAATTACCAGCATCGTAACGTGGAGACCAAATATGTGATGCCCAGTTTTGGAGAATAACCCATCTATGTATATGTCTATTTGTATATCTGTATATATGTATATTTGAAGAGTTCAGGCACAAAACCCTGTAAACGGCAATCCAAAAATGTAATTAAAATAACAGATTTGTACCTGAAAATAATTTTAATTCTGACTAATTCCACTTTTGTTGTGATGACGTCATTATGGAACAATGACCAAAAAAGTAGGGATGTAAAAAAATTAAATTGTGGTAGGTTTGATTCCAATGTTTATCCCAATTTTTTAATTGGCGTTTACGTGGTTTTGTGCCTGAACTCCTCATTTGTATATATGTATATTTGTGTATTTGTATATGTGTATATTTGTTCATGTGCATAAAGCTGCGTTTACACGGCCAAAAGTAAAACGATTCAAGACAAAGCGTTCTACCTGAAACGTTCTCGTGGTGCGTTTACACGGTGTCGTATTTTCGTGGCTTCTGCGCATGCACGGACTTTCGCTGGTTGCGGCGATCACTGCTATTTGTTTTGTTTACACTCTGCGATTCGATGCTGATCAAGCTGCTACGTTAATATCGCTTGGAATTTAAGGTTAATTTAATTAAATTTCATTTTTTGAGTATGTAATTCTGTTAAATATGATCGCATTCAATAGATCTCGGTCTAATTGGTCCCTAACACTGCCGGGCACCAGCGATTAGTTACTGCTCCCCCTGTTTCCAGCACGCACTACTATTTTATAGTACCGCCGCCCGGGAACAAGCTGAAGCATTTCCTGTAGACCACCTCCGGAGGTGGTATTCGCGGAATGTTCCAGCTGGAATGTTTCAGCCCTAAAACGCCGCAGTGGTGCGTTTACACGGCCACATTTAAAACTTCTAGGCAACTGGTTCTACGTAGGACGTTTCAAGTCGCCCGTGTAAACGCAGCTAGTGTGACAAAGAAGAAGAGGAAGAAGAAAGAGGGAGAGGAGGAAGAGAAGAAGAAGGGATGGGGAGGAAGAGGCGACAGAGGGGAGGAGGAAGAGGATGATTAGACAGAAAAAAAGAAGAAAAGAAGAAGGGATTGGAGAAGAAAGGGAAGAAAAGTAAAGCTGTCTAAGCTGCCAGGACTTGGATGCAGCGTCCGTTCGGGGTCAGCCTGTTGAGCCCGGCGTCTCAGTGACCCACAAATGCTGTCCACATGTGAATGTCACCCGCATCCAATCTACAGGCGCACATTGGTCAGCGGGGCCGCGTCGGTATCCCAGAAGGCCTCAGTTCTACTGCCGCTCTGTGTATACATTATCACGGGTATCATGTTCTGGGGTGTATCGAGTTATTAATTCCTGGAGGATATGTTCTACTATGAATATAGAACTCCACATCAACCAATGTAAAATTGAATGGTTAATTCACAGTTCGCCACATTTCAATATTAGAGTTGCAGGGTCCGATGGCTTTGAGTTAAAGTTGCTTAGTCCGATGGTTTTGAGTTTCTGACATTTTTCTGAGATAAATATATTAAATTGATCATTATAATGTACCTTACTTTAGTTTGAAGTAACTTTTAATTTAAATGGCTACCTTTTGAGATATTTGAAATTCAAACATGTGAAAATAATTTTGGCAAGCACGCCAAAACTCTGATACCATAGGCTTCTGCAGTAACAGGTTCTATTAAATTGATTCAGTGTTCCCTTCTAGGTGGCAATAAATACCTAATAAGTGCATCAGTATCTAAGTTAGATATGTAGACTCATATCTAGATAATTGTTTTGATTTTGAAAATTTGATGCTTCATCGGACTATGCAGCTTTAATGTCATTTTCTGAGATAAATATATCAGGTTGATCCTTATAATCTACCGTACTTTGGTTTGCGATAATTTTTATTTTAAATGGCTACCTTTGAAGATATTTGAATCGTAAACATGACAAATTAATGTTGGCAATCACGCCAAAACTTAGATAAAAGATTCACCTCTGACGCTGTTCAGACTCATGCTACTGTAGTATGGGGTAAATCTTTTATCTAGCCAAACCACTGACACCATATACCCCTTTCAATGTCTGTAAACATTGTGTATGCGCATGCAGAACGAATGCACACTGCCATTGAGTTTGTCGGTATGCTCAGTGCAAAACGTCAATTTTATTCAAAATTAATAGAAATACAGAAGCCTAACCTCATACATTTAGTATAATCTGTGTGGTAAACATGTTTTCTATATGTGTTCCAAGCGGTTTCTTTCGAGGTGGTGTGGTTTTAGAGATATTTCACGTTTTCTGTATCAAGATTGCTCACGGCCATTGACAATGCATTGACTCATTGAGTTTGCCGATATGCGCAGTTCAAAACGTCAAATTTATTCAAAAATAATAGAAATGCAGAACCCTAACCATATAAATTTAATATAATCTGTTTGCTAAATATGTTTTCTATATGTGTTCCAGGCGGTTTGTTTCTAGGTGGTGTAGTTTTAGAGATATTTAAGTTTTTCTGTATGAAGATTGCTCACAGCCATTGACAATGCATTGAGTTTGCCGATACGCGCAGTTCAAAATGTCAATTTGATTCAAAATTAATAGAAATGAAGAACCATAACTTTATAAATTTAATATAATCTGTTCGTTGAATATGTTTTCTATATGTGTTCCAAACAGTTTGTTTCTAAGTGGTGTGGTTATAGAGATATTTCACCTTTTCTCTATGAAGATTGCTCATAGCCATTGAGTTTACAATGTGACAGTGTGTCATCCTGCAGCCATGCAGCGCATGCACTGACCTAAATACCTATGCTGACGTCATATGAAATAGGTCTATAGGCTTACGCAGTACTAAGAAGTTCTATTAAATTGACTCAGTATGCCCTTTGATGTGGCAATGTGTGCTTAATAAGTGTATCAGTATGTAAGTTAGATATGTAGAATCAAATCTAGGTGAGTGTTTTGGTTTTGAAAATTTGATGCTTCATCAGACTATGCAGCTTTACTATTTTTTAACTGTTACTGCTGAAGTCTATGGGGTCAGAGTTTTGACAAGCACACCAAAATTAATTTTGCATGGTTGTACTTCAAATATCTCAAAAGTTAGCCATTTAAAATAAAAGTTAGTTATTTCAAACTAAAGTAAGGTAGGTCATACCAATCAACCCAATATATTTATCTCAGAAAATGACAGAAACTCAAAACAATCGGACTATGCAACTTTAATTAATTTCTTTTTCACATCCACAATTATATTATTATATTTCGCCATTATGGATAAGAAAACCTAATGTAAAATAGGCTCGCCACGGTCATCACTGGCGCCTTCTTATCGGCGCCGACAGGAACCACACGTGGACCTACTCAGCGCGTTGAGCGGTATGGCTCTTGACCTGGCCACGTGACCTGCGGCGGGACACGTGACCCCGGTCGCCACCTAGCGGAGCAGAACGCAGCGACGGGTCCGGCCATTGCGGATGCAGTAACTCGCCGTTGTGTATGATTTATAGCCTCGTTCTGGGTTGGCTGGGATCTCAGTTTCAGTCTGAGGAAAGACCATAATAATAATTAAAAACATGAGTCTGGTAAGGAAGGTGGGCTATAAATAGATAACATGGCTGAGTGAGCTGTCTTGGTATTATAGGGTCTTTGTACAAACATAGACACTAATAAAGTCTGTACTAGACTACTAAATGACTGAAACAAACAATCCTCCAAGCATTGTTTATCCCATCATTACTAACAACCTACTTACTCAAACTACTTCATATAGTCAAAAAACACACCTGAGGTATTAACCTTTTAAGCATAACCCTATAAGCTAGCCACACTCTATCTAACAGAATAAACAAACCATTCTACTAACACTCACTCCATCTCAAAATGTTAACTCCAACAGTATGATAGTTTTGCAATTCACAACATAGTAGGCATACAAACCTATGAAGGAAAACTATGCACCTAACCACTCCGTAATGTAAAGATCTAATCAATACACATGTATGTATCAAGTGTGTAGGAATACAACATATAACTGCTATTTTTGTATGTGAATTGTCAAACTATACCATATGTAAGTCTTTGAATGTTTGATATTGTTATTTCAGCTGATTTGGGCTAGCTGCATATATTGTAAATAACTGTATTGTCACATGGCTGGAAGACCAGTGCCACGGCGCTGACAAAAGACTTTATTCAATGAATAAACTATATTTACAACAACAACAAAATGGAAATACAGGGGTAGCCCCCTGTTGAAGATAAGTATATAATTAAAGATATACACATATGTGATATTTAAAGTTGCATAGTCCGATGAAAAGATCAAACTTTCTAAATCAGAACAATTATCTAGATTTTTTATGATGCATATCTAACTTAGATACTGGTGCACTTATTAAACATCCGTCACCAAATAGAAGGGACTACTGAGACAACCTAATAGAACCTATTACTGCAGAAACGTATGGTGTCAGAGTTTCTATGTGCTTGCAAAAATTAAATTAGCATGTTTACACTTCAAATATCTAAAATTTAGCCATTTAAAATAAAAATGACCCCAAACTAAAGTAAGATAGATTATAATGATCAACTTAATATATTAATCTAAGCAAATGACAGAAACTTAAAGCCATATGAATATGCAACTTAAAAATTATATGAACAGTTCAGGCTCAAATATCCGTAAACGCCAAACCAAAAATTGAGATAAACGTTCGAATCAAACGCTCAAACAATTCATTCTTTTACACTCCTACTTTTTTGTTCATTGCTCCATAATCAGCTCATCATAAGACAAGCAGAATTAGTGAGAATTAAAATTACCTTCATAGAATTAAAATTACCTTGAGATAAAAGAACCTTTTATTTTAATTTAATTTTTGGATTGGCGTTTACAGGGTTTTGCGCCCGAACTCTTCATATTATATTCCCACCGGAGAATATGTATACGTTTTCTCAACCACGTCAGTCTTTGTTATCCTGTTTACGAAGGGCCAGCTGTTTATAAAGGGAATATATGATGGGTTCAGGCGTAAAAACAAACACATCCATTTTAGTTGCTTTCTATCAAATATAAAGTATTGCTTTGCTTTCCCCTTAAGGTATGTCAATGTTATGTTGAGTAGGACATTACATAGGAGATGTGGCAGCTTCTGTGGGGAAAAAAATGAAGATCTCTTTTCGTAAACGTGATAAGCGCCGATCAAAAAAAATTAGCTTGCAATGCCAATGCCAAGCTCATAGCATGTGCTTTGGAAAAGAGCTCTTCATATGAAGAGCTCAGGCGTAAAACCACGTAAACGCCAATCCAAAAATTGAGTTTAAATAAAGGATTTTTACCAGAAAATAAGTTTAAATTCACTAATTCCACTTTACAGATGATCACATGGTTATGGAGCAATAAACCAAACAGTAGGAATATAAAATAATAAACCTTTTGAAGGTTTGATTCCAATGTTTCTCTCCATTTTTGGATTGGCGTTTACATGGTTTTGCGCCTGAACTCTTCACATATAGATAAGGAACGAGCTATGAGCTTGGCATTGGCATTGCAAGCTCATTGTTTGGGATCGGCGCTTATCACGTTTAGGAAAAGAGCTCTTCAAATGTATTTAATTATCAGAATGATGGAAGCTTACAAATGTGGTAGTCATGGTTTTATTTTGACCTGGGTGGCCTTTGTCGTTTTTGTGCATGAACCCTTCATATAGCTTTTCTTCGCGCATACATTAAATAGATAACTTTTTTTGTAGACTGGTTGCTTTGGTTTTTGTGTGTGTTTTTTTTTGGGGTTGGTTTATGTATACGCACACTGGAAATGGCTGCCAAGGTGTGGAATGCCCAAACGGTAAAGGAACGACAAATTCCTGACCTAAAAACTTACAAAAAATATCTGTGCAAAATAAGGCTAGGAAACCCCCACTAAGCTGCACTGCAAAGGGGCATGTGATATGTCGCGGCCCACCAGTGGGACGCCCAATGGAAGGTAACCATGCCAAAAGTAGCCAGATAACACACCACACAGCTATGTACAAGCCTATGATATGTAAATAGGAGTAGGCTAGTCTAGTAATAAGAGTAGAACAAAATAAAATACATATATGCCAAGAAAACCCCCCAAAAAATAACATAGATTACTAACCATACTAACCATCTATCTGCTACTGAAATGCAGGCAATAAAATTACTTATCAGCAGCTACTGTATGGTAAGATAACACCAACACTAACACTACAACTAGCCAGCATTGAAAACAAGTCTGGGTACCCGGGCTTATATGCTATGGACAGTATAAATACAGCCTCAATAAAAATAAATTTAAAAAAGGTTTGGGGGGGGGGGGCAGTTGGGGGAGGTCAATAGATATTTGCCTTCCAATGCCCCACCAGTATTTTGTCTTACAAAGTAAGCATTTGATTCACCCTCTACTCTGGGTATGGGTTATCTTTTATCTACAGACTAAACATGTCATTCACCCCCCTACTCTGGGTAGAGGTGACTCTTTTATCTATAAAGTAAACAGTAGACGCCTAGCGTTGAACGACGGAACTAAAATACCTGACACTCAGTCAGTGCCGCCATCTAACAGTCGCCGCCGTCAATATAGGTCAAGGTGAAGGCCACCGGAAGCTGCAGGGGGCATATTGATATTCTGCCTCCGATTTAGTTAAAGGCTTTGATAATTCCAGTGAAAGTAAACGAACGGACAGCAATCTATTGCAAACAAGGAGATCTTTGCGATGGAGACGGCTAAGGAAGCGAACGGGCATTCTCGTCCGATGGAAGATGTGGCATCGGAGCAGTATTCGCCTTTGCCGACCGGGGGTTCAGGTTAGTTAGTTAGGATGTGAGAATTGACCTGTCACAACAAGTTACAAGAGGCAGTGAGTGAGTGACTGACTGCAGTTTGTAAATGCCACGCCCATCTTAAAGATCTTTTAAATTTTATTGTTTTGTTCCTCTGCTAACCCAATCGGCAAAGTCCCGATTCAAGACTAATTTTGTGTAATTGATCTGATGCTCGGTACCGATCACACTGTGACTGGTTCTGTAATAGATTGCTAAATGTTTAGATATAGAATCATTAATGTTGAGGTAGTCTACTAGAAATGCATATTTCAAAGAAACCCTTTATTGGAGTGTCAATATTTAGATTTCATCAGTTAGCCAAATAATGTGGGAGATAGTTTAGATCAAAAGTAAATGTTAATATTGTGTATTATGTATCTTATTGGGATGGATGTAGCTAAATACATAGAAAATTACATCACTAATTTGTGACATTGTCAACAGCATTGAAAATAAAGTGTCACAAACTTAATGAAAACCTCTGAACAACAGCTCATTTCACTTCAAATGGTCATATACAATGTCTTCATTAAGTTGAAGACATTTATTTCTAAAAAAAAAAATTTTAATGATGAAATAGTTAACATTTTCTGGAGTCATTAACATCGTAACATTTCGTTTCCACTTGCAAATACTATGAAACTCTGTATCAAACACTGAGTACAGATACAGTACAGGAATTATTTTCACCATTTGACACTATGCATGGACCCAGTTATGGTATAGTAAAAGATAAATCCTGAAATGTATAATTAAATATATTTAATTAAATTAAGAAAGTAAATTATGATTAAGGTAATTACAATTAAATAACATCGCTGTAGTACTCTCGATTCACTTCTGTCCAGGCATCGTATGCACCCACATTTATGATTTGAAATTTAGTTTTCTCTCAAAATCTACAAATCATATTTGACATATAACAAATATGAAATAGCAATGCCACCTAACTCCTATCGCTAAACTAATGCAAAATCCAACATCTCATTTTCTTAATGTTTTTATTTATATTGATTTGGCCCTTATTAGTAATGTGCTCGATTTATAAATAGGTTATGTATCCGTTGTTATTCAGATTTTAGAATTTAATTGTCCTCGCTTCATATTTCATGCCCAGCATCATATCAGGTTTTAGGAGGTAAAGTGCCTATATGGAATAGCACTTAAGTGATTATTATTATTAATATTAATGTTATTTAACAATCACTTATTAAATTATTTCATCAGTTACATCCAAGTTCAAACTAAGTGGAATTAATCGTTCTAGAATTATTATCTATTTGCTGTTCCAAAATAATGTTATGCGGCATTATTGTCTCTACCACATTTGGAGCACTATGCTGCCATGCCCATTGAGCAGCCTGACTGAGCATTGGCCCGCATACTGCCAAAGTGACCTAACTCGGCTAGGGTGTGTCTAGATGCTTTTACGCGCTAATAAATCATCTGCCTCCAGTCCACTGGAAAATTTGTTTTATAATAAAGTTATAAACGGAGGGTCCTTTAGAGGTACCTGCCAGAGTTATACTTATCCAACTTTATCACTGTGTTGTCTTGCCTGTGCGGAGTGCGCTAAATAATAAATGATAACAAAAATTGTGTATTAGTAGGCGGTGACCGAATGCAGCTGATCCCCAACCAGGGCGGTGAGCGCGTGTCTGGAAGCAGTGCTGAAAGCGGCACAGAGGTGTCTCCGCTCCAGATGGAACTAGGCAAGAACAAAAACTTGTAAGCGCATACATTAATTCTACCAACCACCCCACATCATCTAATGATTTATACCCTCTCCGCACTTGAGCAAGCTTAGATTCTTTCGTCTAGTTACATTTCTTGAGCATGGTTAGACGACTGTAATATTATTACTTTATGAGTTTTAGGTTAACATTTTTATTCATTTGAATACAGTTTTTCTTCGCCGTCGAGTCACTGATCTTCCGGCCATGCATAGCTTCAGTCATTTGCACTATTTAATTACAGGAGCAATTTTTAAATTGCATAGTCCGATGGTTTTGAGTTTCTGTGATTTTCTGAGATAAATAGATTAGATCGCTCACTCATATCTACTTTACATTAGTTTAAAGTTACTTTTATTTTAAATGGTAAACTTTTGAGATATTTGAAGTACAAACATGAAAAATTAGTTTTGGCAAGCTTGCCAAAACTCTGACACCATAGACCTCTACAGAAACATGTTCTATTAAATTGACTCAGTATTCCCTTCTATGCAGACTCAAAGGTTCAAAAGGTGCATCAGTATCTAAGTTAGATATATAAAAATCAAATCTAGATAATTGTTTCGGTTTTGAAAATGTCATATTTCATTGGACTATGCAACTTTAATTTACAGTGATAAAATACTGTATTACTTTATGAGTTTTAGGATAAAGCGGCCAGCTATCCGCCGCGTGGAAAACAAACGAACTCGGAAATAGTTCAGATGTGTGCCACAGGGGTGGTGCATGCTTAGTACTGAACCTTTCCACTTGGTGGTGTACAGGAGAGTGACCTAGATGAGGGTAAAGCGAGTTCAGCATCTCGGGCGCGCGTGGTTGATGGGAAGTCATCGGGATAAACAAACCCACGTGCATCATTATTGCATGACTACGCGCAGTGCAAAACGTTAGTTTCATTCACAATTAATAAAAATCCAGAACCCTAACCTTATCAATTTAATTTATTCATTTTGGTAAACATGTTTTCTATATGTGTACCAAGCGATGTGTACGTACGTACGTACGTACGTACGTATGTACGTACGTACGTACGTATGTACGTACGTACATACTTGCGTACGTACGTATGTACAAACTTTTTATATCTGATGTCCTATACACAAATACCCTGAAGTGAGACTACTAATTATGTGGGGTCTCTGTGGCCTAGTGGTTAGAGTGTTGAACTTGTAATCTGAAGTTGTTTGGTGGTGTGGGTTCAAACCCCATCCACGGCAGACCACTTTTTACATTCATCAACAAAAAAAACGTTTTTCATTTTTTCTGTTTCTCATTGAATTATGCATTGTAATTGTACTAACATACATTTTACATTACACAAATATATTTCCTGATTGAACTACTCTAAAGAAGATTGAAAATACCCCAGTTTTACTCTCCCTTATACTCACCCAGCCATTTTTTAAACAACAGCTGCCAGCAAATGCTTCTGATCCTTTTGCCGGCGAGCACCGCAATTTCAGCCAATCACAGCGCAGCTTTTCCATTGCAAATGGCCGCCGCCTATAGGGGCGGCCATTTTGGACACAACAAACTGCCTTTGCAGTTCAGACTAGCATCGCCCTGGTCCCCTACTCTCCCCACACATACTTGGTTCATTTAAACATAAAAACTAAACAAAGTTGTGCTTGGAGAGCATTTGTCGGAGTACGTGCAGTGTCCCAGCGAGCTATAGCTGGTCCCTTTAACATTTTTATTCATTTGAATACAATTTTTCTTCGCCGTCGAGGCACTGATCTTCCGGCCATGCATAGCTTCAGTCATTTGCACTATTTAATTACAGGAACAATTTTAAAGTTGCATAGTCCGATGGTTTTGAGTTTCTGTGATTTTCTGAGATAAATAGATTAGATCGCTCACTCATATCTACTTTACATTAGTTTAAATGATAAACTTTTGAGATATTTGAAGTACAAACATGAAAAATTAGTTTTGGCAAGCTTGCCAAAACTCTGACACCATAGACCTCTACAGAAACATGTTCTATTAAATTGACTCAGTATTCCCTTCTATGCAGACTCAAATGTTCAAAAAGTGCATCAGTATCTAAGTTAGATATATAAAAATCAAATCTAGATAATTGTTTCGGTTTTGAAAATGTCATATTTCATTGCACTATGCAACTTTAATTTACAGTGATAAAATACTGTTATTGCATTCAGCTAATTAAGGGTTTGTGGTGTGGCTAGTCAGGACCACGCATTCAGTGTATGCATTTGTATGACGATGGTAGTCTCTCTCTAAAATTAAATCTGCATAGTCCGAGAAAATCAAAGCACTTACCTAGATTAAATCCTACATATCCAGATTATATACTCGCATACTCATTAATTTAAACATGTACTGCAGTCTGCCGTTCTTGTGCTATGCTCCAAAGCTGATATATAAAGCCCTATGGACCTCATTTCGGTGTGCATACCAAAACTAATTTGGAATGTTAACCCCTTAAGATAACAGTTACTTCCAACGAGTGTTATTTATATATTATAACATTAAGTATAATATTAATATATTTATTTTTTAAACATGGCAGAACCTAAAAAACTATCGAATTATTCAACTTTATAGTTGCATAGGCCGGTGGTTTTGAGTTTCTGACATTTTGTGAGATAAGTATGGTGTGCTTGTTAAAACTGATCCCATAGGCTTCAGCAGTAGCCTAACACGTTCTATTAAATTGACATAGTGTAAAATATTCCGATATACGGCAGTGGGGTGGTGCTATTATGTGAGGTGTTATTCGTATACCTAGCTAAGTGAGCTTGTATGTATATATGTATATGAGACTGGCTCAAAAGGTGCTAAGCAATATGGGACAAGACTTTGGCCATAGTAACGATCAACACACTATCTACTTATGCATTTGCTCAGGATAAACTGATTTGTTTTTTACATGGTGTTTCATAATCCCAAAAGAATACATATTGATTTGAAGCAAATGTCCTTGTGTTTTCAGTGTAGCCATTTCTGTGCTATTTTGTGTCAATCGTTACTATCGACAAAAAAACGAAGAGTTAGCACCTTTTGAGACATGCTCATATATATGTATTGGTTGGGTTATAACTGAGTTCATGTGGATAACCTAGTGAGTGCTGGCAGGGTGAGTGCAGTCAGGACCTGGCCCTTCTGCCTGAGTAGGGTCAACACAATCAGGCTGCGAGGAGCAGCCAGATCAATGTTGGTGGTGGCCAGGCAGCCACTGGTGGTGGGCAGACTACCGGTTGCCATGGGGACTGGAAATGCTGTTCTCCTATTGGGCGACAGGGGTGGTGTGACACCCTACCAGGGAACCTATGTACTATAAACAAATTAAGATAGAAGGCTTGCCGTCCCTTATTCTCTTCACTCTTGTCTCTATCCTATTTCCCGACAGCCTACTTGCACAACCACATATCCGGGTACCAACTCTACAATAGTATTAATGTGCCCTTCTAAGGCTAGAACTGGTTAGCTCAGTATCAGGATGATGTTACTGAGTGGGAAATTGAGTCATGGTGTCAGTGGGGCAGCACTATAAAGTTGCCATGAGTGCGCACTGTCACAAGTCGTTGCCCGTCCTGATATGACCATAGATCTTGCCAGGACATAAAATTCCAACAAATAACAAAACCTTGTCACACAGCATCTGTACTAGTTCCTTATTTCTGCCACCAGGTGTCAGGTAGAAGGGCTACAGGTGATCATTATCTCAGCCATCTCTTTCTCAGTCGCCATCACCGTCTCCCTCATCCTCACCATCTACT
Source organism: Branchipolynoe longqiensis (assembly GCA_030323885.1). Lineage (NCBI taxonomy): Eukaryota > Metazoa > Annelida > Polychaeta > Phyllodocida > Polynoidae > Branchipolynoe > Branchipolynoe longqiensis. Next base: position 2,960,272 of record CM059198.1, read on the forward strand.
TTGGGCCACCACAGGTAAGCCTTGTACTAAATCTTTTAAATTTGTTAAAACTATTTCTTTTAATGCTGGACCAAAACTGATTTTGTATGGTATGATTCTGTATCAAGATGTGTTGCATTGCACCTTATATTCCCAGATGGTCAACCATCCATGTACTGACGAGGCTCAACTATTACTTATCGGAAGTTATCCACTTCTGATTTAGTAGGTTATAAGCCTGTATCAGGTGTCTACAGTACCTTGGATTCCCAGGTGGGCACCCATCCATGGACTGACGATACTCAACTATTACTTATCCGTTACTGATTTGGTAGGCCATAAGCCTGTATCAGGATGTCTCAGGCACCTGGTTTTCCCAGGTGATCATCCATCGATGTACCTATGAGGCTCAACTATTACTTATCCAGTACTGATTTGGTAGGTTATAATCCTGCATCATGTCTATGGCATCTCGGATTCCCAGGTGGTCACCCATCCATGTACTGATGAGATGGACCGGACGCGGTGGCCGAATGGGTAAGAGCGCAAGCTTCCCATGATAAATGTCGGGATCGGGCGCGGTGGCCAAATCGGTAGAGTGCAGGCCTCGCATGTGGGAGATCGGGAGATCGATTCCTGGTCGAGTCAAACCAATGACATGAAATTAATACTTCTCTCTTCCTAGCCTAGCACTCGGCATTAATGGGATATGGCAAGGACTGGTTAGCTCAGTGCCAGGATAATGTGACTGAGGGGGATATCGGGTCATGGTGCTGGCAGCCTGATTTCTCAGTGGGGCAGCATTATAAAGTTGCATGAGTGCACGCTGCCACAAGTCAGTACCCGTTCCGATGTGAACTTACATGTTACTAGGATGTAAAGCTCCAACAAACAACAAAACTGACAAGACTCAACTAGATTAGTATTACTTATCCACTGCTGATTTGGTAGGTCCATTATAAGCCAAACCTGATGTTTTAGCCACAAACAAACTATTCCCGAGGTTTGGACTGAGCCCACATTTTCAAAGCACACGGTTATCATTTATTTGTGTGTGATGTCATGTCATTATGTCAGTATTATTCATCGATTACCCTCAGTGTTGTAGATTTCCGCTAGATGGCGACACATGTGAATTGGGTAGGTTGGTATATTCTACAGGGTGCCTGTTTTGTTTCCAGGTGCCACTGCATGGTGCAGTGTCTTGCGACTCTGCGTTGTGTTCGGAGGTGGGGACTGACATCTTGAAGAAGGGTGGGTCATCTGTCGATGCCGCCATTGCTGCCACGTTCTGTCTGACAGTGGTGCATCCCTTCTCCGCAAGCATTGGCGGGTAGGTATGATATTGTGATGGACTGCATCCTACCCCGCTTGAGGAGTAAAAGGAGTAAGAGTGAGATAGCTTTGAATCCCCAGGATGCTCCCTGGTTTATTCTGCCACGGTCAGAATAGGAATAAGACCTGTCCCTGCTGAGCCGGGTAGCTCGTAATCACCCTTGTGGGGTGGCGACTAGCCATTGGTGGAACAGTCCAAACAGGAGTCAGCGTAGTCACCACTGCCACCGTGTAGTAGTGGGACTCATTGCCGACCACTATCAAATTCTAGTTGGTCTTTCATGTCCTTGAATTCCTTTTACACTGTTTGTAATTTGATCGTCTCTTCTTTGCGGTCGCTATGTGATCATGGGGACACTGTTTGTAATTGGATGTCTCTTCTTAGCAGTGGCTACGTGATCATGAGAACACTGTAATTGGAGGTCTCTTCTTAGCAGCGGCTATGTCATCATGAGGACCCTGTTTGTAATTGGATGTCTCTTCTTAGCGGCAGCTATGTCATCATGAGGACACTGTGATTGGATGCCTCTTAAGTGGTGGCTACATGATCATGAGGACACTGTTTGTACTTAGATGTTTCTTCTTAGCGGTGGCTTTGTCATCATGAGGACACTAATTGGATGTCTCTTCTTAGCAGTGTCTGCATGATCATGAGGACACTGTTTGTAATTAGACGCCTCTTCTTAGCGGTGGTTATGTGATCATGAGGACACTGTTTGTAATTGGATTCCTCTTAACGGTGACTACATGATCATGAGGACCCTGTTTGTAATTAGATGTCTCTTCTTAGTGGTGGCTACATGATCATGAGAGATAACCGGAAGGATGTGTCGCTGGCGATCGATGCTCGAGAGACGGCACCAGACAACGTGCAGAGTATGATGGATAATGAGAACAACAAGAACCAAGTATGTATATATCTACTCTATGTGTTTTTGATTATTGCCCGCTATGAGCTTTGCGGCTAGAGGACTACTACTAGTACTAGTATCTATCGGTGTAATTATATTGTATTCCAGAGCTCTAAAGAAGAATACAAACCACAAAATCAAAAACTTAATAGGGAAATATGGATTTGTTTCTTCCTTACGGAATCGCCAGTCTCAAAATACAGCAAACTCCTGGCTTTGCAGTGTAATTATTACACTATGAAAGACAGATTTGTTTGTTTCATTACGGAGCCGCCAGTCTCAAAGTATGAAAAACTCCAGGCTTTGCAGTGTATTATGTCACAGATCTGTTGTGATATGCATGGAGAGTTTGCTGGTGAATATTATCAAAGACAATGTATGACAAGACGCGCCACTCAGCGATTTCCCATGAAATACAGATGCAGTGGCGCCATCCAACAGCAAAAAAGGTGCGCATTAAATGGTAATTAAAATGTTATGTTTACACAGTGTATATCTCCTGCTATAATTGAATAATAATTATGTAATATTAGGTGATTGAATAATAATCGACTATAATTGATATAATTTACTATAATTGATGTACATTGTCTTTGATGGTACAGCAGTCAGGCTGGGGACCTGTCCAATTGCCTTGTTTGCCATTGTGTGGCAGCACTGCATGATTAGTTAAAAGAATTCATTTATGAAAGCGCTGAGTGGTGCGGCACGTCTTGTCGTGCATTGTCTTTGATATTATGTAATTGTTTACATTTCACCGTAAAAAGTAATAACCGAAAGTCGTTCAAGAACACTGAAAATAGCTTTGACAATTCCGAGATCCCAGTGACCAAAACAAAAAAAATCCCTGAAAAACGGGGGGGGGGGCCCTGGAGCACGCCCCCCCCCCCCCCACCCTGGAAATCTTAAACTATGATTAAAATGGTGCAATCTGGCACCTACTTGGACATATTTGGGCCTTGAAATTCCAACTGTTTTAAGACTTCAAGACTAACAAATAATTAAAAGTAACAGGTTTTTTTTGCGGACAGGATTGTGAGATCAGGTGCGTGAGTGCAGCTTTAGTAAAAGACAATTTATTCAGCTTTTCTCTCCTCTTCGCTGGTGTGTCCAGATTTGTCTCACGGAAGCCATCGTGTATAAATATAATGAGATCTCTAGGTTTACCAGTATTCACCTGACCCTATTCTTTTCCCCCAGCATGCCCTGACCATAGCGGTTCCCGGCCTCCTACGAGGGCTGGAGATGGCCTACAAAGAGAGTGGAAAGTAAGTCCCATATTAATACCGCCCCCCACCCCCCCTAATGGGGAAGCTAAGGACTAACATGTGTACATGTATACATAAACAATACCAGTACTCATAGATTACTCATATTACCTCAGGGAAGCGAGCGCCATACTCATTCAGCCATCCTGTCTGGTTTGTGTCAATGTCTTTCTGTGTTTCCTTCGCAGGCTGCCGTGGGCATCACTGATTGAGCCATCCATAAAGATCGCCAATGACACTGGTTTCAACGTTACAACTGAGTTCAGTGAGTTGCCACGCATTCTCAAGGATCCCATTTCTCAGCGAAATCACTGATTTCAGTGAAAACTCAGTTTCCACATCAGCGGGGTGTGCAAATCCTGTCCGCAAAAAAAACTGTTACTTTTAATTATTTGTTAGTCTTGAAGTCTTAAAACAGTTGAAATTTCAAGGCCCAAATATGTCCAAGTAGGTGCCAGATTGCACCATTTTAATCATAGTTTAAGATTTCCGGGGGGGGGCATGCACCAGGGCCCCCCCCCCCCGTTTTTCAGGGATTTTTTTTGTTTTGGTCACTGGGACCTCTGATTCTACCACTCACTGTCCTTTGGTGCTTGCTCACAAAGAACAGCTGTGCCAAGACTATGCTTAATCTCATGAATACACTTTTGGAAGCAGCAAGATTAAAGAGCATATATATATATGTTTGTTGGTAAAACAGTTTATTCATCAGAACATAAATTTTTTCAGCACCGAGGCACTTGTCTTCCAGCCGTTTACATTACATTGTAAATAGGTAGATCAGCGGGTACTTAAGTGGCGCATATTACTAATATTATTAGTAGATTATGAAGGAGGTTAGTGTGTTAGCCATAATAAGTTCAGTGTAATGGGCTAAGCTGGTGGGTTGCTGCAAAAACTGTGCTGCTATTATGGGTATGGTGTATGTGATGGGGGTGGGTGAGAGAATGGAACACCCGCCCCCCAAGTCTCCACACTCCACACGGTATGCTCTGGCAATTGATATATAGAGGGTGGTTAGGTATGCAGGTATTGCAGGTATAGCAATACCTCAGGGAGTTTGACGCCCCTGCCTTGCAGAGTTGTAAACCACTGCCTTGTGTTACAGGTTCTTGACAGAACCGAAGGCTAAGGGAGCAAACCCTAAGCAGAAAACCATGTCACCGTGGCAGCATTAAGGGCGGTTGATGTATGGAACTCCCAACATCTCCCGAGCAGCCACTGCAGGGACAAATAGTTTTGCGCCTGTCTTGACATGTTCTTGCCGGCGTGAAACCTCTATTTGCTCACCGAGAGAGTGCCGCTGGTAACTTGCAAAAGCCAGCAGCACTTCAACACTTTTGCAGGCAGCTTTCATGAAATATGAGAGCGGCAGTCAAGTAATGAAAGCAGTCTTTGTCGCATCGCAACCGACAGCATGATGATGATGATGATGATGATGATGATGGTTACTTGCCTGTATTGTTGAGGTAAGTAATTGAGGGAGGGGTGGGGGGGAAGTGGGGGTGAGGACAACGAGGGACGGGGGAAGCAAGGCAGGGCACAGGATCCACGCTATGGTGCTTGTTCAAGGTATATATATATATCCTTGTGTTTGTATGGTTGAAACTTGATGACATTAAGACCAAACCTGTCTTAATCCAGATTAGATCGTTATTTCTTGAGATACATGTATTAAATTATATCTTTGTAATCTATTTCACTTTAAATTTAAAGAACTTATTTTAAATGGCTAACTTTGGAGATATTTGAAGTGAAATTATGCCAATTTTTTAAATGTGCACAACAAAATTCTGATCACATGTGTAACAGGGAAATCCAGAGCAGTATTTTAACTTACACAACAAATTTAAACAAGATTTGATTGATTACAGCTAAACCAAAAAGGTCATGTCTTACAAGAAAAAGGTTTGTAAGAAGGTTTTGGTAAATGCATGGTGTCCCACACAATCAGACAAGCCTACTATTGATACATTTTGTGGGTTAGGTTAAATACAGAGCCAACTATAATCATTTGACTTTCTACCAACAAATAAATAAGAGAATTAATTATGACCATCGTAATGTGGAAGCCAAAATATGTGGTGCCCAGTTTCAGGAAGCAACCCATATGGTATACGCCAAAATTATATATCAATTTGAATATCGGCAATTAGAAATTAAAAATCAAAGATGTGGTAGTTATGGTATATATGTTAATGACATTCTCAAGATACTATCCCCCCCCCCCTCCCCTCCTCCCTCTTTTCAGTGGAAAGCCTAATGGGGAAGCACGAGTCTGACTTCAAACCCTTTGTGCCACTGCATCAGTTCCTGATGCAGAAAGGGCATTGGCCAATCGAAGGCGACACTCTATTCAATATGGATCTAGCAAACACGCTGTCGCTGATTGCGTCTCGTGGTGTCTCCGCCTTCTACGAAGGACCGCTCGCTCGGGACATTGTCCGCCAGGTACGTGCTCATATCACTTCGAAATAAGCTTTACCATTTCATATGTCGATGTAAGAGTAGTTTCATTGTTCTAGCTTAGTTACTCAGCAAATCTGTTCTGAGTAATATTTATTTGTTCTGCAGAGATGAAAGATCTCCGCGATTTTGGGGGGGGGGGGGGTTTCCGAGGTTTTTTTGTAATTTGAGATTTGTGTTATTTCTTTTTCTTTTTTTTAAAATCTGTGCATTCATACACATTCTATTTTTTCCAGCTATTATATAAATAACACAAAATTCCAGGAATATTTTAAATATCCAACTCTGTCCCTGAATGATTTCCAGGTATATATATTTGTATATATATTCCAGCGTTCGAAATAAGATTGATTAGTGGTTGCTTTATGCTGTGTCAGCCGCATAGGCCATAGTCACGACGAGAACTGTTTTTTTAAATATTCAAACCATCGCTTTTACATGTAAAAGCATACAATCAATTATGTGTCAATAGATACTCATCAAATTTAAAAAGCTCACAATTATATATTCATGGCCAAGGGAAATAAGAGATTGTCTACTTGTCCGGGACGAGTGAAAATTCAGACGGACAAGTGAAAATCACACCAGACTTGTCAAGTGGACCAGTAAAAAATTGTGCTTATTTCTATCATTGCATTCCATAATGCATTAGACAGCACGTTGTGTACCCTTTTCATTATATCAGGTGGAAAATCATAATGGCATCATCACTGAGCAGGACTTTGCCGACTACCAGGCCCTGAAAGGGCCTCCTCTTGAGACAAAATACAACGGTAAGTGTGCGCATGTCACTAATTAACCACTTGAGGGTGCCACCTGCGTTAATGAATCTTCGCAGTGGCACCAGGGTTCGCACGCGTTGTCGAAAGTCTTGACTAGATTTTTGGTTCGAGTACCCTCAAATGTTTGTGAATTTAACTGTTTGGTTTTTAATCTGGGTGGTTAACTTTTTGTATGAACCCTTTTTGTATGAACTTTTCGTATGTCACAGGATATTTGAGATGAATTTCTTTTTGACAAATTCCTGTCAGTTACTTTTGTGGAATTGGTTTCCTAACATTACATTCTTTTGGGTAGATTGTATACAATTTTGGTATCATGACCTCCCCGTGTGACACCAACTGCATTTGATGATGCCATCAAATGGCACCACCTTGTGCCTTATGTGTAGTTCGTACAGTTTCCGCTAGTGGGCTCCTCCTCCGGGGTTAAGCTAGGGACAGACAGGATGCGGGCGGAAAGCACAAGCGTCGAATTCGCATGTTTAATCTCTCTCCCTCTCCCTCTCCCTCTCCCTCTCCCTCTCCTTCCCCCCTGCCATCTATTCAAATACTTCCAGTAATAGGGAGCATCAATTTTTGTTACTTTCAGAGAGATTTGATGATATGTTTAAATCAATTTTATCATATGATGAAATCCATTTCAACATATGTTCAAATACAGTCTATTTCATCATATCAAAATCCATTTCAACATATCTTCAAATACAGTCTATTTCATCCTATCATTAAATCGACCAGACAGGATGGCAGAATGAGTTAGAGCGTCCGTCTCCCGTGTTAGTAGATCATGGGGTCGTGGGTTCGAACCCTGGTCGAGTCAAACCAATGACTTAAAAATTGATATTTGTCGCTTCCTAGCCAGGCGCTCGCCATTATTAGGATAGGGCAAGGACTGGTTGGCTGTCTGTCAGGATAATATGACTGAGTGGGATATCAGGTCATGGTGCTGGTGGTCTGGTCTCCCAGTGGGACAGCACTATAAAGTCATCATCAGTGTGCACTGTCACAAGACAGTAGCCGTCCTGATATGACCTTTATGTTGCTAGGATGTAAAACAACAACAAACAAACAATCATTAAATCGATTGAAAGATATGATCAAATATAATTTTACATATGTCTAAATGGTGTACCATTTAGACATCATCAAATGTATTTGCTATCATCAAATATAGAATATTTAGACATATAAACTATTTGAACATATCATTAAATACATTTAATGATATGATAAAATTGATTCACTGATATCATTATATATTTAATGATATGTTAAAATACTGAATAAAAAAGAAATGGCATTCCATAGCATGCATATGTGTGTATATATATATATATATATATATATATATATATAATATATATATTAAATTCCGGAATAAAAGTTAACAATCAGATTATGTGACTGGAATTAAGGAATTATGTTTGCGCTTACTCATCAGGCATGGTGGTGCAGTCGGTGGCGCCGCCTGGTGGCGGGCCGGTGGTACTAATGATGCTGAATATCATGGACGCTCTGCGGCATAAGGCGGACAATGGCTCCGCTGGTCTCAGCATGCACTGGTTCGCCGAGGTAAGTCACTCTCATCTATTTCCTCTTTTTGTTATTACCGGACGCGGTGGCCGAATCGATAGAGCGTAGGCTTTCCGTGCGGAAGATCGGGAGATTGAATCCCAGGCGAGTCAAACCAATGACTTATAAAATTGATAACAACCACTGGTACACAACTGGTTCATCAAAGGCTGTGGTATGTGTTTTCCTGTCTGTGGGAAAGTTCATATAAAAGACCCCTTGCTGCTTATTCGGAAAGAGTAGCCTATGTGGCAGCAGCGGGTTTCCTCCAAAGATATATGTCAGAATGACCATATGTTTGATGTCCAATAGCCGATGAAAAAAATCAATGCGCTCTAGAGGTGTCGTTAAACAAAACAAGCTTTAAAAAAAATTAAATTGATGCTTGTGGCTACCTGGCCTGGCACTTGGCGTTATTAGTATAGGTCATGGACTAGTTCACTCAGTGTCAGTATAATGTGACTGAGTGGGATATTTGGTCATGGTGCCAGTTGCCTGATCTCACAGTGGGGCAGCTCTTATAAAGTCGCTATGAGTGCACACTATCACAAGTCGGTACCTGTTCTATCACTTTCGGTGTTGCTTAGAAAACAACCAATCAACCTTTCTATTATTTGGAGAACCGCGTGTATTAATAGCTACTCCGAACAAAGGACTGGGTGCTGATTTTGACTGGCCACTGGAAAAATAGGAGACTTGCTCTCAGCACACTACCCCTCTTTGAATGTTGCTTGCTGCAAATGAGTTGGGCGAGTCTAACCAAAATCTTATCGAATTGATACTTGTCGCTTCCTAGCCTAGAGCTCGTCATTAATAGAATAGGGCAAGGACTGGTTGGCTCAGTGTCAGGATAATGTGATTGAGTGGGATATCTGGTCATGGTGCCAGTGGCTGGATTTCCAAGTGGGACAGCAGTATAATGTCACCATGAGTGCGCTGTCACAAGTCAGTACCCGTCCTGATATGACCTTAGATGTTGCCAGCACGTAAAGCTCCCAACGATCAACTACTCACCAGCCTCCGTCAACCCATTTTGAAGTAACAGTAATCAGGGAGAGCAAGTCGGTGCATCATCAGTTACTAATGCCTGGGTCACAAATGCTGCGGTCGCCATACGGTGCTGCGGTTTGCGGTGTGTCTTGCAGTTTATGCAAATGTTACGGTGTTGCGGTCTGTGTTTTAGCTACTCACAAATCGCAGTCACCGCAAGGCGCCTTGCGGTTTCTCTCTAACATTATACACGTCTTTAATATATTAAAACGTCATAACTTTCTTAATTTTGATCACACAAACATGAATTTTGTACCATAATGATATTCATTATTGATGTCAACAAAGGTGACCGTACAGTGTTGTGGCGTCCTTGCGGCATGATTGCCACCTGCGACGTTGCGATTTTCCGAAGTTAAGATAACTTCAACTTTAAAAAAAACGCAGCCCACCTTGTGGTCGCCGTGCGGTCTGGCCGACTAACGGTCGCCGCAAACACGCCACAAGGCATTTGTGACCTAGGCATAAACAGGGTCTTTCCAGGAAATGGAATGCTGCCACATGTCCGACTCGCAGACAGTAGCCTGCCCCACCAGCATAACCTGGCCATAACCAAAATAAAGATGCAGTAAGGAGTGGACTTACAATATGGAATAAACCACATTGCTATGTTTTGAATATCTTTGAAAGGTTCTGGAATGTCAGCTGAAAGCAGGAAACACTGAGTGAACCTTTGAACTTCATGTGGTTTTGTTAAAATATGTTGCCCACCTCGGCTCTTAGAAGTTTAATTGTCAATAAGGCTTTTCACAAATGACATCACGCAATTGTATGTGTATGTAGATATATATCAGTGATAGAAATAAGCGAAGTTTTTCACTTGTCCATGGGACAAGTTTGGCTGTGATTTGTCCTTGTCCGCCTGAATTTTCACTTTTCCGTATTTTATGCATTTGATTACCTTGATTATTACTAGTTGCTAAACCCTTTAAACTGGTTCATGGTTAATTAATTCTAGAGTCTATGTATCGTTATATAAATGTTCAGTACAACATTTACCTGCTTAACTTTAAATATAATGATTTTCAGCCCAAAACCTTTGCTTGTCCAATGGAAAAGCTCAAGCAATATTCTTATCCGTGCCTACTCTCACGTAGCTTGGACAAGCGGACACGCCTTATTTTTAATGCTGTATGTGGCAGAGAGCTAAATGGAGAGCGGCAGTCAAGTAATGAAAGCAGTCTTTGTCGCATCGCGACCGGCAGCATGATGATGATGTGGCGGTTACAGTGTGCAGGGGTGGTGGCGCCACCATAGGAGCTGGAGTTGGGGAGGCTGGAGCGACTAGGTCAGACTCCGTCAGTCCATGGAGCTGAGTGAGTGATTAATGGAAAGGAGGGATATTCAGGGTTATTATACTCGTATGATTCTTATACAACATATATTCAAACTGGCAGTCAATTGGATAAACATACTCAAAATCTATATTTAGAGTAATTGCAACAAACTTGTCGCGAATGATATTGCGCGTAATATTCAAACAGGCTGTAGAGACCATCAGATTCGGCAATCTATTTTTAGAACTTTGGCATAAATGCGATGGGCCTTATTCAGGGATGAAAGATCTCCGCGATTTTGTGGGCGATAATACAGTCACAATAAGGACAGTTGTCATCATTACTAGGATAGGGCAAGGACTGGTTAGCTCAATATCAGAATAATGTGACTGAGTGGGTTATCGGGTCATGGTTCTGGTGACCCGGTAATTTAGTGGGACAACATTATGAAGTCGTCATGAGTGTGCACTGTCACAAGTTGCTACCCATTCTGATATGACCTTAGATGTTGCTAGGATATAAAACCTCAGCAAAAAAACAATTGACATAGTCACAGTGCAGAATTGACCAGCCTAGTCCATATCCTGTTCCTTTAATTATATGTTACTACTTTTGTACAATAATATTGACCTTATGCATTGCTCGGATGTAAATCCCCAACAAAGAAATGACATACAGTAAGAGTGCAGAATTGGCTCGCCTAGTCCATATCCTGTCCCTTTAATTATATGTTAGTCCATATCCTGTTCCTTTAATTATATGTTACTACTTTTGTACATTAATATTGACCTTATACGTTGCTATGATGTAAACCCCCAACAAACAAATGACATACAGTAAGAGTGCAGAATTGGCCTGCCTAGTCCATATCCTGTCCCTTTAATTATATATGTTAGTCCATATCCTGTCCCTTTAATTATATATGTTAGTTTCTACCTTTACCACTCGTCTCTTATTGAAATCCACCAGACGCGGTAGCCGAATCAGTGGAGCGCAGGCTTCCCATCTGGAAGGTCAGGAGTTCAAATCCCGGTGGAGTCAAACCAATGACTTACAAAATTGATACTTGTCGCTACCTAGCCTGTCACTCGCCATTACACTAGGATAGGGCAAGGAGTGGTTAGCTTAATATCAAGATAATGTGATTGACTGGGAAATCAAGTCATGGTGCTGGGGCCTTGGTCTCCCATTGGAGCAGCACTATAAAGTCGCCATGAGTGCGCACTGTCACAAGTCCTTACCTGTCCTGATATGAACTTAGATGTTGCCACGACGCAAAACTCCAATAAACAAACAAATATTTAAATGCATGCAATAATATTGTTCACTTCGGTTGAAACTAATAATAACATTGTAATTAATTATTTAATTGCAGGCCCAGAAATTTAGTGCAGTGGAGAGTGGCCATCTTGGTGACCCCAAATTCGCTCCCAGCGTCTTCAACATCACAGCGCGCATGATCAGGTGAGGTGGTGCCACCTAGCGGGTAAACGTTGGCAACAGTTTATCTACCAGCAAGGCTCAGCTGAACTTGCTTGGTGCCTTGACCAGACGGGATGGCCGAATGAGATGAGCATCCGTCTCCCATTTTGGTAGATCGTGGGGTTCGAACTCACGGGTTCAAACCCTGGTCGAGTCAAACCAATGACTTGAACGTTGATACTTGTCGCTTCCTTGCGAGGCGTGAGGCATTAATAGGATAAAGCAAGGACTGGTTGGTGCAATGTCAGGATAATGTGACTGAGTAAGAGTCCTGGCTGGCTTTCGATGCAGGAGATCGTGGGTTCGAATCCTGGCCGAGTGACACCAATGATTTACAAAAATTGATACTTATCGCTACCCAGGCTGGCACTCAGCATTACTAGGATAGGGCAAGGACTGGTTAGCTCAGTATCAGGTTAGTGTTACTGGGTGCGATATCGGGTTATGGTGCTGGCAGCCTGGTCTCCAAGTGACAATGGGGCAGCACTGTAAAAGTCACCATGAGTGTGCACTGTCACAACAAGTCGGTACATACCTGTCCTGATATGACCATCGATGTTGTTGCCATGACGTAAAACCACAAATAAACAAAGAGACATATTTCGCTGTCTTTTCAATAATCTCAAACTGTGTCGTTCCTTCAGCAAAGCGCTTGCGGTGAAGTTGGCGAACGACAGTGATGCGTCTCGAACCCACCCGCCACACTGGTACTCGGAGCGGGTCGACGCCACCATCAAGCAGCTCACGCCACCCGGTACCGGTACCGGCACCGGTACATGCACCGTCACCGTGGTCGGGGCCGACGAGCACATGATCGCCATCTCCACGTGAGTGCCCCCCCCACCCCTCTACTGCTAGATAAAAGATTCACCCCATACCTGCACGAGGGGTAAATGACAACGTAATCTAAATACGGGCGAAAATTGCTTTAGTAGGAAACAGGAAGTGGAAATCTCTGGTTCCAGCATTCAATTGATACTTATATCGGCACAGAGTTGGTGAAATGGGAGAGAATGCCAAAAGACAAAATGGTGACCTTAAAGCTGCATAGTCCGATGAAATATCAAATTTTAAAAACCAAACCAATTATCTAGATTTGATTTTACATATCTAACTTAGATAATGATGCACTTATTAAGCATTTGTTTCTGCGTAGATGGCAATACTGAGTCAATTTAACAAAACCTGTTCCTGCAGAAGTCTATGGTGTCAGAGTTTTGGCAAGCTTTCCAAAACTAAATTTCCATGTTTGCAGTCAAAATATCTCAAAAGTTTACCATTTAAAATAAAAGTAACTTTGAACTAATGTAAAGTTGATACTAGTGATCAATCTAATATAGTTATCTGAGAAAAAATACAGAAATTCAAAACCATCGGACTATGCAACTTTAACATTCGGTCTATTTTACTTTTAAAGTCTATTAAACTATATGTTTTATTATATTTTTCAAATCAAAAGTAGCGGGTAAATATTCAGATATATGTGAATAATATATTTTGCTTCTTAAATTAATCTGCTCATTTCATTTACACAGCCTTTCGCCATTTTTTCTAATGGGTTGTTCTTCACCCCTACTGTATGTACGGGGAGAATCTTTTATCTACTCTACTGCCTGCCTTCAGCGGCGGCCGGTCTTTTGCAGGGGTTGGAATTTTTTTTTTTTTTAAAGCTGCATGTTCGGATTTTACTTTTGTTCATTTTTATTTTTATTGTGAGACCTCAATTCTTTATTTAAAAAAATGTTTTTTGGGTAAAGTATTTATACATCTGAATATGACATTTGTCAGCGCCGGAGCACTGGTCTTCCGGCCATCTTACTATTGGAATTGACAGTCTAAATAATCTAAGTTTGGTCAGTGCTGTATTAGTTACAGCACCGATCCTGTAGAATTAAGGGAGTGGCTCCTGCTGTATAATCTACAGCACCAGTCACTGCGGTTCATGCAAAAATGGGGAGCAGCACCGAGTAGAAGATGTATACTCGGGGCAACTCAAACAATCGTTGCGGTTTACATTTTTTCTCTTATAAAACAAGCTAAGTTTATAGTTGACAAGATATTTTGTCTGTCTTATGTAATGTTCAATGTGTTTTAACAGATTGATAGTTGTGTAGGATGTTCACTGTGTTGATGGTTTTTTCATGATGGTTAAGGGTGGTGGCAGGGGAGGGTGGCACGGAGTAAAACCCCACAAGAGAGCAAGGGAGGATGCGGGGGGGGGGGCGTGAGCTTCATTTATTTATCTACTTATTTATCATTGTGAAACCTGAACGCTTAAAAAGCTGCATAGTCTGATGAAAACATCAAAGTTTCAAAACCAAAACAATTATCTAGATTTGATCCTAACTTAGATACTGGTGCATTTATTAAATATTTGTATGTTTACCGGGCGTAGTGGCCGTGCGGCAGATTCAGAGTTCGGATCCTTGTCGAGTCAAACCAATGACTTATTAAATTGATACTTGTCGCTTCTTAGCCTGGTGCTCAGCATTAATAGGATAGGACAAGGACTGGTTAGCTGTGTCAGGATAATGTGACTGAGTGGGATATCGGGTCATGCTTCCGACCGGCTGATTTCCCAGTCGGGCAGCACTGTAAAATCACCATGAAAAAAAAAGAGCGAGCTTGTTTTATTTAACGACGCTTCTAGAGCACATTAATTTTTATCATCGAATATTGGTCATCAAACATATTTCTTTGGAGGAAACCCAGTGCTGCCACACAGGCTACTTTTTCCGATAAGCAGCAAGGGGTCTTTTATATGCACTTTCCCACAGACAGGACAGCACACACCACAGCCTTTGATGAACCAGTTGTGGACCACTGGTTGGTATAAAGTCGCCAGGAGTGCACACTATCACAAGTCGGTACCCGTCCTGAAATTACCTTAGATGTTGCCAGGACGTAAAGCTCCAACAACCAACGAACCTAATGAATAATCAATATTTATATTTCCTTTCTTTGTTGCGCCTTTTTTCAGTTCGTTGGGTAGCGACTGGGGCTCCAAGCTGATGACCGCCAATAGCGGAGTGATTCTGAACAACCAGATTCAAACCTTCCCAAGTTCCACTGATAAACATGTCGATCCGGTGAGTAGGGCTGGTCCTGCGTAAAGCAGAGCTGCCAACCATTGTCATTCCTGCGGAATCTTTGCCATGTTTTGCCTTTCATTATGCCATTATGTCGGTACTCTGAAACATTACCGCAAATCCCCGTTGGCGCATTAAATATATATAATCTAATCTAATCTATATATAATACCTAATGGTGGTTAAGTTTTAGCAAAGACCCTATAATACTAAGACGGCTCACTCAGCCTGTACTGTGTAATCAAAATGATCAAACCCACCACTTGGCTGGCGCACTGGCTGTTCTCATGGTTAAACAGTTGCTATATATGTATAAATGTATATATGAATGTGTGATGATGGTGATGATGATGATGCTGATGATGATGTGTATTTGTTCATAGCAATTTCATATTGATGTGTATTCATACTTACCTATCTCATGTATAATATAATTGTATGTGTTTACATGTGAAACACCAACCAGCAGCCAGGCTGATCAAACCCACCACAAGGTGGCACTGCAAAATTTACATTACCATGGGAGAGATAGGGAGTGAGCCGTCTTAGTATTATAGGGTCTTTGGTTTTAGGGTCGTTCTGATCACTACTCCTCTGTTAATCAGTCTGTTAATTAATTTATAAAATGAACCAACTGACAACGGATGGCTATGACATCCACCTGTGCTGGGTGCCTGGCCATGCCGGCATACAAGGAAACGAACGAGCTGATCAGGCTGTGAAGAAAGCCTGAACTGTGATCTTGAACCGTGTCTGATCCCTCACTCTGATCTGAAACCACTAATAGCCACCCACATAAAATCCAAATGGCAACATGAGTGGGATGAAAACATTAATAAACTTAAAGAAATTAAACCATCTGGCCTAATGAGGGCCAGATGGTTTAATTTGCGGGAGGTCGGCGGGACCAAGTGGTCCTTAGCCGCTGCCGTATTGGCCACTCGTGGCTTATACATGCTTTTCTGCTCAAGGGGGAACCTCCCCCTGAATGTATTGGGTGTCAGTCCCCACTGACACTCAAACACATTTTACTAAGTTGCGTTGATTTTTTGGCCCTGCACCAACAGTTCTACACTGCAGACAGTATGCGTGACCTTTTTACTGAGGTAAAACAGGAAAACATTTTAGCCTTTTTGAGGGCAGCTGGACTGTACCACCTCATATAGTTTACTAAATAGATTCTATCAATTATTAATCAAACTTTTCTTTTTCTATGGGAATTTGTTTCCCTTAACCAAAAATCTATGATTGTGAGCTTTCTAATTTAATGAGTGTCTATTGGCACATAATTGATTGTCTACTTTTACATGTAAAAGCGATGGTTTGAACAAAAAACAAACATTTCTCGCCGTGAATATGGCCTATGCTGCCGACACGGCGTAAAGCAACCACCAATCAATCAATCAGTTAATCAGCACTGCCACCACGCATCATCGTACTCCACTGATGCTTTGCCATGTGTGTATTTTTGGGGGGCCCTAACATACACATTTCATATTAATTTTGAATTTTCTTTTAAAATTGAATTTCATATTAATTTTGATTGTGTTTACTAACTTTGGTCATTTCGACCAGACTGTCAATGTGAGTGGCTTAACGCAATATTTGTTATGGGATTGATGCGGAGCCTAGCTTGAAACCTTGGTCGAGTCAAACCAATGACTTAAGCATTTATACATGTTACTTCCTATCCTAGCATTTGGCATTACTAGGGTAGGGAAAGAACAGGTGGAATACGGAAGACCAATTCTCTGCGATTGAAATTTCCCCTGCTTAATCAACTAATTTACAACAACAAAATGCTATTAACTTCATATATGGTGCTTGTGTCATTTGAGTGAGCAGAAAGTATGCATGTATCTAACAGTTTAGCATGCAGAATGATTTTCGACATCACGTTATTTATGAAGCGTCTCCATATTGTTCGTTCCAGAATAACAAAATAGAGCCAGGGAAGCGGCCGGCTTCCTTCCTTTCACCATCTCTCGTGTTCTCGCGGACGAAGCCGTGCGCTGTCCGGATGGCGCTGGGAGGTGGCGGAGGAGACCATGTGCCGGCTGGCATTGCGCAGGTCATCCACAGCGTGATCCGCCAAAATCAGAGCCTGAAGGAGGCCATCTCTGCACCGCGGGTTTATTCATCGCTAGTGATGAATACCCTCTATTATGATGGTGAGCAGGTTTTCGCGGATGTCTGAGCTCATGCAGATAGGTTTCTTTATTAAAGACAGGGTAGGACAGTAAGGACTGCCCAGTTGCCCGGGGCACCTAGTTTATTCGGTCGGGCAGGTAAAGTTCTCAGTGACCTGTCCGAACAGCCAAGTCGTTATTTTTCTGATCTGCAGTAGCAGATTTCAGTTTCAATTGGCTGATTTGGGCTTGGGCAAGTAATTTTGCCACTCGCGCAATTAGAAAATTCAGTCACTTGCTGAATTGGGAAAGTGGGGGAGAAAAGTTACTGTCCTACCCTGAAGGATCTGGCCAAAGACCTTTTTAGTGTCATCACTTCGTGTATTGGGTATCAGTGCTCATTGATACCCTCAATGCATTTGGTTCAATTATGTTGATTTATTTTATGGAGCTTTGCTAACAATTTTCTTAAATGTAAATCGCATGGGAGAGCTGTTTACTCATCTAAGTAAAGCAAGTACAAATTTGAACCTTCCTGAGAACAGCTTTTCTTACCTTGTCCATAACGAGTAAGTCACATTGCGGCTTGTTTTCATCGCTGAACAGCGATAGTCTCAATTTGGTAGTTGCCATGTCATGTTGGCTGTTACCTTTGTTACTGGCTAGCCTTAATTAAGTTACTTTATTTGGTGCCACATTTGCGACATTTTGCTATATACCTACCCCTTGCTACGGTTATTTGGGATACTCAGTTTATGCTGTGACCGTGAGGTCGGGGTATGAGGTCATTTGAATAATTGTTAGGAGATAGGTCTTGAATGACGGTCGTGAGTTGGATTGTATCAGCATATTATAATTTTGAAGAAGTTTGCACCTAAGTTTGAACTGTCTTTTGATATTCTAATAAACATTTTCCACGACCCTCTGACATTAGCGGAAGGATTGATGTGGGTAGCAGCTCCTTGAGTAGCATGCTCTGAGGAAAAGGTCCTATAGAAGATTTCCACCACCATCCCGTCCTCTGATTGCAGTACGGGGCGGGGTAGCCAAATAGGTAAAGCGTCGGCCTTGAGTGAGGAAGGTCGGGAGAGTGGCTCCTGGTCGAGTCAAACCAAAGACTTATAAAATTGATACTTGTCGCTTCCTAGCCAGGCACTCAGCATTATTAGGATAGGGCAAGGACTGGTTGGCTCAGTGTCAGGATAATGTGACCGGGATATCAGGGCATGGTTCTGGCAACCTGATCTCCCAGTGGGGCAGCACTATAAAGTCACAATGAGTGCGTACTGTCACAAGTCGGTCCTTGTTCTGATATGATCTTAGATGTTGCCATGACGTAAAACTCCAAGCGGAGTTAATGGCACTGGGTAGAAACTTACTGCGCATGCTCTGTGAGAAAAGCCTTGCATGGCCCTCCTTCCTAGTAGCTAGCTTACTTGCTTTATAGTACAATTGATCTAATATATGCACTTTCTTTTAGGTAAAAAATACCACAACAAAACATGCTTGTTTCTAAGGCATGGCCCTGTCAATCTTGAGCCCGATTCAATCGTTTTTAATATAGCAATTTTGAAGAAAAATAGAAGCACCCAAAATAAAATTCTCCCTCACCGAATTTCAATGGCTTGCCTGTTATTTTGGGGGGTGTTTGCAGCCTAACATCTAAGCTCAGTTTTACAGTCAATTGACACATGACACATTTCTCTGCTAAATGAAATTTAAGTAAAATAACATGCAGTGCCAAATTTCTTGAACAAAATTAGGGGAAAAAACCTTACACAAAACACTTGCCCATTCACCCAAAATTCTAACAAGGACACTACAGAGCCTATTACACGTGATAACGGGTTATTAAACACAACTCTCTCTCTCTCTTACACCTCACAGATTCTGGCAACAAGACGCTGTCGCCCTCCGTGCTGCAGTACCTGAAGGACGTCGGCCAGCAGATCATGGCGGTGAGCAATAGCCTGTCGATTGTCAACGCTGCCGCCAAGGTGAACGAGACCGTGACGGCGAGGGGTGACCGCCGCAACGGGGGAGGCGAGTCAGTGTTCTGATAGCACACTCCATCTTATTGGCTCGACACGCATAATAACATCCGCATGGTGTGAACAAACACTTTAGAGACCACCCAGACCTTTACTGCTCACGCATCACCTCCATGTAGGGATGCTTTCTGCTTGGCCGAATGACACAAGTGCCAGTTGAATTCGTCAGAATGTAGTTCGATAGTGATTAACAAAATTACTCTGGATGTTTTCAATACAAAATTAAATGAAAGGGACACAATTTTATCGCAAAGCGCTTTAGAATGGGTCTTGGTAGTAAAGAGCGCTCTATTGTCACCGCCTGTATTAATGCGTCCTTGTAGCAGAATGCCACCTGCATTATTACTTCCGTTAGACAGGACACCACCTACATTTCTTCATTTAGCATCTCTATATTACAGAGATATTTTTCCATTATTAATTTTTTTTTTAAATTTCAATTTAAAGTTGGGAATAAACCGGTTAAATAGCTTAACCGGATAATGGAAAAAAGATCAGATGATGAATGTACTTACTACATTAAAGCTGCATAGTCCGATGAAAACATCAAATTTTCAAAACCAAAACAATTATCTAGATTTTGTTCTACATATCTAACTTAGATACTGCTGCATTTATTAAACATTTGTCACCAGATGGAAAGGAATACTGGGGAAATTTAATGGAACTTGTTAGTGCAGAAGCCTATGGTGTCAGAGTTTTAGCGTGCTTGCCAAAACTAATTTTGTATGTTTGCACTTCAAATCACTCAAATGTTTGCTATTTAAAATAAAAGTTACTTTTCAGACTAAAGTAATGTAGGTTATAACCATCAACCTAATATATTTATCTCAGAAAATTACAGAAACTCAAAACCATCGGACTATGCAACTAATATTTAATATAATAATAATAAGTTTGAAAGGAATCACTACTTTGTTTCTGAGTGGTCAGCTCTTAGAAAAATTTGAGGAAAGAATTATGTGTTGGCAATACTACAGTGTTATACTGATAGGTGGCGCTGTGAATGGGTTAACGGAGTGGTGAACTGATAGATGGTGCTGTGAATGCAGTGGTGAACCGATAGGTGGCGCTGTGAATGGGTTAATGCACTGGTGACCGAATATAGGTGGCACTGTGAATGGGTTAACGCAGTCATGAACCGATAGGTGGCGCTGTGAATGAGTTAATGCAGTGGTGACCGGATATAAGCAGCGCTGTGAATGGGTTAATGCAGTGATGAACTGATAGGTGGCGCTCTGAATAGGTTAATACAGTGGTGAACTGATAGGTGGCGCTGTGACTATGTTAATACAGTGGTGAACTGATAGGTGGCGCTGTCAATAGGGTAATACAGTGGTGAACTGATAGGTGGCACTGTCAATAGGTTAATACAGTGGTGAACTGATAGGTGGCGCTGTGAATGGGTTAATGCAGTGGTGAACTGATATAGATGGCGGTGTTAATAGGTTAATACAGTGATGAACTGATAGGTGGCGCTGTGAATGGGTTAACGCAGTCATGAACTGATAGGTGGCGCTGTGAATGAGTTAATGCAGTGGTGACTGGATATAAGCAGCGCTGTGAATGGGTTAATGCAGTGATGAACTGATAGGTGGTGCTGTGAATAGGTTAATACAGTGAACTGATAGATGGCACTGTGAATAGGTTAATACAGTGGTGAACTGATAGGTGGCGCTGTGAATGGGTTAATGCAGTGGTTAATGGATATAGGCGGCGCTGTGAATAGGTTAATACAGTTGTGAACTGAATGGGTTAATTAAGGATCAACAAGATTTAAAAAGGAAATGTACACCCAAAAAAATATTAATCAGATAAACAAGTAAGTGAAAAGGTTTGGGTGGCCTTTAAGGGAGAAGACTGGACCAAATAGTTATATATATATATATATATATATATATATATATATATATATATATATATATACAGTAAATCCTCTCTAACCGACCACCGCCACAGATTGACCACTTCCCTATCTCGATCGCTTTATTTGAGTCCCAAACAATCGCCCATGCAATACCATTGTACCGAAATGAAAAACTCCCTAAACCGACGATCTCCCTAAATGCACCATTTAAAGTCGGTCCCATGGTCGGTCGATTTAGAGAGGTTTTATTGTATATCAATTATGCTGGGCTCTCACCAGGCCGACAAAGCGATGACCGACACTGTCCTGTCAGCTGCTGTTGGCAGAACATGGGGGAGTGTAGGAGTCTGATCTGACCTCTCAGGTAAGGAGACACATAGACAGGTGGGCGTAGGTAGGGTGATGACATTAGGGAGCCTAGGTGGTGTAATGGTTATCACACTAGTCCTGGAATGCAAGAGATATGGGTTTGATTCCTGCTCTAGGCGCAATATTTCCAATTTTCATCATCCCACACACACACACGCCACACACACACACACAAGGCAGAGACTGTTGGTGCAGGACTGTGGTCGGGTGTTGGTCGGTGCCTGTCGGGCTAGTCTGTGGCCTGTCTGGCTGGTCTGTGGCTGTCGGACTAGTCTGTGGCCTGTCGGGCTGGTCTGTGGCCTGTCGGGCTGGTCTGTGGCCTGTCGGGCTGGTCTGTGGCCTGTCGGGCTGGTCTGTGGCCTGTCGGGCTGGTCTGTGGCCTGTCGGGCTGGTCTGTGGCCTGTCGGGCTGGTCTGTGGCCTGTCGGGCTGGTCTGTGGCCTGTCGGACTAGTCTGTGGCCTGTCGGGCTGGTCTGTGGCCTGTCGGGCTGGTCTGTGGCCTGTCGGGCTGGTCTGTGGCCTGTCGGGCTGGTCTGTGGCCTGTCGGGCTGGTCTGTGGCCTGCATTATGCTAACATTCCGATAGTTGCATTTGATTGTGGTAAGTAGTTTATGTGAGCCTCTGTAAGTTATGAGATGAGTCATATTGTGTGAGGGTCCTTGCATGATTATATTATATTGTAATGTTGTTAATTTTTTTCTTCTATTTAAAACTAATTAAATTAATAATATTTGTTTTATTATTACCATCCATCTGGCATCAAGTATACGATTGAGGAAACTGTCACATTTGGTTTTGAGATAATCGATGAACTAAGGATTTTGTTCTTTTAAAGAAAACTATTTTTAAATAACCTAATGAGGGATATTGGGTCATTAGTTAATTAATTAATCAATCAGGGATGAAAGACATCCGCCATTTCGCGGATTTCCGTGCTTTTTAAAATATTGATCGATTAACAGTAAATAAAATGTCAAGGAATAGGGGTGTACAGTAAAAACCTCTCTATGTCGACTCCGCCACAGATCGACCACTCCCCATATCGATCGCTTTCTTTGGGTCCCAACAATACCATTGTAAGGATATTCTAACTCACTAAACCGACCACCTCCCTAAATGGACCACTTAAAGTCGGCCCATGGTCGGTCGATTTAGAGAGGTTTTACTGTATATGATTATGATTCGGTTAGTTTAAATCCTGTTCTTTTATGACCTTAGATGTTTCTAGAATATAAAACCCAAACAAGTTTGGAATGCGCGATAATATAGCTACAACAAGAATAATTGAAATTGAAATTGGACTTCAGCATTTTTCCTACGATTCCCTGACAGTGCTAAGTCTATGGAGAGAAATCCGCGCTTTCGCGGAAATTCGCCACTGATTTGTTCTGTCGGAACTCGGTAGGTGACGCCAAGGTCTCGCCCAGATTTCCGCGTTTTTTATGCCGAAATCCACTTTCATCCCTGAATTAATTAATAGAACTTGCGTAAATAATCCATATTGCTTGATAGGTATGCATAGAGGGGTGTCAGTCATCAGGGTTTTAGGGTTGTGTTTTCTGTATCCAAGCTTTCTGGGGTTTGTGAAAGTTACAATTTAGTTTTGTGTCAAAACCCTAAATAATCTGGAAGCACATGTTGGTTCATGAATATTTCCTAATTTCATAACCCCCCCCGCCCCACCCTCCTCATGAAAATTGTAAGAAAAGAGTCATGTATATATAATTCGAATTTTAGGGTTTAAACTCAGGATCATCAATAAATAACAACAACTTACGGCGGAGAATTTTAAGAACTATTATTAACGTGTTTGAATACTCATCAGATGAATGTTATTAAAACATTTCCAGTGCTAAATAGGTATCATCTACCCAGACATGTGCATGGCGAACAATGGGTTTTGTTGTGTTTTAAATTGAAATATGGGTAATTTTTTCTTGCGTGTACCATGTATACAACATTACTAGACAGGATGATCGAATGAGTAAGGACACTCGCTTCCAACGCAGGTGGTAGTCGATAGGATCCCCATGTGGCCGAGTCAAACAAAAGACTTACAAAATTTATACTCGTCGTTACCTAGCCTGGCATTTGACGTTACTGAGATAGGATAAGGAGCAGACGAATGAGGAAAATCTTTTATCCGCAGTTGAAATTTCCCCCACTTAATCAACGAATGTAACAAGTTAACAAAATATTTTATCATGGTTAAATGAATTTGGTTGTTGATCCTATTCTTGCCTTTGTTCCAAGTTCGAGAGCAACATGACAGATATATATATATACTTCTATAGAAATATGGGAAAGATGTATTGCTTTTTGCAGGTTTCAACTATTTTTTGCACTTATATATGAATTAAATGACATTGTACGGTTAATTTTGCCCGGCAATATATTTTTTCGTTTATGAACAAATCCTTTAAAAATAACACTATTGGTGTGTATGGTACTGTTTCAAATATAGCACATACCTATCTGTTTGATTGGCATATAATTTATTATTCTTTTTAAAAGATAGCTGTGAATTTACCTAGAACAATTATGGATGAAGAATCTCGCAGTGTTTTCGCTTTCAGTTCTTGTGTCAAATGTGAAAGTGTAAAATTAATAAACGGTATTACAGCATCTGAATACGCCCGTGTTGGCTTTGTTTCGTGTTGACCTGGGTTCCCGCGGATCCTTATAAAGTCTTAAATTAATTAGTCAATTTTCAAGGCCTTAACAAGTTTTAAATATGGTAACTTCTGTGAAAGGTCTTAAATGGTCTTAAATTGGATTTGGTCACCATAATATTTTTTCGAGATGTTTAACCAGCTATCTTCACAAAGCACAAATGACATGGAGCTGAAATGTCTTGAAGTTGACACCACAGTCTACAGACCATAGTGTACTGATCACAAATATGTACGTTACATTTCCCACAAAAATAGGTCTTAAATTGTATGAAAATTGGCATTAAAAAGGTCTTAAATGTCATTGGTTGATAGATGCAGGGACAACGACAGTATTTCCTCATAAGACCCAGTTTACCAATCTCCAAGCACAGTTTTGTTTCGTGTTGACATGATAAGACAACGACAGTATTTCCTCATCAGAGCCAGTCGTCCCAGTTTACCAATCTCCAAGCACAGTTTTGTTTTGTATTGACATGATGAGACAACGACAGTATTTCCTCATCAGACCGAGTCATCCCAGTTTATCAATCTCCAAGCACAGTTTTGTTTCATGTTGACATGATGAGACAATGACAGTATTTCCTCATCAGACCCAGTCATCCCAGTTTATCAAGCTCCAAGCACAGTTTTGGTTCATATTGACATGATGAGACAGTGACAATATTTCCTCATTAGATCCAGGCATCCCAGTTTGCTAATCTCCAAGCACATTTTGACTAAAGTACATTATGTGCGGTAACAGCCACGTTGCTCGAATATAAGTAAGAGTACTGGCTGACTTCCCGTATGTCATAGATTTATACCCCGGCCGAGTCAAACCAATGACTTATAAAATTGATGTTTGTCACAACCGAGCCTGACACTCGGCATTACTAGGATAGGGCAAGCACTGGTTGCTCAGGATCAGGATAATGTGACTGAGTGGGATATTTGGTGATGGTGCTGGTGGCCTGGCCTCGACAGTGGGGCAGCACTATAAAGTTGTTATGAGTGTGCACTGTCAATAGTTGGTACCTGTGCTAATATGAACGTAGATGTTGTTAGGTCATAAAACAGCAAACACATGTTTTGGATAGATAGGGGGCCTACAGTTACATAATTTTGTCAAAATTAAGAACACCCACCCCCACACCCACCCCTTGTAACACTAGACCATACGCCACATAATACTTGGACCTACACCCCCGACCCCTAAGCATTGCGTAATATCTGAATGACCCCTAATTCACAGAATGAATGGTTATAATGTTTTCATAATTAAGCAATACTTTCCTTGAATACATCCATCACTGAATCTGAATACAAATATAATTAGGCAATAAAATTCAGAAAATGGTGTTCAATATTTATTTCGGTAGAATTTTGTTGTGCCTCTGAAATAAAGTGGGATTGTCTTATTTTATGTGCATTCAGTCTGAATATGATCATAAATTTGTGCGCGCTTTCAATCTTTAAATGGGGGTGTGTGCTTCTATTGGGTAGCGTGCTTCTATACTCGCCTGCAATGTAGTCATTCACTGACCACTTGCCTCTTAAATTAAGAATGTATGTGTTCATTTAATTTACCCAGCCTTTCACCACTTTTTCTAGTGGGTTGTTCTTCTCCCCTACTCTGCAGAGGGGTGAATCTTTTATCTACACTCCTTTCTGAGGGACCAGCTGAACTAGGAATACCAATCTGACTGCCACTCTCCTTATTTGGGGCGATGACCTACTTAGGGAGGTCACGTGATTTTCGAATGTTTATGTCCGTAGCCCTCTGCTATGCCCACCTATCAGGACTCAGATTAGATTCTACTTAGTGACGCCATGTGGTGAATGGTCACGTGATGTATATTTACACAGCACTGAGGGGTCAGTTGCCATGGTAACTGAGCTGTCAATCACTGTGGCTAATACTGACTGTTTGAATCAAATGATTTGCAACTAGGAGCTATAAGCCTTAGGCAGCATATATCATTTTCCAACAAGTGGTTCTTTGTATGTGTTAGATATCCATAAGGATATGGAGCAAATAAGATGTTTGTTTGTTTGTTGTTGTTTTACGTCCTAGCAACATCTAAGGTCATATCAGGACAGGTACCGACGTGTGACAGTGTGCACTCATGATTACTTTATACTGCTGCCCCACTGGAAGACCAGGTCTCCAGGACCAGGACCTGATATCCCACTCAGTCGCATTATCTTGACACTGAGCCAATCAGTCCTTGCCCTATCCTAATAATGCCGAGCGCCAGGCTAGGAAGCGACAAGTATCAATTTTTAAGTCATTGGTTTGACTCGACCAGGGTTCGAACCCACGACCCCACGATCTACCAACACGGGAGACGGACGCTCTAACCCATTCGGCCATCCCGACTGGTCAGAGCAAATACGATGATGAGGATGATGAGTAAGCATGTAATTTTAGAATATATATATATATACATATGAAAAGCTTGATAAGCGCCAATAAAAAAATTGAATTTACAATGCCAATGCCAAGTTTGTAGATTACATTTTGGAAAAGAGCTCTTCATATATATATATATATATATAATATGTAAACATTTCTCCGAGCCAGTGCAGGCAAGGTCCCGTGCAGGAGGCGGTGTGGTGCATGATGAGGGTTCCCCCCCCCCACCCGGATGGGGGGAGGGGTGTGGGGGGGGGGGGGGAGTGCAGGGCACTACAGGCATTATTACACACGATAAAGGGTTTATCACTATCCATATACAGTATAACCCCGATAAACCAAATTTGAAGGGTTCCTAGAAATTTGTTTGGATTAACCGATCATTGGTTTAACCAAGCTTTGACTTTGACTTGGCTATGGCAAAAATGTGGATGCATTATGAATTTAATATGCCATGTATGTGGACACTTTGATTATTGTTTTTTTATATACAGTATAACCCCATTAAACCAAGCTCAGTTAAGCAAAATGATCGGTTAATACAAACGTTTTTCGGCGGCCCAGCAAAATACTACCATTTATCATATAAAAAAGTCAGTGGGGTCTCAGATGACCGACCGTATACCCACATGAAAGTTTTTGTGTAACCATACCGGAAGTGGCCTGGGGTCTGACAATTTTGTTTGGATTAACCGATAATTTGGATTAACTGACTTTGGTTTAACCAACTTTTTTATATGATAAATGATAATATTTTGCCGGGCCACCAAAAAAAGTTAGGATTAATCGATCGTTTGGTTTAACCGAGCTTGGTTTAACTTGGTTTAACAGGGTTATACCGTGTATATATATATATATATATATATATATATATATATATATGAAGAGCTCTTTATATATGTTTAGCTCTTTTTCAAATCACGATCTACAAACTTGGCATCAGCATTGCAAACTCATATTTTGGATTGGCGCTTATCACGTCTTGGAAAGAGCTGTTCATAATATGTAAATATATATATACACATATGTATATATATATATATATATATGTGTATATATATATATATATGTATATATATATATATATGTATATATATATATATATATATATGAGTCAGCCTCACGAAAACGGGCCAATCGGTGGTCAAGTGAAGATGTCGGCATCGCAATTCTTAAAAGTGTAGTGCATTTCTTTGTTTCATATTAAATTATCCTAGAAACAAATAAGGTTGTTGTATTTTCTTGACCTTTACATTCAGTATAAATTTATGGACTTTCCAACATCTCTGTCAATGCTAAACTATAATTATACCGATCGACGCCAACATCCAATGATCGACGCTGACAACTTTAACAGATGTCAGCATCGCAATTCTTAAAGTCTAGTGCATTTCTTTGTTTTATATTAAATTATCCTAGAAACAAAAAAGGTTGTTGTATTTTCTCGACCTTTACATTCGGGATAAATTTAAAGACTTTCCAACACCTCTGTCAATGCTAAATTATAATTATACCGATGGACACGGACATCCATGCTCGACGCCAACAACTTCCCCCAATTGGCCTCTTTTCGTGATCCTGACCCATATATATATATATAAGGCCGGACCTATATATAGGTCCGGCCTTAGGAGATTTGAGACCCAATTGGGAACATTTTTGGCAGGGCCTCCAGGTTCACAGCCAAGGAAAGTTTTCGGGAAATGATTTACAAGACTAGAGTATATTATGCTAGTGCCAGGCCCCCTTGTAATCGGGAACAATTGGTCCAATTGACTTAAAGCCATGTGGTATAGAGATCTTTTTGGTGAGATTGGTACAGGCATAGATGAATGGTTAGTGAGGCGGATGCATATAGCAGGCGCCAACAGTCGAGATGGTAGAGTCAGACCGACACAGTCAAAAACTGAGGAAGGCGAAAATGCGCTTCCAGTATTTATACTCGTATAACTATAATTCTCTATTCTCTATTCTCCTCTATTCTCAACTGTCCTCTGGTTACAGAAAGAGAGGTCACCCTCGTCTCCGGTTCAAGGATACCATCAAGAGAACCCTGAAGCTGAGAGACATTAAGACTGACTCATGGACGCAACTCTCACAGCAGAGAGCTAAAGGGAGAGCGGCAGTCAAGTAATGAAAGCAGTCTTTGTCGCATCGTGACCGACAGCATGATGATGATGATGATAACTATAATTCTTATGTGATGTATAACGAATTATGCAAGTATAAAGATACATAAGGGTTAATTATTTCTTATTTGTTATACTCCGTAAGACCAACACTGTACAGGTGGCTCCACCTACCCTCCTCTCCTCCACTGGATGTAGACCAGTGTCAGTCGCACCGGAGGATTTTTTCTGGATTGTATATGAATTATAGGAGTATAAATGCCCCAGTATTGTTACTTGCATAGTTCTTATGCATATATATACATATATATTTATATATATATGTATATATACTATAAGAATTATACAAGTAAAAATACTAGAAGCGCAATTTCCCGTTCCTCAGTGTTCGATATATATGCATATATATACATATATATGTAGATTGGAGGTGATGGTCAATTTGGTAGAGTGCAGGCCTCCCATGCAGAAGGTCAGGACTTTGAATCCCAGCCAAGTCAAACCACTGACTTATCAAATTGATACTTGTCGCTACCTAGCCTGGCGTTCAGCATTAATGGGATAGGACAAGGACTGGTTAGCTCAGTATCCGGATATTGTGACTGTGTGGCTATTGGGGCATGGTGTTGGTGGTCTGGTCTCCCAGTGGGGCAGCACTATTAATTCACCATGAGTGCACACTGTCACAAGTTAGTGCACATCTTGATATAACCTTAGATGTTGCTGGACATAAAACAACAAACAACAAACCATATGTATTTGTTATATATATGTGTACTATATACATATGCATATGTATATATCTATATATGTGTGTATATATATATATATGCAGTATAAGCCATTATTCGACTATAATAAGCCAGAAGATCCTATCTATTCCACAGCCACTAAGTCATCGATTGGTTAAATCTGTTCATTAGGTCATCTACTGGCACCACCTCACCTCCTCATGTGGTACCACCTTCTCGCCCATGCCTCAGCGGCCATTACGCTCACTGACTGTACCGGTGAAAATGTTTAAATATTATATATATATATATGTATATATAATCATTAATATAAATATATTTATATATAATCACAAATATAAATATATTTATATATATTATAATCATCATCATCATCATTTCATGAAAGCTGCCTGCAAAAGTGTTGAAGTGCTGCTGGCTTTTGCAAGTTACCAGCGGCACTCTCTCGGGGAGCAAATAGAGGTTTCATACCGGCAAGAAACATGTCCAGACAGGCACAAAACTATTTGTCCCTGGTCGGGAGATGTTGGGAGTTCCATACATCAACCGCCCTTGATGCTGCCACAGTGACATGGTTTTCTTTTTCAGGGTTTGCTACCTTAGCCTTCGGTTCTGTCAAGAACCTGTACCACAAGGCAGTGGTTTACAACTCTGCAGGGCAGGGGCGT
The DNA here is from genome assembly GCA_030323885.1 of Branchipolynoe longqiensis. Lineage (NCBI taxonomy): Eukaryota > Metazoa > Annelida > Polychaeta > Phyllodocida > Polynoidae > Branchipolynoe > Branchipolynoe longqiensis. Next base: position 2,990,518 of record CM059198.1, read on the forward strand.
CAAACTCCCTGAGGTATTGCAATATCTGCACACCTGCAATACCTGCATACCCATAAGGCATATGATGGTGGAAAATGACTCATATAACAAAGAAGAAATATTCGGCAATCTCTCAGTCCTGGTAGCGTTTCGCCAACATAGTGATCGAGATTTACAGAACAATAGCTGTAAGTGGCTCTCTTTGTGGCTATTATAATATATAATATAATATTGATATATATAATGTATATATATATATAATTCCAGTTATACCTCTAATGAGGAAAGTGACACCTCCTCGCAGGTAATGTGTCATAATGACATTGCACTAATGACCTCTGACGTCACAGCCTCAGGCTGACAACTGGCCGCGTCTCTCACGCTGCGCACAGGAAACCCAGTTGAAAACAAACTCGCGCATGCGGCCAAGATTTTGTTGTCGTATTTTTTGTGATCTTGTTTACACTATCCCCCATTTGTGACTGTTGATTTTGGCAAACTGGAGAACCGAGCACTACGCCATGCACAAGTTTGCTTATATTTTAACTGAATATCAAATAACTGATTGATTGATTGATTGATTGATTGGTGGTTGCTTTACACCGTGTCGGCAGCATAGGCCATATTCACGGCGAGAATTTTTTTTTTTTTTTTTCAAACCATCGCCTTTAGATGTAAAAGCAGACAATTATGTGCCAATAGACACTCATTAAATTAGAAAGCTCACAATCATATATTTGTGGTAAAGGGAAACAAATTCCCATAGAAAAAGAAAAGTTTTATTAATAAGTGATAGAATTTATTTAGTAAACTATATGAGTTGGTACAGTCCAGCTGCCCTCAAAAAGGCTAAAATGTTTTCTTGTTTTACTAGTTATCAAATAACTAGGTTGCAATCAAAAGGGGAAAAAAGAAATATTTGGCATTATTCATTCATATATAATATCTGTTATATATATATACATATATATATATATGTATATATGAAGAGTTCAGGCGCAAAATCCCATAAATGCCAACCCAGAAATTTAATTAAAATATAAGATTTTTACCTGAGGGTAATTTTAATTCTCACTAATTCCACTTTGCTCTGATGAAATGGTTATGGAGCAGTGAACAGAAAAATAGGAATTTAAAAAACCCAACCTTTTGAAGGTTTGATTTCAATGTTCATTTCAATTTTTGCATTGGCATTTACTGGATGTTGTGCCTGAACTCATATATTTGAACAAATAATGATATATATGGACATTTCTATTGATATATTATATATATGATAATATTACATACCGGACGCGGTGCCCGAATCGGTAGAGCGCACGCTTCCCGTGCGGAAGGTCGGGAGTTCGAATACCAGTCTAGTCAAACCAATTACTTATCAAATGTTATACTTGTTGCTACCTATTCTGGGGCTTGGCAATACTAGGATAGGACAAGGACTGGTTAGCACAGCACCAGGATAATGTGGCTGTGGGGTAGCAAGTAATGGTGCTGGTGGCCTGGTCTCCCAGTGGGGCAGCACTATAACGTTGCTCTGAGGGTGCACTGTGATAAGTTGGTACCCATCCTGATCAGATGATATGGCCTTAGATGTTGCTAGGCCGTAAAGCAACAAACAAATATTATATATATTACTATTAGGGGATATGGACATAACTCTTCTAAAAGTAACAATACCTACGCATGTACATCTATCTATTTAATTTTAGTTCATGTGGTATCATCATGCTGTCGGTCGCGATGCGACAAAGACTGCTTTCGTTACATTTTATGAAAGCTGCCTGCAAAAGTGTTGAAGTGCTGCTGGCTTTTGCAAGTTACCAGTGGCACTCTCTCGGGGAGAAAATAAAGGTTTCACACCGGCAAGAGCATGTCAAGACAGGCGCAAAACTATTTGTCCCTGCAGTGGCTGGTCGGGAGTTGTTGGGAGTTCCATACATCAATCGCCCTTAATGCTGCCACAGTGACATGGTTTTCTGTTAGGGTTTGCTCCCTTAGCCTTCGGTTCTGTCAAGAACCTGTACCACAAGGCAGTGGTTTACAACTCTGCACGGCAGGGGGGTCAAACTCCCTGAGGTATTGCTATACCTGCAATACCTGCATTCATGTGGTATATAAAGACATTATATCAATATTATTTAATGGAGGGCCTATAGCTTTCGTCCAGAAATGCTCGATCCCCCCGCTCTCTGGAAATGCAGCAGCCTGGGTGACTCGCGTTTGCACTCAGGTAGGCAAACCCGCTGCTAACCCCACCATCACCTCACTCTCATCGGAGATTTTGACCATACATCTTGTTTTCACAGGCACCACCAAGAGGCGCCACCAGTCGAGCTAGTTGAGTCAGAGCAGGGTAGTCGATGACTGTGCATGGGAGATTTAAATTAGTTCATGGTTGTTTGTTGTTGTTTTATGTCCTAGCAACATCTAAGGTCATATCAGGACGAGTACCGACTTGTGACAGTGCGCACTCATGGTGACTTTATAGTGCTGTCCAACTGGGAAACCGGGCCGTCGGCACCATGACCTGGTATCCCACTCACTCACATTATCCTGACACTGAGCACACCAGTCCTTGCCCTGTCCTGATAATGCCGAGCGCCTGGCTAGGAAGCGACAAGTATACATTTTTAAGTCATTGGTTTGACTCGACCAGGTTCGAACCCACGACCCCACGATCTACCAGCACGGGAGATGGACGCTCTAACTCATTCGGCCATTCCGTCTGGTCTAAATTAGTTCACTTCTGGTGTTTATACTCACATAATTTGCATACAGCATATACATAGATCTCCTAAAACTATACAATCCACTATGGTGGTTGTTATGCCAGCGTTCCTGGCATTGCTTTTCTAAACTAGATGAGATATTGGTTTGGTTTATTGGGGTTTTACATCCAAGAAGCATCTACGGTCATACAAGGACGGGTTCCAGCTCATCTTTCATGTTCAATTGTCTATTCGATTGATTACTGAGGATCTGGTTGATTATTATATATTAATGAATTATTCATTTAATTTGCTCGCATAGCTTCATGCTCATGTCAGAATTTGCTTTCGGATGCAACCTCAAGAAATGATTACGTAACAGGGCTATGCCGACGGTTGGGTGGGTGGTTGTTGGAGTTTTACGTCATGGCAACATTTAAGGTCATATCAGGACGGGTACCGACTTGCGACAGTGCACACTCATGGTGACTTTATAGCGCTACCCACTGGGAAATCAAGCCACCAGCACCATGACCCAATATCCCAATCAGTTATATTATCCTGGCATACTGACCTAACCAGTCCTTGCCCTATCCTATTTATACTCAGCGCCAAGCTAGGAAGTGACAAGTATCAATTTTGTAAGTCATTGGTTTGACTCGACCAGGAATCGAACTCTCAATGTCTCGATGTCTCGCACGGGAGGCTACCGATTCGGCCACCGTGTCTGATGCTATGCCGATGGAGTTGATTGTCATGGGAATAAAGTTATGTTCTTCCTACCTCTGCTTCCTCGTTCCTCCCTGCTCAAGCCAGTACCGATCTTTGCATGGTTGCACTTCAATCACCTCAAAATGTATTCAGTTAAAATAAAAGTTACTTCAATTTCAAACTAAAGTAAAGTAGCTTGGTCTAACATACTGTCGTGGGGGCGATGAAAATGGGAAATATTGCGCCTAGAGCGGGACTTGAACCCACATCTCTTTGCATTCCGGGATAGTGTGCTAACCATTACACCACCTAGGCTCCCTGATATCACCACACTACCCAAGCCTACCTGTCTATGCAGTTACTTGCCTGAGAGGTCAGTGTAGACTACTACACTCGTCCCCCCTGGAATTGTAAGTCTTTTAATCCTTGCAATTACATACGTACAGGCAATGCATTAACACATACATACACAGGGTAGGTTCAACAACCATACAGCGCATAGCTTGTACAGGATCCTGGTCACGGCAACCAGTGTCATGGGGGTGATGAAAATGGGAAATATTGCGCCTAGAGCGGGACTCGAACCCACATCTCTTTGCATTCCGGGCCAGTGTGCTAACCATTACACCACCTAGGCTCCCTGATATCACCACACTACCCACACCTACCTGTCTATGTGGTTACTTGCCTGAGAGGTCAGTGCAGACTACTACACTACTTACCTCAGAAATTCAAAAGCATCGGACTATGCCACTTTAAAAAGAAAAAAAGAAGGAAAAAAGAAAAAGGCCTCCAAAAGAATATCTACAGTAAAACCTCCCTAACCGACCACCTCCACAGATCGACCACTCCCCTGTATCGATGGCTTTATTTGGGTCCCTACAATACCATTGTAACGATATTCTAACTCCCTAAACCGACCACCTCCCTAAACGGACCAATTAAAGTCGGTCCCAAGGTTGCTCGATTTAGAGAGGTTTTATTGTATAAGTATTAGCAAGTCCTCAACCACCAAGCTAAACCAGACAGAAGGGATGGCCGAATGAGTTGAGCGTCTGTCTCCTGTTTTGGAGATCGGGGAATCCGAACCCATGGGTTTGTGGGTTCGAACCCTGTTCGAGTCAATCCAATGACATTAAAATTTATACTTGTCGCTTCCTAGCCAGGCACTCAGCATTATTAGGATAGCGCAAGGACTGGTTGGCTCAGTGTCAGGATAATGTGACTGAGTGGGATTTCAGGTCCTGGTGCTGGTGGCCTTAGTCACCATGAGTGCGCACTGTCACAAGTTGGTACCCATCCTGATATGACCTTAGATGTTGCTAGGATGTAAAACAACAACAAAACAAGCCACCGAGCTATGGAAACCACACACAAAAGTCGATGGTGTATTAGTAAGACGACGAAGACCCATTCTAGCCTACAGGGGTCGTCACTAGGTCAAAGGTCACTCACCCCTTGAAGGGTCATTGTTGTAGTACGCCATGTCGCCAACAGGTGACGTGTGTCCGTCACGTGACAAGTTGCACCAATAGGAGAGCGAGAGAGAGTGTGGGGTGGGGTGGGGGGGTCACGTGATCTAACTCTCGGAGAGCTACTTGGCCTTTGCGCATGCGCACACAAACTCTCAGAAGGTGTAGGGTTCGCAAACTGGGCTTTTCAAATTTTCATTCCCGGAGGAAGCTTCTAGGACTTAGAAGGCGACTGGAGTAGGCTGCAAAGAAACTGACAATCCAAGATGGCCGACACGCAGCAGGGACGACATGCCAAAGTGAAGGAGGTGAGTGAGGACGTGATCTGATTGGTTTAACTTTAAAGTTGCTCAGTCCGATGGTTTTTGAGTTTCTGTCACTTTTTTGGATGAATATAGTAAGGCGATTGTTATAATCTGACCTTACTTTAAGTTTGAAGTAACTTCTATTTATAATCTGACTTAACAATTGATACTTGTGGCTACCTAGCCTGGTGCTCGGTATTACTAGGATAGGGCAAGGAGCAGTGGAATGAGGAAGACCAATTGTCTGCGATTGAAATTTCCCTTGCTTAATCAAGTAATATACACACACACAAAAGGCGAACTTTTGAGATATTCAAAGTGCAAACAGTTAAAACTAATTTTGGCAAGCATGTACAAACTCTTGACACCATAGGCTTCATTAGCCCCGTTTACACGGGCGATTTAAAACGTTTCATATGAACCCATTTGCCTAGATCGACTCACATTTGCCGTGTAGACGCAGTTCTGTGGTGTTTTAGGGCTGAATCGCTTCATATGAAACGCCTCATCTATACCACCTCTGGAGGTGGTTTATTTGAAGCGATTCAGCTGATTCCCGGGCGGCGATAGTATAAAATAGTAGGGCTTGCCGGCAACAGGGGGAGCAGTAACTAGTCGCTTGTGCCCGGCAGTGTTAGGGCCCGATTAGGCCGAAATCTATTAAATGCGATCATATTTAACAGAATTAGATCCTCAAATAATGAAATTTAATTAAATTAACCTTAAATTCCAAGCGATATTAAAGTAGCAGCTTCATCGGCGTCGAATCGACGAGTGTAAAGTAAACCAATAGCAGTGCTTGCCGGCTACATGCGCACCACAGGCTGCTGGTTCCCGGCGCCAAAACACCTTTTAAATTCTGTCCGTGTAAACGCGCTTCAAAAACGCCTCATATAAATTGCTTTGTCTAGAACGTTTCACAATTTCCCATGTAAACACGGCTATAGTCTAGCGGTTAAGCCTAAAATATCAGAAGTATCGTTCACTTTTTTCAGGAAAGCACCAAATTTTGCACAGCTGTCGGATCGACCCATATGTTCACTTTTTTTAGATAAACCCCCAAAATCAGAGCCCCCTGATGGCTGCCATCTTGAATTCCAAGATAGCAGCCCAGTTGCACCTATTTTTCTCTACATTTCCCATACTATAGTAGATACAAACAACATTTCAAAGGCTATACCTATGTTTTCTGGGTCTAGGAATCCAATGGAATCAATTACAGAAGTGGTTGGTGATCGCCATTTTGGCTTCCAAGATGGCCACCCTTCTGCACCTATTTTTCTCAGCAGTAACAGGCTCTATTAAAATGGCCTATCATTCCCTTCTATGAAACACTTGCTTAAAGCCGCATAGTCCAACGAAGCATCAAATTTTCAAAACCAAAACAATTATCTAGAATTGATTTTGCATCTCTAACTTAGATAATGATGTACTTATTAAGCAGTTGTGGCAACATAGAAGGGAATACTGAGGCAATTTAATAGAATATGTGACTGCTGAAGCCTATGGTGTCAGAGCTTTGGTGTGCTTGTCAAAAGTAATTTGACTTATTTGCACTTCATATATCTCAAAACTTATCCACTTAAATTAAAAGTTATTTCAAGCTAAAGTAAAGGGCCCAGTCCTTACATGCGGTATGCGGTATGCGGTATGCGGCATGCGGTATGCGAATGGCATGATTCCTTACACGCGGTATGCAGCATGCGGCATGCGGCACACAACTGGCTATATTATTGCCAATTTATAGATAAGTATTCATATTTCTGTGAATCTGGTAGCTTTCTCACCTCCCTGCCATCCTCCCCTCGGCTTTCTCCCCTCCTCTCTCTTCCCCTCACGGCTTTCTCACCTCCCTGCCATCCTCCCCTCGGCTTTCTCCCCTCCTCTCTCTTCCCCTCACGGCTTTCTCACCTCCCTGCCATCCTCCCCTCGGATTTCTCCCCTCTTCTCTCTTCCCCTCATGGCTTTCTCACCTCCCTGCCATCCTCCCCTCGGCTTTCTCCCCTCCTCTCACTTCCCCTCATGGCTTTCTCACCTCCCTGCCATCCTCCCCCTCGGCTTTCTCCCCTCCTCTCTCTTCCCCTCACGGCTTTCTCACCTCCCTGCCATCCTCCCCTCGGATTTCTCCCCTCTTCTCTCTTCCCCTCATGGCTTTCTCACCTCCCTGCCATCCTCCCCTCGGCTTTCTCCCCTCCTCTCCCTTCCCCTCATGGCTTTCTCACCTCCCTGCCATCCTCCCCTCGGCTTTCTCCCCTCCTCTCTCTTCCCCTCACGGCTTTCTCACCTTCCCGCCTCCTTCCCCCTTATAAGCACACACTAATCACTATGTACACGGCACCCCTCTAGGCCGTTCCGTAATGCTTAGTCGCCTCTCCTAGTGTTAAACTAATGGACACATCAGACTCAGGTTTCTATTCGCACCCTGCGTGCCGCATACTGCATGCCACACCGATCGCTACATGGACTGATCGGAAAATGCATTCGCATTCGCATTCGCATTCGCATACCACATACCACATGTAAGGAATGTGTAGCCCATAGGTTTCAAGGCGTTTAGATTTTTTGTCGCATTCGCATTCGCATACCGCATACCGCATACCGTGTGTAAGGAATGTACCCTTAAGGTAGATTATAACAACCATTTTAATATATATATATTTTTTAAAGGCAGCAACTCAAAATCATCGGATTATGCAACTTTAATAAGTGCACCAGTATCTAAGTTGGATATGTAGAACCAAATCTATGTAATTAATTGCTTCGGTTTTGAAAATTTGATGTATTCATCGGACTATGCAGTTTTAAGCATGTTGAATTACTATAATTACTAGCAAGAATTTGAATGTTGTTATCCACTACCTCTGGCGACACTCTGCGGATGAATTTTACACTACAGAGTCGGATATTACTAGATACAGCAGTTAACTGTGTGGGTTTTCATTATTGTCGATTGCATTCATTGATTAAACACAGGAAATTCCAATCACCGACAATTGGTCTTCCCCATTCCACTGTTCCTTATCATATCCTAGTAATGCCGAATACCGGGAGCGACAAGCATACATTTTAAAATCATTTGTTCGACTTGGCCACCACTTGCTATCCAGACCGCACTTCGTCCACACCTCTCTCTATCTCCTCTCCACTGGCCATGCCTCGATAATGTCTGAAAAGAGTTCCAGGAGGGGGAGCCCACCAGAATTTCACTTTCTACTCTTACTCTGTCCGTGTCTTTGGCTCACCGGCTGGTGACCATAGAGCAAATAGACACGGTCCTTTGACTCAACTCTCCTCATTTCTCTTTCCTATACTCTACCCTTTTTTTTCTCTCCTTATCGTTTCTCTCGCTTTGTTCTTGTTGCTGGAACCGCTGGACCCACCATTACCCATCCCTTCCTCCTAAACCCTTGCTGCTGTCAACTGGATATGCGTGCTGTGCTACCGCCGGACCAGAGTGATTCCGGGCCGCCCCAAAGATTCGTTGTTTTAATTGTTGTAAAGACATCCCCAGCTTCTACAACCATCCCACCAGAAGATTAATCTTCAACCAAAGATTGGACCGATTTATCGGTGCCTCTCTATATTGCTGCAGTTCTGCAGCCGGTAATTATGCTGTCAGACTACGACGTTTCTCACTGGCGTGCCGGCAATGCGCAACATATTTGCAACCCCTCGAGAGACGTCCAACTTTTCGGCGTTTTGGGAGAAAGTTTGACGGGGCACAGCGTGTTAGTGGCGTGTTGGTGATGTGTTATTGGTGTGTCATTGGCGTGTTAGTAGCGTGTTATTAGCGTGTTATTAGCGTGTTATTGGCATGTTTGTAGCGCTGGTGGTGTGCTGGTAGTGTGTTGGTATCATGTTAGTACCATGTCAATGCGTACACACATGCCATCAACACGTCGGCAACACGTCCAGACCCGCCACCAGCACGTCCAGACATGCCAGCAACATGTCCAACGCGTCGAGAAACGCTGGAGCAACGCCAATTGCGCGTCCACTACCCGTCGGTGGGACGTTAACGACGCGCCGACGGAACGGTAGCAGTTTGGCGAAAAAAATGCCAACGTTAATCGTCGTTGATCAACGTTCTGCCAGCATTCCGCCGGTGTGCCGGCAACGGGTATCGACGTGTTGGTAATGCGTCCGTAATGCGCCCTCCAACCCCTTTCCGTGCGTCGGGGCGCGTTGAAAGCTTTCTGCAAGCACAAAACGATCGGCGCGACCCGACGAGTGCCGACGGCTGCCGACGTGTCGATTCACACATTGCTATCAGTCAACGTGTACCGACCTGTACCGACGGGCCGGTAACGCGCTGGGAACACGTCCCGATGCATGCCGACGTTTCGACCAAACAGGCAACACGTTGACGCGCGTTGGTGAGAAACGTCATAGTGTGACAGCACCATAACCGTTGTAAGGTTATTAAGCCCCCCAGAAGAAGACTTGGCCACTGTTCGAACCAGAGTTTAAAACTTGATGACTTGCCATACCGGAAGTGGGTTCAACTCATTCAGACATCCGCTCATTCACCCTTTATCAAATAGATTCCCCCCCCCCCCATTAAACGCCCTATTTGATATATTTGCACTTTCTTTCAATGTTTCAATTCTTTTTTTTTTTGGTACTGTAGTGGTCTGCACTGACCTCTCAGGCAAGGAGCCGCATAGACAGGTAGGCGTGGGTAGTGTGTTGATATCAGGGAGCCTAGGTGGTGTAATGGTTAGCACACTGGCCCGGGATGCAAAGAGATGTGGGTTCGAGTCCCACTCTAGACGCAATATTTCCCATTTTCATCACCCCCACGACACTGGTTGCCGTGACCATGATGCTATACAAGCTGCATGCTGTGTGGTTGTTGAACCTACCCTGTGTATGTAAGTGTGTTGCATTGCCTGTATGTATGTAATTGTAAGCATTATAAGACTTACAATTCCAGGGGGACGAGTGTAGTGGTCTGCACTGACCTCTCAGGCAAGGAGCCGCATAGACAGGTAGGCGTGGGTAGTGTGTTGATATCAGGGAGCCTAGGTGGTGTAATGGTTAGCACACTGGCCCGGGATGCAAAGAGATGTGGGTTCGAGTCCCACTCTAGGCGCAATATTTTCCATTTTCATCACCCCCACGACAGTACATTAGTTGTTTAAGCAGGGGAAATTTCAATCGTGGATGATTGGTCTTCCTCATTCCACTGCTCCTTGCCCTATCCTAATAATGCCAAGCGGCTGGCTAGGAAGCGACAAGTATAAATTTTTAAGTCATTGGTTTGACTCGACCGGGGTTCGAACCCACGACCCCACGATCTACCAAACACAGGAGACGGACGCTCTAACTCATTCGGCCATCCCGTCTGGTTAGTGTAGTTTTATTTTGATTAAGTTCCTTCTGAAATTAATGTGCATATTCATGGAATGTCAAAGACACTAGCAATGATATACATACTAGTTACAATACTTATGGACAGAATGAGATGACCAAATCGGTCAGAGTGTGGGGTTCGAGTATGGAAGATTGAGAGTTTGAAACCCAGCCGAGTGAAACCAATGCTGTACAAAATCTATACTTGTTGCCACCTAGCCTTGTGTTCGGCTTTACTAGGATAGGGCAGGGACTGGTTAGCTAAGTGTCAGGATAATGTGACTGAGTAGGAAACCGGGTCATGGTGCTGGTGGCCTGGTCTCGCAATGGGGCACCACTATAAAGTCACCATGAGTGCGCACTGTCACAAGTCAGTACTCATCCTGATATGACCTTAGATTGGTTTAACTCGGCTGGGATTCGAACTCCCGACCTTTCGCACGGGAACCCAGCGCTCTATCGATTTGACCACTGCCTCCCGGTAATGCTCACTGAAGGTCCCCCGTTAGGTCGCATAGAAGCGCGTTTCGTTTCCTCCTTTCTTCGCTGTTTACCCTCCTCGGCTGAGGGTCCATGGTGGGTGGGACCCTGTCCTGGCAAGGTGCCCACACACCTTCCCGCCGCTTGGGTCCACCTTGGCAACGGCTGGACTGGTCGGGGGGGGGGGGGGAGGTGGGGTTGGTTGGGTGTTGGAGTTTCACTTCCTGGCAACATCTAAGGTCATATCTAAGGTCATATCAGGATAGGCACCGACTTGTGACAGTGCGCACTCATGGTGATTGTATAGTGCTGCCCTACTGGGTCACCAGGCCGCTGGCACCATGACCTGATATCCCACTCAGTCACATTATCCTGACACTGAGCCAACCGGTCCTTGCCCTATCCTGTTAATGACAAATGCCGGGCTATGAAGCGATAAGTATCAATTTTATAAGTCATTGGTTTGACTCGACCAGGGTTCGAACTCCCAATCTCCTGCACCCGAGGCCCGCGCTCTACCTATTCGGGCATCGGGCCCGGTGGGAGGTGGGGTGTGTGGGGAGGTGGAGTGCAGGGGGTGGGGGGGGGGGGGGTAGGGAGGGAGGATGGTCGGAAGGCGCTATTGGAGTTGACGTCATGTCAACTCACAAGTTAACCATGCGTGACCTGTTGTGGTCGTAGTTGTAGTGGTGGTTGTAGGGCGGTCCTGAACAAAAATGCACAGGTGCCAAGAGCCCCGATTTGTTGGGAGTTCGCCCTAAAATAAAGCAAAAATAATCCCAATCTCGCCAAGTGTCCCGATTTGTTGGGAGATCTCCCTAAAATAGAGCAAAAATAATCCCAATCTCACCAAGTGTCCCGATTTGGTGGGAGATCTCCCGAAAATAGACCAAAAATAACCCCAATCTCACCAAGTGTCCCTGCCGCGCCCCCCCCCCCCCCCCACCCACTCTGCCCCACTCTGCAGTGATAGCATCACGGATAGTAGAGGGATAGATGGTTAAGTGACGTCATAAAAGACTGATAATTGGCCATTTTGAAAACATGATAATTGTCCATGTCATTCATATGATATAGTCTCGTACTAGTATGCCAGTGTCTACAGATATACACACCCTCTTATGATATAGAAGACTCTCGACTTGGGAAAGAATCTAAACAACGCAAATAAAGCTTTAATCCCAACTACTAGTTCGAGTAGTAATATTATTAGCAAGGATTTTATGTTGCCCCTATCATTGCTCATTACCATCATCATCATGCTGTTGGTCGCGATGCGACAAAGACTGCTTTCATTACTTGACTGTCGCTCTCCATTTAGCTCTCTGCTGTGAGAGTGATGCCCATGAGTTGGTCTTAATGTCTCTCAGCTCCAGGTCTCTCTTGATGGTATCCTTGAACTGGAGATGAGGGTGCCCTCTCTTTCTGTAACCAGAAGACAGTTGAGAGTAGAGGATCTGCTTTGGTAGCCTGTCTGATGACATCCTCATGAGGTGTCCAGTCCACCGGAGATTCTTTTTGATCAGAAGATCTTCCATAGAGGGCAGCCCTGTCCATTCGAGTATTTCCTTATTTGTCGCTTTGTCCTTCCAGGTTAGCCTCATGATCGAACACAGATGTTGCATCATGAAGGCATGCAGCTTTTTCACCTGTCATCTGTACACTGTCCAGGCCTCGGCTCCATATAGTATGATTGCACGGTAGATCTTGCCTTTGACCCACATGGACACATGGTGGTTGTTCCAGAGTCTCTGGCATAGTCGGCCAAAAGATGCACTAGCCTTGGCCATCCTCCTCTGTATTTCAGCATCAATGCGTCCATCACTTGATATAGTGCTTCCGAGGTAGGTGGATCCCGGAACAGAGTTCAGCTTGTTTCCATCAACCATGATATCCTCCTCTCGGGTTCTTGTAGAGTTGGGTTGGTACAGCACCTCCATCTTCTTGATGTTAATCTTCAGGCGTAACTTCTTTGATGCATCGGAGAAAGCATCCACTATTTTCTGGATCTCTTCAGCAGAGTGGGCAACCAGTGCACTGTCATCTGTGAATAGCAGCTCTCTCACCAGTATCCAAGTAGTCTTGGTCTTCACTCTGAAGTGTGCGATGTTGAATAGGTCAGCGCTCTGTCTGGACTGTATAGCATTTCATGAAAGCTGCCTGCAAAAGTGTTGAAGTGCTGCTGGCTTTTGCAAGTTACCAGCGGCACTCTCTCGAGGAGCAAATAGAGGGCTCATTATCGCGCTTCCAATATGATGGCCGTATTTTCGGATTGCACGCTTGAAGAGCCTCAAACAGCCTCGCTTTGCCATAATTGTATATCAAATCCTTCATTGCGTGGCAACCCTGCATCATTAGCCGTTCATTGTAAGTTATGACTGTAGTCGTTATGATTGCGCCATGATGAGGGGAGGTCTGACCTTGACCCCGGTGACCACGGTGACTCCGGTGACCCGGGTGACCCTGAGGCTGGTGGGTTTAGAAGGCGCAATTAGTGCAATTCCGGGTGAAGGTGAGGCAGAGGTGGGGGCCCATTGTTAACTTGTTTCTCCAGGGTGTCAATTTTCTTCTTCTTATTTGGTGATTTCTTCTTTTCTTCTTTTTACCGTTTTTTGGGGAATGATTTTCTTCTCTGCTTCTTTTTTTACCATGGACTTTCCATTGTGTTTAGTTTTTCTTGTTTTTATTCTTGTTCATTGAAAAAAGATTTATTCGGTGATATCAATTGCTAAATCTACAACACACACATTTATATATAAAGAGTAATGTGTGTATATATACATATATATATACACATACACATATATATGTATGTATATGTGTATATGTATATATGTATATATGTGTATATGTGTATATGTGTATATGTTTATATGTGTATATGCATATATCTCTATGTGTATATGTGATGGATAGCGTATTATGCGAGTATAAAGATACATAAGGGAATATTACTTATTATTATTGTCATCCTCCATAAGATACAACACTTTACAGGTAGTGCCATCTCGGCCAACCTCTCCTCCCCCGGATTTTGACCATGTATAGAGTCAATCCAATGACTTTCAAAATTGATACTTGTCACTTCCTAGCCTGGCGCTCAGCATTAATAGGATAGGGCAAGGACTGGTTAGCTCAGTGTCAGGATAATGTGACTGAGTGGGATATCGGGACATGGTGCTAGCGACCTGTTCTCCCAGTGGGACAGCACTTATAAAGTCGTTGTGAGCGGGCACTGTCACAAGTCGTTACCCGTCCTGATATGACCTTAGATGTTGCCAGGATGTAAAACCCCAAGAAATAAGCAAACAAAAAACATTTTGTGTCTCCTTTCTCTTCTGCAGGTTGTGGCGCGACACATGGACTTGGAGCAGAGCCAGAACAAGGCACAGGGGGCGTTGCTGTCAGTACTGGCACTCACACAGGTATGGCAGGGCCCTGGTTAGATTCACCCCATACTGCAGTAGCCTGAGTAGGGGTGAAGAACAACCTTATATAAAAAGTGGCGAAAATGTGGGGAAATGATATGAGAATATAAATTCTCAACCTATGTAACAAAATATGAATCATTCAGGTGCAAAACCACGTAGACACCAAACGAAAAATGGAGATAAACATTGGAATCAAACTTTCAAAAAGTAATTCTTTTGTATATTCATACCTTTTGTCCATTGCTCCATAACCATATGGTCATATGAAAAGTGGAATTATGGAGAATAAAAATTATTTTCAGGTAAACATTTTCTTAATTTAAACTACATTTTTTTATTTTTACGTGGTTTTGCACCTGAACTCTTCATATATTTTTCAAATACCTTGATATATTTACCTGCAACTTTTGAACTGATTAGTGGATTAGTCCAGTAGATCGATGAAATTTAAAGTTTGAATTGACAGAGCAAACTTGCAGTTGAGAGGTTCCTGGGTAATACTCCAATCTAGGTCAGGAAGCACATCTACATAGGTATGTAGTTCCTGACAGGTGGGCGTGGATAGGGTGATGGCGGGGCAGGTGATATGTCACGGCCCACCAGCGGGACGCCCAATGGAAGGTAACCATGCCAAAAGTAGCCAGATAGCACACCACACAGCTACCTAAAAGCCTATGATATGTAAATAGGAGTAGGCTAGTCTAGTAGTAAGAGTAGAACAAATAAAACACATATGTGCCAAGAAAATCCAAAGAAATTAACATAGACTACTAACCATACCAACCAACTATCTATCTGCTACTGAAATGCAGGCAATCAAATACCTTATCAGCAGCCACTGTGTGATAAGATAACACCAACACTACAGCTGGCCAGCATTGAAAACAAGCCTGAATACCCAGGCTTATATGCTATGGACAGTATAAATACAGCCTTAATAAAAACCCAAAAATTTAAAAATTTAAAAAGAAGCAGTCACTTTCATTGGCTGTGGTAGTCAGGTGGTACAACCAGTTCCTTCAAAAATGGAGGATTTATTTCATGGGCTCTATCACTTGAAACTGATTTTGTGTTATCATGCCTTGATATTATGTGATTTGGACACTCTGGAGAGTATATGTTGAGGGAAAATATATACAATCGGATTGTAGCTATTGGATTTTAATCAACATAAGGTAGGAATGCCAAACTAAGACCATCAACAGTGAGACACATTTTGTCCAACTTTTTACATCGGGTTGTAATTCACCTCAGAACAGAGTCAGAGGTGAATCTTTTATCTAGGCGCCGGGGTTAATCTTGGTTTTGTTCACCAGCCCCTGTCATAGGAGCAGGGCTGCGGGAGTATAACTGGGCACACATTATATATATAGGCACATAGTTTGGTGAAATGGGAGAGAATGCAAAAAGACAAGATGGCGGCCACTGAATGCTCTCAATTCGACTTTCACGGTCTATGAATCTACATGATTTCATTAATTCTTCACTCCAAAATAGCGGGCTATAATAAATAAACATTTGAGCATATTTAGCAATTTAGATTACAAAATCATGTGGTTATTTCCATAACTCAGCCTTTCCGGCACTTTATCTAATGGATTTTACACAATATAGCACTGTCCACTCCTCTTTTTTTCCTTTTTTTTTATTTGATGGGATGTTTATGCTGTCCATAGCATCAGATGAACGAGCTTGTTTTCAATGCTGGGCAGCTATCGGTCTGTGTTTCTTAAGATTATGGTTTGTGGTTGGTGATCTATGTTAGTTTTATTTTTATTTTCTTGGTAAGAGGCTTCCTCTTTTTACTTTTTTCTACATTTAATTCTAGACTAGCCTACTCTATTTACATATTGTAGGTTTTTACGTAATAGGTAGTTTGTCTATGTTTGGATTTGATGTTATCTGGCTGTTTTCTGGCAGGGGGTTACCTCATCACTATGAATAACCAAAATACGATCATTTCGACGGCTGGAAGATTAGTCCTTCGACGCTGACAAAATGCATGAATAAACTTATTTACCCCCAAACAAAAAACTAATTTGTTGATTCGCTCTGGTAATGACCACCATTAATTACCTGTCCCATGAGTAGTCGACGCGCTAACCACCTAGCCATCCTGTCAGGTGACTGAGCTGAAGATCCTTCTGGACGTGGGTGCAGACCGACACAAGCTCTACCACTTCGTGCTGGCCCTCCTCATCGGATCAATTTCCATGCAGATCGTCGTCGGAGTGATTGTCATCTACATAGGTAAGTAGTAGTCTGCACTGACCTCTCAGGCAAGGAGCCACATACGCAGGTGGGTGTGGATAGGGTGATTTGTCATCTACATAGGTATGTAGTAGTCTGCAGTGACCTCTCAGGCAAGGAGCCACATAGACACATGTGCGTGGATAGGGTGATGGCATCAAGGAGCCTAGGTGGTGTAATTGTTAAAACACTGACCCAAATTAGCAATTTTAAATCAAAGTTACTTCAAGCTCATATAAAGCTGTGTTCACACACGCACTTTAAATCGATTCATATAAATCGACTTGCCTATTTCGACGCACATTCGCCGTGTGAATGCGACGCTAAAGCGATTTAGGGCTGAATCGATTCAGCTAGATCGCTTCATCTATACCACCTCTGTAGGTGGTTTATATGAACCAAATTTTATCGCCCGTGTGAACGCAACCGACTTACTTGAGGCAGATTAAGCACGTCACAGTCGAGACCTGAGTTTGTTGACTTTCCGGTAAATTTGCTTTATGAAACTGCTAGCTGTGCACAGATATTTTTTTCATCATTTATTTTTAGGGTTTCACTGCCCAGCAGAAGTTTTGACCGTTCCAAAACAATACGATTCAGTCGTAACAGATCTA
Organism: Branchipolynoe longqiensis; assembly: GCA_030323885.1. Taxonomy (NCBI): domain Eukaryota; kingdom Metazoa; phylum Annelida; class Polychaeta; order Phyllodocida; family Polynoidae; genus Branchipolynoe; species Branchipolynoe longqiensis. The sequence goes on from CM059198.1 coordinate 3,007,823, forward strand.
GGTCGAACCCACACTCTCTCGTGCCGACGTCGACTAAGCGAAACTGGCGCTGGTTAGTCTGGACTTGCTCATGCGCAGATATCGATTTCCGCCTTAAACCGCTCCGTGTGTGGACACGGCACTAAATCAATTCATATAAATCGACTTGTCTAAGTCTACATAAACTTTGCCCATGTGAACAGAGCTTAAGATAGATCAATTCTAAAGATCAACCTAATATATATATGTCAGAAAAGAGACAACCATAGTGGTGCTGACATATTGGCGCTGTGGCCTGCTGTGACCCACTGTGGCCCACTATGCCTCACGATGGCCCACTACGGCCCATTGTGGCCCACTGTGGCCCACTGTGGCCCACTGTAGCCCACTGTAGCTCACTGTGGTTCAGTGTGGTTCACTGTAGATCCCTCAAGGCCACAACGGGCCACAGCGGGTCACAACGGGTCACGGCCGGTCACAGTGGGCTACAGTGAGACAGAATGAACCACAGTGGGCCACAGTGGTTTACTGTGTCCCACTGTGACCCACTGTGACCCGCTGTGACCCGCTGTAACACTCTATGACCAGTTGTGACCTGCTGCCCCATGCAGGTCATCTGAGGTACCAGAAAGAGCCGGGTGCAGCGTCCTGGTCGGGGCGCCTGCTACGCTGCTTCATCTGCGCCTGCGCTTCCGCCTCGCCCTGCTGCTGTAAGCGGAAGCCGCGCAAGCGCAGTCCCAGCTACATCAGCGTGCCCATCGGGGTGGGCACCCAGGTAGGTAAACAAAGAGATTCACCGCTACCCAGAGTAGTCTAGATAAACGATTCACCCCGTACTACAGTAGCCTGTGTAGGGGTGAAGAACAACCCATTAGAAAAAGTGAACAAAATGTGGGTAAATGAAATGAGGACATAAATTCTTAATCTAAAAAGTAAAATATATTCGTGACATACTTTGATATATTTGCCCTCAACTTTTGAACTGATTAGTAGATTAGTCCAGTAGATCAATGAACTTTAATGTTTGAATTGACAGAGCCCACATGTCAACATGGCAGCCATTGGCAGGAAGTTGAGGGGTTTCTGGGTAATAATCCAATCTAGGTCAGGAAGCAGTCATTTTCATTGGCTGAGGTAGTCAGGTGGTACAACCAGTGAATTAAAAAATGGAGGGATTGACTTCATGGACTGCATCATTTCAAACTGATTTTGTGTCATTATGCCTTAATACATATAATGTATCATGTGATTTGAACACCCTGGAGAGTATATGTTGAGGGAAAACATTCGGATTGTAGCTATTGGATTTTAATCAACAGAAGGTAAGAATGCGAAACTAAGACCATCAACAGTGAGACACATTTTCTCCACCTTTCACATTGGGTTATAATTCACCTCTGAACAGAATCAGAGTTGAATTTAAATGGGTGGAAGTATTTTTGTTATGTGGCCCAAGTAAACACGCGCCACTTGTCGCTCTCCCAGGAAGCCAAGGCGAGCACCATGGAGATGTCGGCGTCTCAGTACATTGACGACGAGAGTGACCTGGAGGAGGGGGGCTGCTGCCATTGGCCGGGAGACTACCAACCGGAAGTCGGGGCAGAGACGCACAACTACCTGCAGAGGCACCAGGCGGAACTGGAGGAAGCCAAGGTCGGCCATCTTGTTTTCTCCTACTATTTGTGGTTTTAGGGTAAACATGAAGGTTTTTAGTTTTTGTTGTTGTTTTTATTGTGTCACGTATAATAACTAATGCCTAATCTTTAAGTTATAGACTAGCTAATACAGTGAGGAGAAAAGAGAATTTGGAACATCTTCTATTCTTAGCAAAGAAGGCAAGTAATGATACACAAATATGTACTTATAACATATATTCTCAATTACAAAGTGTACAGTTACATATAAATTCTCAATGGTATAATAGTGTAGTAGTCTGTACATGAGCCCTACTACCACGCAGTAGCGGCGGAGACTACGCCGCACACCTACCCAGTTACACTGAACTGCGCTAGGTTGCGGCAGGTTAGCCACTGGGCAGACCCTGACTGGGCTGCCCTCTACGGTGTGTGGCTAGCTCACCCCCCCGCCCCCTCACCCCACCTATAGAGTTGATGTGGGATCTGGCGAGTCAGGGGGTGGGTCAGATGACTGTGGATGCCGCGGAGAGCAGATTGGTTCAATAAACCAAGTTGAAGCGTACTTATATTGGACCTTGGTTACAATATTATTACACTCACAACTGTCTGTGTAGTCCATATGGATGATAGATACACTCAGTCCTCTTGGTGCTTATTCTATGTTTCAGTTGCCTTGAGGAGTGGATGGATATAGATTATCCACTGTCTGTAAGCTGTAGCCAACCATACAGAGCCAACCATGTAGAGTCTCAGTTGATGATGGATGTACATGTCAGTGATGTGGGAAAAGGCAGACACAACAGTCACCAATCCTGCTGATGGCCATTGGTCAATGTTGTAGAAGCTCAGCAAATTGAATCCATCCCATAAGCTGTAACTAGCCAGATCAGGTTTCAGGCCTAACTGACTTGGAGATGTTGACGCCTCGATGTCTGGGAGTAGAGTGCCTCTCTAAATCGACCGACTGTGGGACCGACTTTAAGTGGTCCATTTAGGGAGGTGGTCGGTTTAGAGAATTACAATATCCTTACAATGGTATTGTTGGGACCCAAATAAAGCGATCGATATAGGGAAGTGGTGGGGTCGGTATAGAGAGGATTTACTGTATTTGCAAAAAAAATCTTAAAGTCTCAATGTGTATCTATAGAACCCCTATGGTATACAATCTTGGAATTTACTTGATAACAATATTAAATGTTCAAAAATTCATCTATTTGTTTCAACAAATGCATAAAAAGAAAATCTTTAGGCTTTACCAGAATGAAAATACACAGTAGTTTAGTACATAAACAATGAGATGTCATTTACAGTATTAAAGGTAATCTTAATATACCTTTTTAGATTAAAAAGACTAATTAAATTGCTTTATTATTTGTTATTATTTTCCTAGTAATGTATGTGTGTTATTTTTAACTGGGGAAAGTCCCTGATAAGTTTTGTACTTCTGTTTTTTCCTTCTTCATATCAACCATTACTGATATAAATATGAACTTGTATGTACAATGACCAAGTGGAAATAAATATTTTATTATTGTTATACATATCTTTGCATCAGAATCAGCCACAATTAGTTTCAATTATAGGACAATTCATGATTTCCGTGACTAGTAGGACACCTGGTGATAGGCAACGACACTCGTGTTGTGGGTCGACAGCATGTCACGGTGTTGTTTTACACTGATGATCAAGCTTTTCAATCAATCAATCAATCAATAGGATACAGCTATAATGATAAAAAATGATTAAAAAATGGTAAGTATTTTTTCTCTATAAATCCACATTTGTGCCGAAAAGACTGTGTCAGTTCCTCAATATGAAGCCAGTGTTAAAAGAGCCTCAATTGCCTCTCCACAGACTCTGTGACCCACAAGTCCATCTCAATTATGCTCTGCGCATGCGTCGCAGAAATCATGTATTGTGCCTGAAGATGCCACAGCCATCTTGCTACAGGCTCAAGTCCTGCGACTAAACCAATAGTGAAGATGGTTGGTTATTGGAGTTTTATGTTCTGGCAACATCTACGGTTATATCAGGACGGGTACCAACTTGTGAGAGTGTGGACTCATGGTGCCTTTATAGTGTTGCCCCACTGGGAAATCAAGCCATAGGCACCATGCCCTAGTATTCCATTCAGGCACATTATCCTGACACTGAGCCAACCAGTCCTTGTCCAATCCTAATAATGCCAAGTGCCTGGCTAGGAAGCAACAAGTATCAATTTATAAGTCATTGATTTGAGTCGACCAGCGTTTGAATCCCATGATCTACCAAAGCGGGGGACGGAGGCTCAACTCATTCGGCCATCCCGTCTGGTGAGCAGTGAAGAAGCATCACAACAACTTCTCTTTTCCTCCTGCCTAGGTGAAGCTGGCGAATGCTGTTGCTTCCATCCTGCGTCTGACCACAGAGATGGAGAAGATGGAGGCCGAGGGTCACCACAGGAGGACCCCACCGCGTAACCTGGAAGCCGAGAAGCAGCTCCAGGAGGTCAGGGTAGGCTCGCTAATATGTCACTTCCAGGAGGACACTCAGTTTGTTTGTTGGAGTTTTATGTCCTGCAACATCTAAGGTCATTTCAGGATGGTTACCGACTTGTGACAGTGCACGCTCATGGCAACTTAATAGTGCTGCCCAACTGGTAAATCAGGCCACCGGCACCATGAGCTTATGTCCCACTCAGTCACATTATCCCGACAATGAGCTACCCAGCCCTTGCGCTATCCTATTAATGCCGAGCCCCTGCCTAGGAAGCGACAAGTATCAATTTCAAAGTCATTGGTTTGACTCGAGCGGGAACCGAACTCCCGACCTTTCACACGCGAGGCCCGCGCTCTAGCAATTAGGCCACCGCGCCCGGTCCGGGACAGTGAGAGGCACCAAGTAGACAAGAGACGAGAGTGTGAGATGGGAGAGCTTGCTAACACACAAATTGTAAATAGGGAAAAAATAACGTAGCCAAAAGAGGGAAAGGTGTAGGAGGTGGCGGGGGGGGGGGGGGTGCAGGGCATTACACCCTCCCACACCGAGGTCTCAGAAATTCGGAAAGAAAAGTGATACAAAATGGTGCATTCTGGTGCATTTTGATATCAAGTATGCGTAGAAATACAAAATTTGTAAAAAGAAGAAAAGAAGCTGAGGCGATTCTTTGGCGATAGATTTCAAATTAAAAGCAGGACGTCGGGAGATTGGGGTTATTCTGCTATATTTTAGGAAGATCTCCCACCAACTCGGGAGGCTTGGCCCCTCTGGGTAGGTTATCTAGTATATCACTTTCAAGATACTAACATCGGTGTCTACCCAGCCCTGGTCATGTCCTGCTCAACTCATTCGGCTATGTTAGAGCAGGGTTCCTTCAAACTGAAGTGATGTACATTATAGCGATCGACCTCAGGCCAACAAAAAAAGAATGGTGATAGTACCCGCCCGTAACTGAAAAATCGCCCGCCCCTGTTTTTGTTTTTTTAAGCTGACACTTGGTAGCGACAAGATTCGAATTCTAAATCATTGGTTTGACTCGGTCAGGGTTCAAACCCAGAAGTTTGAATCCCACGACTTACCAGAACGCGAGGCTGACGCTCAACTCATTCAGCCATCACATCTGGTTACGTATTACGTCTGTGTCATATGCCAGATGACTAACACCAACATGACCAGATAAATAACACCCACATGACCCGATAATTAACACCCACATGACCAGATAAATAACACCCACATGACCAGATAAATATCACCCACATGACCAGATAAATATCACCCACATGACCAGATAAATATCACCCACATCACCAGATAAATAACACCCACATGACCAGATAAATAATACCCACATGACCAGATAAATATCACCCACATGACCAGATAAATAACACCCACATGACCAGATAAAAAAACATCCATATGACCAGATAAATAACACCCACATGACCAGATAAATAACACCCACATGACCAGATAAATAACAAATTTAATTTAAAACCGCCTGGCTTGACCCTGATTTGTGTGATCAAAAGGACGACCACTAACTTTCACTAAATTTATTTGGCTTCATATAGTTATCTTAGAAAATGACAGAAACTCGAAAGTATCGGACTACACAACTTACACTTTAAATTTTTTTCTTTTCTTTAAAAAAAAAAAATTGCAGGTGGACCTGAACGCTGCGCGCAGAGAGAAGGAGCAGGCGGAAGCTGAGCTGGTGCTCGCAGAGACGCGCCGGAAGCAGATGGTAACCATGGCGACCGAGCAGGAGGAGCGCGACGAGGTGGTCACCTTCAGGAAGATCCGCTCGTGGCAGCAGGTGGCGCTCTACCTGCTCTACTTCGTCACGCTCATGAACGTCTTCATCACCGCCATAGGGATCTCCATGCTTGGCTGAACACAGTCACATCACCGGCCGACGATGTGTGTGGGAGGGGGGAGAGGTCACGTCATCCTGAGGTCACCGAGGTCACTGATCGAGATCACGGCGCGCTGAGGTCACTGACGTCACTGATCTCATTGATGTCACTGAGGTAACTTCAATCGCTGAGGTAACTTCAGTCTCTGAGGTCACTGACGTCACTGATGTCACTGATGTCACTGAGGTAACTTCAGTCGCTGAGGTAACTTCAGTCTCTGAGGTTACTGAGGTGACTAAGGTCACTGAGGTAGTGAAGGTCCCTGAGGTTACTGAAGTAACTAAGGATGCTGAGGTCACATATGTCACTGAGGTTACTGAGGTTACTGAGGTACCTAAGGTCGCTGAGGTCACATATGTCACCGACTTAACTCAGGTCACTGAGGTCACTGAGGTAACTAAGGACAGTGGAAATCTTTCCAAGGATACTCTGTAATGTGGAATGGAGCTAGGATAGTGCTTGGAAGTTGGAGAGGTGAACATGTGGACGAACTCTTATGGGCCTGTCACACTACAACGCTTCTCTCGGCGACCCGTCAGCGTTGAAAGGACTATCTTGCGCGTCGAGAAACGTCAAACTTTTCGGCGGTTTGGGGGAAAAGATCGGCGTCAGGGCGGCGTGTTATGCGCGCACGGCAAACGTGTGTCGACGCGCTGGGGGGAAAAAAAAAAAAGTTTGGCGTGACGTCTTCATTTAACCTTAAATGTTGCTAGGGCGTAAAACAGAAATGGCCCAGTTTGCGCAACGCGTGAGCAACGACCCTCCCGCGCGCGCGCCGTCTTCCTAGCGTTCCCATAACGTTATCCCGGCGCGTCCAATGCAGCGCGACGCGCGCCTAACGTCCTCCTAGCGTTCTTACCCATTTACTCCCGCGCATTGCCGGTCGCTGGAAGTTTTTGACATGTTCAAAACGCTCAGCGACCAATAACTTGTGCCGACGTTGTCCGCCGACCATCGACGTCAAGGAAAGTGTACCGACGTGTACCGACGCGCGCATAACACGCCCCCAGCGCGTCTCGATATTTCACTAATTATCGCCCAAAAACAACACACGTCGACGGGTCGCCGGAAAGAAGCGTCATAGTGTGACAGGGCCATTAGTCTGGTCCCCTAGCCTTTGTTTCAATGCTGCACCTAGCATCCACAGAGGGAGTTGGAACCCATCTAAGGAAATCCTCAATCTAAAAATAACTGAGTGGAAAGCTATTCCCAACAGAATTTTTGTTCTTACGCATGAAATGAGGTGCACCACTATCCTCGCTATAGCAAACCCCGGGATAGAGGCTATCCCTAGGATAAGCTGTTAGTGTTATGTCTTCTTGCATGTGGCGGCCCCTTGGTCAGGAAAATGACATTCCGGGAATACCCCCAATCCACACCACCACCCACCACTACTCAACCCCCACCCCCATGTGGGTGGTTTGTTTGTTGTTTGTTATTGTTTTACATCCTAGCAACATCTAAGCTCATATCAGGACGGGTACTGACTTGTGACAGTGCACACTCATGGTGACTTTATAGTGCTTCCCCACTGGGAGACCAAGCCACCAGCACCATGACCACACAATCACATTATCCTGACACTGAGCCAACCAGTCCTTGTACTATCCTAATAATGCCAAGCACCTGGCTAGGAAGTGAAAAGTATAAATTTGTATGTCATTGGTTTGACTTGACCAGGGTTCAAACCCACGAACCCTAGGGTTTGGATCCCCTGATCTCCGAAAACAGGAGACGGACGCTCAACTCATTCGGCCATCCCATTTGGTCATGTAGGTGATTGGTGGGGGTGGGGGTGTAGAGAGCCGATATCATTCCCGAAAATTCAAGGTTTTTTTTCGGCATTTGGTCAATTTTCAAGTCATTTCCATGGTATTTTCAAATTTAAAGCCTTTTCAAGAGACACCTTGAAATTCAAGGCCTTTTCAGGATTGTGCGAACCCTGCAGCTTTCATGCTGTTACCTCGGTGAGTGGTCAGCTGTGCTGATACACCAACACCACAGGACTGACATGAACTCACCCCCCCACTCCCTAGATAAAAGATTCACCCTGTACTGTAGTAGCCTGAGTAGGGGTGAAGAACAACCCTATATAAAAGCTGGCGAAAATAATCTACATGCTGGGTAAATGAAATGAACAGATAAATTCTTAATTTAATAAACAAAATGTATCCTTCACAATCATCGTCATGTTTACCCGCTACTTCTGATTTGAAAAATATAACTAATTTGCAGTTATAACCACGTGTATCTTGGTAATTAACAGAACTTGGTGGGGTTCTTTCCATACATTTGTTTTTTATGTAGATCTAGGCCTAGATTGTAGTAATATTGTCCTAGCCAATCATGTAACATTAAATAACACTTTATATATTTGTATTCACCACACCTGTACATATGTGAGTCGGTCTCACGAAAATGGGCCAATTGGTGGTCAATTTAAGATGTTTGCATCGCAATTGTTAAAGTGTAGTGCATTTCTTTGTTTCATATTAAATTATCCTAGAAACAAATATGGTTGTTGTATTTTCTCTCCCTTTACATTCAGGATAAATTTAAGAACTTTCCAACACCTCTGTCAATGCTAAACTATAATTATGCCATTCAACGCCAACATCCAATAGTCGATGCTGACATCTTTAATAGATGTCGGCATCGCAATTGTTAAAGTGTAGTGCATTTCTTTGTTTCATATTAGATTGTCCTAGAAACAAACAGGGTTGTTGTATTATCTCTACCTTTACATTCAGGACAAATTTTAGAACTTTCCAACACCTCTGTCAATGCTAAACTATAACTATGCCGTTCGACGCCAACATCCAATGCTTGATGCCGACAACTTTCCCCGATTGGCCTATTTTCGTGAGACTGACTCATGTACATCATGTAGGGCCTATATATAATTGAAAAGAAATATATAAATATTTGTAATAAATCTACGTAATAACGAGGCGACATCCGGATGGGTTGACATCTCTTTATTAGGCCAAATATAACAAGTGTTGGTGATCGTCCTTTTGATCAAACAAATCAGGGTCGGGCGGTGTTGCAGTTTCCACGGCACATCAGTTTGCGAGGGACACATGGGTTCCATACCCATGCATTATGAATCGCCGTGAGTGATCTTCATACAGAAAAAGTCAATATTATACACCCTAGAAACAAACCGCTTGACACAAATACAGAAAACATATTCAACAAACAGATTATATTAAATTTATAATGTTAGGGTTCTTGATTTCTATTAATTCTGAATAAAACAAATGTTTTGAACTGCACGTACCGTCAAACTCAAGGCATTGTCAATGGTCGTGAGCAATCTTCATACAGAAAATACAGAAAAAGTGAAATATCTCTAAAACCACAACACCTACAAACAAATCGCTTGGTACACATATAGAAACCATCTTTAACAAAAACATTATATTAAATTTATAAGGTTAGTGACGATGCTGTTCGATTTTGACGCATGCGGAGAAGCGATGTGTCCCTCGCAAACTGGTGTGCCGCGGAAACTGCAACACCGGCCAAGATAACGCTAGGTGGTGAAAGAGTCATCTATAAATAATTAAAGCTAAGAACACACGATCAGCTTTATGGATCTGGGTTTTTATTTCCAATCTCCACCCTTAGATGCATCTACTCACATTGATGGCCTCGTACAGGAAACCGACATGACATGCGCACTAAGCTCGCGTTGTCATGTTTGTCAAAACGAGGCTGATAAAGGCAATTTGAGGTGAATCAAACTTTCATAAAATAGGAATTGGCTAAAATAACAACGATATAATTTCTAAAGCACTTGGCACACAGTGTAGGACAACATAAGGACTGCCTGGTTGCCAGGGGCACCTAGTTTACTCGGTCGAGCAAGTGATGTTCTCAGTGACCTGCCCGAATGGGCAAAGTCATTATTTTTTCTGATCTGCAGGAGCAGATTTCAGTTTCAATTGGTTGGCTTGGGCAAGTAGTTTTGCCACTTGGGCAAGTAGAACATTCAGTCGCTTTCCCGATTGGGCAAGTGGGGAATTTTGTTTACTGTCCTACCTTGTTTGCGGTTTGTATTTGTGTGCGATATTTTAAATTCCAACATTATTCCACTTGTATTAATCATAATTTTCTTATTATGGTTTACAAATGTGGATAGGTTTATTTGTATCATCTTAATTATGATGTTGGTATTGCAATTTGTTCAACTCCATTTGTTGAATATCCGTGAATCTCAAATACTGTCTATCGTGTTTTAAATATTTATATCAGAATTCCATGAACACATATCTACCCATTAGTAACTTATACACATATATGTATGTCTATTTGTGTCTAATATGTCGTAATATATATATGTACATATGTGTACATATATGTATATATGTTATGTATGTATATATATATATATATGTATGTATATATATATATGTATGTATATATATATATATATATATATATATTCTTGTTGTTCGTCTGGGGGAGCAGTGAAGTGGGCGTGCCTACTCGCCTAAGCCATTTGCGCGCGCGCAAATTGCGCGCGCGCAAATTGCTAACACTTGTGCACGCGAGGGTTCTCGGTGGTAAAGCGTTGCTTAGCGACTAGCTAAGCAACGATTGGGGTTCGGGCGTTCGGGGCCAGACCCGGCGGACGTGTTTCTACACGCTCCGTCGTTTTCCACCGATATTTAGGCTTTTTGGGGTCAAAATTCTAAACTAAATTATAGAAACAACACGGGAGGGAACGGGAGACCTGCGTTACTATTTATGTTGGTATCCTTGTTAGTCTTTGGTTAAGAATAAATCGTGAGCTCTTGTAAAGGTGAATCAGGACGTTCCTTGCATTCTTTCCTATCCTCCAGTCTATTGTAGATTAACCGCTATGGAACCTATATTCGATTGCTTTCTATGAACTGAGAGGCCTTAAGCCTAAGTCGGCCTTCTGCAAGTAATACCCCCCTCTGCGGGAATCTAATAACGGACGCATTTACAGAATTAACGTAGTGTTACTTTTAGGCTAGAACCACGACACATAAGGTAACTTAAACAGTAGTGACAGCGGCAGCAACTCGTGCTGGACTGCGCATATTTGGATTAATTTAGTAACATTCATAATATCTCTAACGACGAAGGGGGCAGCCAGTAGTTGAAATAACCTAATATAAATACACTTTAGGCCGATAACTGCTCACGGTGGCAAATCTAGTATTTAGACGATACTCTGGCTGGCGCCTACAGTACGGGACGGACACCGACGACGGAATACGCGCAGGCGGGCGGTAAGGCTACGACGGCGGCGGCGGGCCAAGGAAATTCACATGGAAACAATTAATTATATTAACACGTTAGGCTCGCCTTAAGCGGGGGTGGAATAGCCCGACGGTTAAATATATATATATATATAGACATATATGTATATCAAGTTGACTATGACATTAAACAGGAGGACAGCAAGACGAGGAGTGGTGGGAAACCTCTTTTTATTTCAATGAGGTCTATGGCTGAGCAAATATATAGCCCTACCTAGTACAAACAAGTTTTAAAATTTGGAGCTCATGTGATGTTAGAGCATTCAGACTGGCGTGAGACTAGGCGGTGGTGGTGCCTGATTGCATGGTGGGTACCGGCCCGCAGCAAATAGTACAATATATATGATAAGTGGATAATAAATAACATGCACAAATAAACTAAGATGACAAATTCAGCTCATTTATACTAATATAATAAATGATATATCACATAGGCACATATATATATATATATATATATATATATATACATATATATATATATATATATATATATGTGCCTATGTGATATGCTGAACAGTAATGTGGCATGGGTAGTGTGTTGATATCAGGGAGCCTAGGTGGTGTAATATAGCGATATAGCGAATGGTAGACAGGAAGTGTGAACACTTATTTGTCTCTCTTCTTTTTTTTTGGTACATTAGTTGTAATGGTTAGCACACTGGCCCAGAATGCAAAGAGATGTGGGTTCGAATCCCACTCTCGGTGCAATATTTCCCATGTTCATCACCCCCATGACACTGGTGCCATGACCAGGATCCTGTACAAGCTAAGCGCTGTATGGTTGTTGAACCTGCCCTGTCTCTGTATGTGTAAGTGCTTTGCCTGTATGTATGTAATTGTAAGCATTAAATGACCATTTAAAAGACTTACAATTCCAGGGGGACAAGTGTAGTAGGCTGCACTGACCTCTCAGGCAAGTAACCACATAGACAGGTAGGCATGGGTAGTGTGTTGATATCAGGGAGCCTAGGTGGTGTAATGGTTAGCACACTGGCCCAGAATGCAAAGAGATGTGGGTTCGAGTCCCACTATTTCCCATTGTCATCACCCCCCTGACATGTGAGTGAGAGTCGGAGGGCCGTGGGCCATTACATTGGTCCCGTGACCAGGATCGCCTTCTGCGTAAGGGGTGAGTCTTGGACCTGGGCCATGGACTCCGAAGGTAGGTTCTCTTTGTATAACTTTGATGGCAGAAACCAACTGTCAATATAACTTCCATGGCACAAACCAAATGTCAGCATAACTTCTATGGCACAAACCAAATGTCAGTATAACTTTGATGACAGGAACCAACTGTCAGTATAACTTCCATGTCAGAAACCAACTGTCAGTATAACTTCCATGACAGAAACCAACTGTCAGTATAACTTCCATGTCAGAAACCAACTGTCAGTATAACTTTGATGGCAGAAACCAACTGTCAGTATAACTTCCATGTCAGAAACCAACTGTCAGTATAACTTCCATGACAGAAACCAACTGTCAGTATAACTTCCATGACAGAAACCAACTGTCAGTGTAACTTCCATGTCAGTAATCAACTGTCAGTATAACTTTGATGGCAGAAACCACTGTCAGTATAACTTCTATGTCAGAAACCAACTGTCAGTATGACTTTGATGGCAGAAACCAACTGTCAGTATAACTTCTATGTCAGAAACCAACTGTCAGTATGACTTTGATGGCAGAAACCAACTGTCAGTATAACTTCCATGTCAGAAACCAACTGTCAGTATAACTTTGATGGCAGAAACCAATTGTCAGTATAACTTCTATGTCAGAAACCAACTGTCAGTATGACTTTGATGGCAGAAACCAACTGTCAGTATAACTTCCATGTCAGAAACCAACTGTCAGTATAACTTTGATGGCAGAACCCAACTGTCAGCATAACTTTGATGGCAGAAACCAACTGTCAGTATAGCTTCCATGTCAGAAACCAACTGTCAGTATAACTTTGATGGCAGAAACCAACTGTCAGTATAACTTCCATGTCAGAAACCAACTGTCAGTATGACTTTGATGGCAGAAACCAACTGTCAGTATAACTTCCATGTCAGAAACCAACTGTCAGTATAGCTTCCATGTCAGAAACCAACTGTCAGTATAACTTTGATGGCAGAAACCAACTGTCAGTATAACTTCCATGTCAGTAATCAACTGTCAGTATAACTTTGATGGCAGAAACAAACTGTCAGTATAACTTCCATGGCAGAAACCAATTGTCAGTATACTTCTATGGCACAAACCAACTGTGATTAGAATTTTGATGACAGGAACCAATTGTCAGTATAACTTCCAATGGCAGAAACCAACTGTCAGTATAACTTCTATGCTATAACCCAATTGTCAACCGATGAATTCTCTACCAAACTTCCTTTTTCACATTCCCATTTATGAACGATATATCATTGTGGATCTGCATTTGAACACTAAGCTAACTATGGGATATTCATTCAGGTAAATGCAATCTGACAAAAGCACAAGTGACTTACTTAACGAGAAGAAAGCGACAGATTTTCACTGTGAACACTTGTTTGATTATATACATAAATATACGCAAGTTATACACATAATTTCTGAGATCACATACCGCAGTACGACAGAACTGACCTTTGTCCAGTCCATACGTAATGCATTTAACTACTATCACATTAAATTTACATAGTCCGATGGATTTGAGTTTCCACAATTTTTTAAGATAAATATATTAGGTTGATCGTTATAATCTGCTTTACTTTAGCATGAAGTAACATTTATTTTAAATGGCTAACTTTTGAGATATTTGAAGTGCAAACATGCTAAATTGATTTTGCCAGGCACGCCAAAACTCTGACACCATAGGCTACTGAAGTAACAGGTTCTATTAAGTTGCCTCAATATTCCCTTCGGTGTGTTTGCACAATCATGTTTGATAAGTGTACCAGTATCTAAGTTAGACATCTAGAATCAAATCTAGATTAAATGCTTTGATTTTGAAAATGTGATGCTTGCATCGGACTATGCAACCTTAACAAATACAACATTACCTATTAGTATTACCCACTCATTTCACACTGAACTCACGACACCAAACACGTTTAATTACACCTGCTAATACACTACTCGCTAACTCCATTATTTACGTACGCTATGTGCATTTCAATGCGTTAAAAGCAACACACGTTATCACATATCCACATTAATGCAAAGTTCTGCAAATGTTGACTGTAACTCAGATTAATTTTATCCAGCTGTCTCGGTAGGTGACTCGTACCTTCAGCGCCAAGGGATGTGATATGAACGTGGACCATGTTTACCCCTGTGACCTGTTTCTCTTAGTGCAAAGTGGCTTTGCAACCTGGCTTTGCAACCTGACTGTACAAACTATTTGTGCAAACTAATTGCACAAACTGACTTTGCAAATTGGCTTTGCAAATTGGCTTTGCACCATAGCTTCGCAACTTGGATGTACAAACTAATTGTGCAAATTAATTGCACAAACTGTCTTGGCACATACCTATTTATACAGACATATAATTATATATATGCTGTATAAGCCATTATACGAATATAATAAAGCCGGAAGCTTCCATCTGCTCCTCAGCCCTAACTCCTCCCTCAGTCATCGACTGGAGGAGCCTTTCTATTCAGCTACTGTTCCAGCCTGCTCATCTTCAGATCCCTTTGGGGTGGGGGTGGGGCGCCACCCGTCTGTGCATGCACCACTGCCCCCCCACCTACACTCACTGTACACACACATACATACACACACACGACATACCAAAAGGACCAATGTTCACATTAGAGAGTGGTGAAATCAAATTCTTAGCTTTCACAGCTTAACAATTTTCATAAAATCATAGGCATTTCACAAGTTTTTAATCATCAATCATAGAACAAGAAGAGTATTACTGAACCGTGGTGGTGGTGGTGGGGGGTAATTTAATCGAACCGGGCAGCTTGCAGTACATCACTTCCAAGATACCAAAGTTGGGTGTCCAAACACCCACTAGTCAGTTAGAGTCAGTTAGAACCAGTCGTGGGTTGTATGGGGACGGGTCGTGGAGGGTTGTTGAATGAAGTATACTGCCCTTATGTAGTAACTGTGCTTGCTGCCCTTATGTACACTGTCATACATACACAAAGTGGTTATTTGATCCGGTGCAGAATATTTGCAAGCACAATCTCACTGCAATGCAAACCAAATAAATGTACGACAAGAATCCTACATAAGTTTGGTCATCAAGAAGTTTGTTTGCATGGGCTCAAAATGAGCTTAGATCTATACTGTAACTAGGCCCTATTGCAGAGGGTCCTTAGGGACCCAAACCGCCCTACTTCCGGTATCTAAGCACACCAGGTCGCAGCTTCAGGCCATCGCCACACACTAGCAGTAGCAGACACTACTTCAGGAGATATGTCGGCATTGTATTGATATTAGTTACCTTAAAGGAGGTGGGGTCCACGCCATATGTATAATTATATATATATATATATATATATATATATATATATATATGTACATATATTTATTATCTGTATATATATGTATATATATATATGTACATATGTATATCGTATACATATATATGTATATATGTACACATCTGTATATATGCGAGTTTTAGTGTCCCGCCCGCTCGTAGGTGGCGACACAGTCGCGCCGATCCCCGCCATTGACCCAAGGGTTAGCGCGCGACTCCAAATACCTTGGACTAATATTGCATGCACGCGAATAATAAATAACACAATATCAGGGTGGGCGCGCGACTCCGAATACCTTGGGAGACAATTGACCAAAATGATACTTAATTACTTCCTCCGTTAGTTTATATAAATATAATACATTATGCTTCATAATATATGTGAGGTATAACGTATTATGCGAGTATAAAGATTTGCAAGGTAATATTACCTATTATTCTTATTATTGATATCCTCCGTAAGATACAACACTCTACCGGTGGCGCCATCTCGCCCACCTCAACTCCCCCGGATGTTGACCAGTGTCAGTCGCACCGGAGGATTTACGCGCCCATAGCTATTTACATCCTTCATATCATCACTGTACATTGCACACTTTGGCTGGTTTAAAGTATCCAATAGTCTGTGTTAATAGGTCGGTACAAAGCATTCTGACTAATTATATTTCGGAGAACAACATGTGGGGAAACGCTTATGAATTCAGCACACAAATATTCTCCAACAGTGATAACAAACGACACAGCTTTATCGGTGCAATGATCCTGCTAATCAGCAAACATTAGTTGTATAATATACATGCAGTTCACTTAGATGACTAGAATGCAAGAACATTTCTATTTTCATAGTAGAACTGTCCTGGTAATACAGTGATATAAATAGTTAGAGTGTCCGTCTCCTGTTTTGGTAAATCTTGGGTTCGAACCCTGGTCGAGTCAAACCAATAACTTAAAAATTGATACTTGTTGCTTCCTAGCCTGGTGCTCGGCATTATTAGGACAGGGCAAGGACTGGTTGGCTCAGTGTCAGGATAATGTGACTGAGTGGGATATCAGGTCATGGTGCTGGCAGCCTGGTCTTCCAGTGGGGCAGCACTATACAGTCGCCATGAGTGCACACTGTCACAAGTCGGTACCCATCCGGATATGACCTTAAATGCTGCTAGGATGTAAAAAAAAAACCTAAAAACTTACTGCCCTTATGTAGTACTAGTACTGTTTACTACCAATATGTAGTAATTGAGTTTACTGCTCTTATGTAGTAATTGTGCCTACTGCCCTTATGTAGTAGTGTTTACTGCCCCTTGCTTATGTAGTAGGTTACTGCCCTTATGTAGTAATCGTGCTTACTGCCCTTATGTAGTAATTGTGCTTACTGCCCTTATGTAGTAATTGTGCTTACTGCCCTTATGTAGTAATTGTGTTTAATGCCCTTATGTAGTAGTGTTTACTGCCCCCTGCTTAGGTAGTAAGGTTTACTGCCCTTATGTAGTAATTGCGCTTACTGCCCTTGTGTAGTAGTGTTTACTGCCCCTTGCTTATGTAGTAGGGTTACTGCCCGTATGTAGTAATCGTGCTTACTGCCCTTATGTAGTAATTGTGCTTACTGCCCTTATGTAGTAATTGTGCTTACTGCCCTTATGTAGTAATTGTGCTTACTGCCCTATGTACTAATTGTGCTTACTGCCCTTATGTAGTAATTGTGCTTACTGCCCTTATGGGTAATTGTGCTTACTGCCCTTATGTAGTAATTGTGCTTACTGCCCTTATGTAGTAATTTTGCTTACTGCCTGTATGTAGTAATTGTGCTTACTGCCATTATGTAGTAGTGGTTACTGGCCTTACATAATTGTGTTTACTGCCCTTATGTAATAGTTGTATGCGTAATCAGAGTGTAATTGAAGGAATACTTGGGACGGCAGGAACAAGGACCTGATTGGTGCTACCAGGGTCACGTGGTCAATCAGAATAGGTATGCCGGGTTGAACGGCTCCAATTCATCACAACTCTCGGACCAGGTGTACAGGCGTAGGGACCAGACGCAGCTGGCTTCAGGGTGGCCAGGAGCCACTCACAGGTGGCGCCGGTGTGGCCAAACTAGTAACTAACCCTTGTGGTAGTAAATAGTAGATAATAAAATACATAGAGAGAAGGGGACTGAGGTGTGGTAGTGTTCTTGTTTATATTCCCATAATAGAGTATAGAGCACATATATTAGTTAGCAGCCACCAGAGACGAACAGAGTCCTTGGTGGTACAGGAAAGCGACTCCAGGGGGCACCAGTGGTATGACCAACCACAACCGGTAATGTGCGAAATAGTAGTTATATAATAAAGCATTAAATACCTGTTAGTTATATTCACATAATGAAATATATGGCATATATATATAATAATAAGTGTACATTAGTAGATAGTACGACATTGTTGGGGATGCAGTGTTTAGATGAGGTTCGTATGGGTAAGACAATTTTGGAAGTGATGGGTGGCAAGACAGCCACACCCCAATTCACAGATAGGGGGTGGGCAGGTTGCAACCGGGCACTATCATTATATTATGGGCGATAATGCGTGATTATCACTATACACACATTAGGCATACTAGTGTCCCGCCTCCTCTTTCACCTTTGGATAGATATATTTCCCTAAATTTCCGGAGAAGTGACACAATTGCGGTATAAAATCTGAGAAGCATGTGAGAATGCGAAGGTTAGTTTTGGGCACCTAAAGCATAGACATCCTTTGGTATGTTCGATAATACGCTAAGCGTCAACAATGGTAGTAATTTCATTCACCTTACTAGGTGGCATATACCATATAAGCCAGGTAAAATGTGGATAGAAGTGGATACTGTAAGGAGCCCAGGTAGTCTAATGGTTAGCATACTTGTCCCAGGGTGGCAAAGTTAGAGGTCATAGTTTCACTTCAGCCGTGCTGTCTTATAGAGGGGGTGTAATGGCGTCACGAGGCAACTTCCGGTGGCCATATTGGATTACATATGCAAGGCTTGGAAGTGCATACATTGTGTTTATTTACTGATTTGTTCGTTTATTTGTCACTGTTTTGAGCAGTTTGGCCTCAAAAGTTGGGGGAAAGGGTTTTTTTTATGGAGGGGAAGCATTTTAAAAATCATGTAGCCTCACATCATGGCTAAAGTGCAGTATGTTGACACTTTGGATGCTCTGTCAAAGAATTAGAGAGGTTCTGGCAGTACCCACTAGGTGGCGCCACATACTTCAGCAGCCCTGATTATAGGTAGGCCCAGTGGTGGCCATAGTGTTCTTGGTATAAGATAGGGGGCGCCATAGGTGGTATTAAGTGTACTCCAAGATGGCTAACTTCCCAGTGATGACGTCACATACACTCCCTCTATACAACATTGTTTTATTGGAGTGTACAATTGGTGTATGTATTTAGATTACAGCGGTCTAGCTTGGGATTTTCAGGTGGTACGCAGACTTTTTCAGCAATGGAATTAAATGCTATTGGTTTCAATGCCCTCCCCACAAACACACGTACAGCTGCGCATGCGCACACAAAACAAACACACTACGCACATGTCTATACCTAGATAAAAGATTCACCCTGTACTTGTAGTACACGGGTGAAGATCAGACTTATATAAAAACGGTCGAAAAATCGGGCTAATGAAATGAGTGTTTATGAGAGCCTAATTTCACAATCTAAGAAGCAACATTTATTCTTTGTATATGTCTTCATGTTTACCCGCTACTTTTGAGTTGGAAAATATAATAAAACATATACTTTAATGCAATTTAAAAGTGAAATTGACAGCGTTCTCTGGCTGCCATCTTGTCTTTTTTGCATTCTCTCCCATTTCACCAACTCTGTGCTGATATAAGTAACCATTTGACACTGGTGCCAGGCATTCTACTTCTTGTTCCATACTAAAGCTATTTTCCCCCGTATTTAGTTTGTTTGTTTGTTGTTGTTTTACGTCCTAGCAACATCTAAGGTCATATCAGGAAGGGCCCGTATATTTAGACTGCGTTGTTGTTCACCCCTGTACTGGAAGTACGGGGTGAATCTTTTATCTAGTCTATACCATAAACAAACCTCAAGTAAATATGGGTCACTCTCTAAAACTGGGCACTACATATTTGGTTTCCACATTATTATGGTGACAATTCATTCTTTTCTTTTATTGGCAGCAGCTAGTCAAGTAATTAGTGTCGTCTCTGTGTGTTAAGTATGTTAGCAATACTACATGTATTTATTCTATTCTACAAAATATATTAAAAGTGTGTGTGTATGAGTTTGTGAAAATTTATACATCGACACCATGCATTTACCCAAACTTTTTTCTTTTAAGACATAATCTTGTTTCCTTAACTGTAATCAATCAAAATCTTTTTGGAATTTGTTGTGCATGGTCCGATGTAAATAAAAGATTCACCCCATACTTCCAGTACAGGGGTGAAGATCAGCCTTATATAAAAACAGTCGAAAAATCGGTCTAATGAAATGAGTCTTTATGAGAGCCTAATTTCACAATCTAAGAAGCAACATTTATTCTTTCTATATGTCTTCATGTTTACCCGCTACGTTTGATTTGGAAAATATAATAAAATATATACTTTAATGCAATTTAAAAGTGAAATTGACGGCGTTCTCTGGCCGACATCTTGTCTTTTTGCATTCTCTCCCATTTCGCCAACTCTGTGCTGATATAAGTAACCATTTGACACTGGTGCCAGGCATTCTACTTCTTGTTCCATACTAAAGCTATTTTCGCCCGTATTTATATAAGGCTGGTCTTCACCCGTGTACTACAAGTACCGGGTGAATCTTTTATCTAGGTCAGATGAAACATATTTTTTCCAAAGCCAAAGCGCTTACCTACATTTGAATTTATATATCCAACTTAGGTTCAGGTGCATTAACTAAGGCTTTGGGGAAGCATATGCAGAATAATCAGTACATTTATGACCCTATTCATTTGGGCACCTACTTTGAGACAGCCATCAGGCAGGGTGGCCACTCACCAATTAAGTCACTCTCATGACCTCATTAGTCATGCCCCCATTCCCAGAACCATATCTGGGATTAGTCAGGTTCCAGACTACCTACACATTAATAGATCATTCCTCATCACATGACCATCGCGAGATGTGAATGTGGGCCACATCAACAAGACTTTTAACAAGCTTGCCGAAATGATTTTAGGTTCTTTAAGCTCAAATTGCTCCAAAACTAGCCATTTTTCATCCAAATGACTCCGGAATAATGAATAGTAGGTTATAATAGTCAACTTAATGCATTTATCTAAAAAATAATGCAAACTTTTGAACGTCATCGGACTACGCAACTTTAACATGATGTTCTGGATGTGCATTAGATTTCCATGTTACACAAGTGATATTAACCTATTGCTCAATTTGTATAAGATCAAAATATAAAAAATGGAATAGCTTTTTGTTCAACTCTGACATATATATATATGCACATGTAAACCTTCATATGAACATGGTTTACAATTGAAACCCATTTATAAAGCAAATTTGGATATAACGCGATGATTCATTGGACCGAGAATTCTTCAATTCAAAGGTAATTCAGTCAACGAATCGCGTTATAACTGGATTTCACTGAATTTAGTTTCCATGTCACACTTTAGTGCCCAGTTTCAGAGAATGACACATATGCAAATTAGGCCACCAAAGATGGACCGGAAGTGACATCATTTCTGTACTGAACTAGTTTTTGGATAGACTACATCACGGTTCCAGCGGCGCGGTGCATTGTGGGATGCATCAGAGCAAAACATCCCCCCCAAAAGCACATGGCACATGCTAATACACTGGGTGCAGCTATGAAATGTGCTAGTTTCAGCTCATCTCAGCTCTTGTTTGAAACATAGAATACTAACTAAAAAAATATATATAATAAATTAAGATATTAATCTTTTATCCAGCATTGCATTTACATCAATATAATCAGCACATCTTATGCCATGTGCATTTAGATTTAGAAAGATCTAGGCACTCAGACTAGTGTTAGAGCCATATCCAGAGTACTCAATGCATTGTCAATGGCAGTGAGAAATCTCCATACAGAAAAAGTAAAATATTGATAAAACCACACCACCTAGAGACAAACCGCTTGGAACACACATAGAAAACATGTTTAACAAAAAGATTATATTAAATATATAACGTTAGGGTTTTGGATTTCTATTAATTTTGAATAAAACTGACATTTTTCAATACGCGTATAGGCAAAGTCAATGGCCGTACGCCTTGGCTTTGCTCCCGCGGCCGTTTTCAGCGCATGCGCAGTCGGAACCGTGATGTAGTCTATCGAACGCGTGTCAAAGTGTAGAAGAACAATTGTGGGGAAAAAAATGCAGACAACAGCAGAGGTAATACTGACTTTTTAATAATAAAGGAAATTCATTTTTAGAAAATAGGATTTAATATAAATAATAAAAGAGACACATGCATGTCCAAGTACAAAGCGGGGTCCAACAAGCGGTAAATGTACCAAAGTATGAAATAAAAAATTGTTTAAACAACAAGTGCACAACAGTACTATGGCTAACAACAAATACATTAACAAACTCATCAATTTAAAAATAGACGCACAAATAAACAATACAATACTACAATGCATTTCAAGTTGTAACAAATATTAATCAACCAATCCAAACTGAATTAAATTCATGTAAAACTTGGTTCATCAAACCGTGCATATTTGGCACTTAAAGAAACAAGATCAGTACTTTTAATTATGTTTCGCAAGGTGGTTTTTTCCCCCCCATTTACTTTTTTAATTTCGTGGTAGATTTGGCTATTTTTGGTGATACAATTTTCTGTTTAAATAGTAAAGGCTTAATCTATAGGTAAAGCGAATTAACGTAGCCAAACAATCATCATATGCCCAGGTATTCATCAAATAGCATATACACCTAGGGCCCAGTAGGAGTAGTTCAGTTTTCTGGAGAAAAATTCTGGACGAAGTGATATAAACAAAATACAAGCCTATATAATCTGAAGAAAAAAACAAAAGAAAACAAAAACAACAAGTAACTTGTACACAATAAACATTTTCACACTTCAAAATTGGCAAAAATTCATAGCAAGACTTCGCCATTTTGAAAGGTTATATTATATATGCAGGATCAAAAACTTGACAATAAACTTCTTTAAAAAAAGTATAATGAATGTCAACCGGAAGACATGATTGAACATACTTGTATGCATCACGATAGCCCTCATGGGTGGGTGGATTGATTTCAAATTGGCGTCAGCGTTCGGCTTTGACCAATTTGAAATTACTCCGCCCACCCTTTAAGACTATTACGTATGCCTGTACGTATGTAAAATTGTCCTTCAATGATATCGGGTGAGGTTCAGTTATTTGGCCAAGTGGACTCATCCTAGATGGTAATTTTCTCGCACCGCTCTCGTCTCTGATTCTACTATAATATAGCACAGGTTCGACAGTAAAGCACAAAACGGACTTTCACTGCACATTCCTATCTTCACGCAGATTCAAGTAAAAAATGTTTAAAAAATATAAAATAATGATTAGTAGTTTTACCAATTTCCTTAGATTCATACTCAAATCCCTTAGATTCTTGGATCTTCCAAAAATCCTTACATGTATCTCTGATATTGCAGTGCTTTCTGCCCTGGCGACTGGCGCTAGTTCAAGTTAGTTTTTTCCATTTCCAAATAACAGAATAAAATGAGTGATATGGAATAAAGGCGAATAATTTTTTTTTTTTTTTACATAGGCATAGGTATACATAATAGTCACCGTGGGTGGGACGGAGTGATTTCAAATAGGCTCATTGGCCCATTTGAAATCCATCGACCCATTGACGATGATTATTGTGCATACACCTATATAAAATCATATGTATCCATAATGTAACAAAACATTCCATGTAAATTAAAGCTCAAATGCCTGCACAAATAAAAGAAAACGCACCCTCCAACAATCCAACAATATACTGTTGGAAAAGACACACACAAAAAAAGAAGGCGTAGAGACCTGAACTTTGGAAATTTCCAAGCACAGAAAAATCACAGGAGTTGAAATGGCGACCGATATCAACTGTTAAGCTGCTTAAGATGGGGGAGGGGGCATTCAAAGATTATGAAACGCTTAGGGGGATGGGGGGGTGTAGTTCCAATTGTTATGTGGCGTGTATGGTCTGGCATTACAAACGGGGTGGGTGCGGGGTGGGCGGGCCTAATTTTGACAAAAATAGCGTTACGTAATATCTGAATGCCCCCTCACCATGGATAAGCAATCCGGTGCTATATATATAGATTACCAAATATCTAAGTACACATTCACATGGTCAGGGAATTCAAGGCTATTTCAAGGCTGTTTTTTTAAATAGGAATTTAGGCGAGTATCGGTGTTTTATCGTGTGTAGATATGTCGGATTATAATATGCCGAATGGTGATTTCAAACTAATTTAGATCAGTGGGGACAGTTTAATGGAATTCAAGGCTTTTTAAGACTAATTACTCAAAATAGGTTAAATTCAAGGCTTTTCAAGGCATTGAAATGGGTCAAATGAAGTTCAAGATTTCTCAAGACTTTCCAGGCCCCCCACGGACCCTGATAAGTACACAGACCGCTAAACAAGTTTCTACCGTGGCAGCTGAAAGTGTAAGAGACAATTACCTATCCATGTGGTCACATTGCATCTTAGGTGTAAGTAATCAAAGTGCCAAACTAAATTGGGTTGCAACACTATAAAGCTCATTCACATGTGCCTGAAAGCGAGGCTTTTGCAGCCCTACTGTCTGTTATAGAATGGCACTCGGTCATGCATGGTGGCAGTGGGGACAAACTACTCACTGTGTAGGTAATTGAATGACAACAGCAAATAGTATTCACTTAATTGAGTTAAAATTACATAGTCCGATGGTCTTGAGTTTCTGTCATTAAATATATTTGGGTTTTATAGTGTATCATTCTTTAGTTTGAAGTGACTTATTTTAAATGGCTCATTTTGGAAATATTTGAAGAGCAAACATGTTAAATTAAATTGAATGACAATCAAAAACAGTATTCAATTATTTGTCTTAAAGTCACATAGTCCAATGGCTTTGAGATTCTGTCTCCTCTTTAAAAAAAAAAAAGATGAATATATTAGCTTTTTATAGCTTATCATACTTTACTTTCAAGTGACTTCTATTTTAAATGGCTCATTTTGGAGATATTCGAAGCGCAAACATGATAAATTAATTTTGGCAGGCCCATAAAAGTACCCGACACCATCAGCTTCTATTAAATTGTCTTTGGATTCCCTTCTATGTGGCAACAAATGGTTAATGCGTGCATCAGTATCTAAGTTAGATATGTAAGATGAAATCGAGATAAGTTTTGGTTTTTAAAATGTGATGCTTTCATCGACTATGCAGCTTTAAATAACACACACCTCTCCCAACGTGATTCAGTTATTCCTTAAACTCCGTCCTGATATGAACTTAGATGTTACCAGGACATAAAACTCCCAACAACAAACCTTAAGCTAAAGTGGCGCCACCTCATGGACAGGCTATGACAATCTTACCTTTAAGTACCAAGTTCTAACACCAGGGGGAGGGTTTAATAACGCTATGTAAAACAATGCTGTCATCGGCACCCTGTTCAAGCATTTATATGGTTGCTGTAAAAGTTTTTATTTCCAGTTAGATCACGTGAATGAGATATATGGCCCCCCCCGCCATACCAGGGTCCGTCCGTATACATGTGAAGATATGGAATTCAAGGCAAATTCAAGGCTTGTCGAGGCTGTTTTTGATAGGAATTCAAGACTATTTTCAGTGGGATTTCAGGGGGGGTTAAAACACAACGGCAACTGGCGATTTCGGACTAATTTAGCTCAGTGGGGACAGTTTAATGGTATTCAAGGCTTTTCAAGACTAATTACATAAAAAAAAGGTTAAATTCAAGGCTTTTCAAGGCCTTGAAATGGGGTAAATGAAGTTCTAGACTATTCAAGACTTTCCAGGCCCCATACGGACCCTGCCCATCTCCCCTTAATTTTTACGGTATCATTTAAATTTAAGGTGCAGAAATAAAAACCCACGGACATTAATGTAGTCGATTTACCATCCTCCTTCCAAATATATTACTGCTCTGAGTGACTGGCCTTAAACGTTGTTGTACGTCTTACAACAGAAAGAGGATCAATGGTACATCTGCGGATTAGAACCCATGAACCTCGGATCAATATTAGAAAAAAAGGAGAGTATATTACAATTTACATGTATTCTTTGGTTCATTTTTTCAAATTGGATGGCACTGTATATATTAGACGTTATTTGAAGTGATTAATATTTAAATATATCAGACGGTATTTGGTAGCAGCACCACGCATGTATTATACAATTATACTGATATTACATATTATACAGCTTCTGCTAAACAGCTTTGGGAACTGCCTTTTGCAAAAACACACCACATATACAATACTGTAGTAGTCCATACATGAACCTCACTACCACACGCGGGTGGCAGAGACTACGCCTGCCCTCTGTGGTGCCCTTCCGAGGCAACAGGTGGCAGCAGGCTAGCGAGAGGCAGTCCCCAAGTGGACTGCCCCTCTGCGACTGGCTAGCGGCCACCCCTCAACCATGAGATTATCTATGGCCTAGCTGGTCAGGGGGCGGGTCATATGATCTGTGGCGCCGCAAGGAAGCAGGGAAGGATTGTTAAACTTCTGAAGCAGTTGTTCCTTCACGGTGACGCTAATACAGACAACGAGGATCCGGCCGTGCGACACAACATGGGCTATCACAATACATTCATATTTACACATGACTAATTCAGTCCCACTAATAAAGCGGCTATTTTAAGTGTACGTTCTTGTTTCAGCTTGTAAAACACTATCAACCTCCAAGTAAGTGAATATTTAAGCACACCCAAGCTTTCTGAGACTTTGCCAGAACCACACCATCTGGTCAGACCACACATCCGCCAGCGTTCCACTAGCTCACCCCTCAGCAATTCACTTGTTCTGTAGCGCATAGAGAACTACCTTTGATCATTTCTTTTCCTAAATGCATTCACGTAAAATAGATTTGAAACAATATAAATAATAAAAAAGAATCAGCGGAAACAGGGAATGAGAGAACAAATATAAACTTAACAACAAATTAATTTGAAGAAATAAACAAATCTAAAAGGACCATGGGATTATAAGATATTTCAATATTTTTAACATTGGAATAGTCACATTTTGTTGTTGTTGTAGTATCTTTACAGTATTAGAAAATCACTGCTGTTGACTTTTTAACACCAGGAAGCCACAATTGTTTACCTTTCAACATTAGAAAGCCACACCTTTTCATTATAATTCAACAGGGAGAAGCCACTGTGATTAACCCTTAAACATTGTGAAGCCAATCTCTAGCTTTTCAATATAAGGAAGCCACTTTTTTCATTCTTTAACCCCCCCCCAACCCAAAAAGCAACCTTTTAAGAATCAGAAAATCACTATACTGCTGTTGATAGGTCAAGGAATCTCTGAAGGGGGAAAAGAAAATCAACAAACCATACCATCCTCACTACACAAAGGTAGTTTCTAAATAAAAGATTTTTAAAGTGTGCACCAAATAACTGCTGAAAGAAACCTCCCACAGATCACCTGTCAATCTGATGGCATTATTCTGTAACTCAAATCAACGATCCGTAGGTTTGTCTGCATTGGGGTTTTCTGCGTTAGTGGCTTTGGCTTCTGCATGTTTGTCTGTGTTGGCGGCTTCTGGGGGTTCGTCTTTGCTCGCGGCTTCTGCATGGTTCTCCGCGTTGGTGGTCTCTGCACCGACAGCCTTAATGTTGGCAAGCTGCTCTTTGCTGAACATCCTCAGGAAGTCAGCGCTGGTAGTGTGTTCGAAGCGCTCAGCATCGCCGAGCGGGGTGTGGTCCCAGCGGTCGTGTGGGTTCAGGTCAACGTGACATTTGTAAAGCAGGAATTTGATGCACTCGAGATGCCCTTCGGCTGCTGCCAGGTGGAGCGCTGTTCGGCCATCATAGTCAGCCATGCCCATGTCCACACCAAGACACGCCAACCTGGAGAAAAAGGGGGCACTTCAAATCTGAACATTCTTTTCCTTGTTTTAACTTTTATTGGAGGGTGCTTGGCTTTGCTTTTAAAAATAATATATTTAACTTGGGTTTTGTTTATACAAGAAATACATCTGTGGGGAAAATTACTAGGTAAACGGGCCATGTCTGTAGAGCAGGTAGGTAATTCACTACGGCGGATGCGCCCCGGTATAATGTGGCTTTATTGGCCCCTTGAGGATGAGAACAGTCAGTTTCAGCCAATGAGACATGGTTAAGAGACATGGGTATAGTACATAGGATAATAACAGTGTGTTTTGACAGCAAATCAATCAAGAGGGGGGGGGGGGGTCAGAGGATAATAGGCAAAAGGGGGGGCATACGGGTTCAGTTGGTGGTGGGTGGGATCAGAGGATAATAGTCAGGTGGAGGTCACCTGGGGTCAGTTACATCCCATCAGTTGAGCTTTTGGTTACATTTTCAGATCAGCCATGCCTGCTTACATGCTTTGGGATGGTATTTTGCACAGAAGAATTCTGAAGTAATCTACCTCTGATTAAAGTAGCTGTAGAGCAACATGAGAAAATCTACTACTGAATGCCTTACTGTGGAGCGCTATCAGGTAATCTACCTCTGAATGCCTTATTGTGGAGCACTATGAGGTAATCTACTACTGAATGCCTTACTGTGGAGCAACAGGAGGAAATCTACTACTGAATGCCTTATTGTGGAGCACTATGAGGTAATCTACTACTGAATGCCTTACTGTGGAGCAATGGGAGAAAATCTACTGAATGCCTTACTGTAGAGCAACGGGAGGAAATCTACTACTGAATGCCTTACTGCGGAGTGCTATCAGGTAATCTACTACTGAATACCTTATTGTGGAGCACTATGAGGTAATCTACTACTGACTGCCTTACTGTGGTGCAACGGGAGGAAATCTACTACAGAATGCCTTACTGCGGAGTGCTATCAGGTAATCTACTACTGAATACCTTATTGTGGAGCACTATGAGGTAATATACTACTGACTGCCTTACTGTGGCGCAACGGGAGGAAATCTACTGAATGCCTTACTGTGGAGCGCTATCAGGTATCTACCTCTGAATGCCTTATTGTGAAGCACTATGAGGTAATCTACTACTGAATGCCTTATTGTGGAGCACTATAAGGTAATATACTACTGACTGCCTTACTGTGGCGCAACGGGAGGAAATCTTCTACTGAATGCCTTACTGTGGAGTGCTATCAGGTAATCTACTACTGAATACCTTATTGTGGAGCACTATGAGGTAATATACTACTGACTGCCTTACTGTGGCGCAACGGGAGGAAATCTACTACTGAATGCCTTACTGTGGAGCGCTATCAGGTATCTACCTCTGAATGCCTTATTGTGAAGCACTATGAGGTAATCTACTACTGAATGCCTTATTGTGGAGCACTATAAGGTAATATACTACTGACTGCCTTACTGTGGCGCAACGGGAGGAAATCTACTACTGAATGCCTTACTGCGCAGTGCTATCAGGTAATCTACTACTGAATACCTTATTGTGGAGCACTATGAGGTAATATACTACTGACTGCCTTACTGTGGCGCAACGGGAGGAAATCTACTACTGAATGCCTTACTGTGGAGTGCTATCAGGTAATCTACCTCTGAATGCCTTACTGTGGAGCACTATGAGTTAATCTACCTGTGAATTCCTTATTGTGGACCACTAGGAGTATGAGGTAATCGGAGCAACGTGAGACAACCAACCACTGAATGCCTTATTGCAGCACATTCTGCGGTAATCGACCTCTTAACGGCTTACCTGCGGAGTGCGGTCAGATCTCCATTTGAGGCACCAAACAGCAGCAGCATAATCTCCTGTCCCTTCTGGTCTACCTTCCTGAGGCGTGGATCCAGCTTTTGCGGTGTATACTTGAGGTTGTCGTAATTGTGGAAGTTGAATGTGTTTACAAGCTCCTGCAGTTAGAGGGATAGGCAATGTGGTCAACAACCCCAAATTCTTTACTTCATATATTTGTTGTGAGATTGTATGATAAGCAACTGTCGTTGGGGTAATGAAAATAGGAAATATTACGCCTAAAGCAGGATTCCAACCCACACCACTTGCATTCCAGGCTAGTGTGCTAAGCATTACACCACCTAGGCTCCCTGATATCATCATCCTTTCCATGCCTGCCTGTTTATGTGGCGCATTGACTGAGAGGTTAGTGCTACACATACGTCATGTGACATTTTTATTCAGTGTGTAAATAGCTGTTTATGTGTGTAAATAGCTGTTTTTAACTGCCCTAGTATGACATCGGCAGGGGGGGGGGGAGGTGTCAGTCAAATATGACTTTATCGCTTCATAAAATGTTGATTTTTTTAATGATTTTATTTTATACCGAGACACAAAATAAATATTGTGTAGACCAAAAAGAATTAGAAAGCAAATCTTTTTTGGAAAGCACACAATTGTTTTCATGGGTCTAAATTTTGAATCGTGAACAATTGGTCTTCCTCATTTCATTGTTTCTGGCCCTATCCTAGTAATACCGAACACTAGGCTAGGTAGCGACAAGTATCAATTTTTAAGTTATTGGTTTTACTCGACCAGGGGTTTGAATCTCGTGACCTACTAAAATGGGAGGCGGCCGCTCAACTCATTCTCTAGTAAAATGTTGATGTGAACTACTTCGGGGAAGCGGAGAACGGGCTGTGGGTGGGGGTAGGTATGGAGAAGTGGTACTCTTTGTACTACCGTGAAAATGTTGACAACTTTGGATGGACCCCTTACCTTCGAGAAGTCAATCCCTCGGACGCTGTTGCCAGTTTCGTCAAGCGGTGGAGACCAAAGGCAGATGCCCATCACATTGGGCACGACGAGCAAAATGGCGCCCGATACGCCTGACTTGGCCGGGAGACCCACCTGCACGGGACGCAACAATAAAAAAACTGTACAGTAAAGTTGCGAGAGCTAAGATGATGAGTGCCAATATTTGGAATAAACTACCAGCTGTAACACGAAATGCAGAAAACATAGCAGTGTTTAAGAAACTGCTAAAAATATTATGTAACCTAGAAAACCAGACAACGTTTAAATGGACTATCACAAAGTATAGTAAAAGCTGGATTTTGGACTGTTTGCAATCTACAAACAGCTACAAGCCATAAACAAGAAGCAAGAAAACCTAAATTATTACTAAAACAAAATTCAAAAGATTTAAATCAAATTGGAGTAATGCTGCTGTGCTAAATTAATTTTGGCAAGCTTGGCAAAACTCTAAAACCATAGGCTTCTGCAGTTAAAAAGTTCTATTAAATTAACTCAGTATTCCTTTATATGTGATGACAAAGTTTAATAAGTGCACCAGTATCTAAGTTAGATATGTAGATTCAAATCTAGATAATTGTTTTGGTTTTGGATTTGATGTTTTCATCGGACCATGCAATTATAAAATGACTAACGCAGGAGACATTTGAAGGGCAAACAGGCCATATTAATTTTGGCGTGCGTGTCAAAACTTTCGACTCCACAAACTTCAGCAGTAATATGTTCTATTGAATTGACTTAGCATGCCCTTCTATGTAGCGACAAATTCTTGAAATGTGCACTGGTATCTAAGTTGGATATGTAGATTCAAATATAGTCGAATCTTAGCGAATAGCGACTTAACGTCTCGCTTACTGAGAGGAGGAAGAAGAGTCATAGCGAATAGTTTCACTGCCTGAGAGTGCCAGGGGGGCTGGGTCATAGTGAATAGAGATTTAACATCTCACTGACTGACAGGGGTCGGGTCCTAGTGAATAGAGATTTAACATCTCACTGACTGACAGGGGTCGGGTCATAGTGAATAGAGATTTAACATTTTACTGAGTGAGAGGTGGGGTTTTGGGGTGAGTCACAGCAAATAGCAATTTAATATTTCACTGACTGAGAGAGGGTGGGTGAGTCATAGCGAATAGAGATTTAACATTTTACTGACTGAGAGGTGGGGTGGGTGAGTCACAGCAAATAGCAATTTAATATTTCACTGACTGAGACAGGGTGGGTGAGTCATAGCGAATATAGATTTAACATTTTACTGACTGAGACTATGAGAGGGGGGTGGGTGAGTCATAGCGAATAGCGATTTAATATTTCACTGGCTGAGAGGGGGTGGGTGAGTCATAGCGAATATAGATTTAACATTTTACTGACTGAGACTATGAGAGGGGGGTGGGTGAGTCATAGCGAATAGCGATTTAATATTTCACTGGCTGAGAGGGGGTGGGTGAGTCATAGCGAATATAGATTTAACATTTTACTGACTGAGACAATGAGAGGGGGGTGGGTGAGTCATAGCGAATAGCGATTTAATATTTCACTGGCTGAGAGGGGGTGGGTGAGTCATAGCGAATATAGATTTAACATCTCACTGACCATGAGCGGGGGTGGGTGAGTCATAGCGAATAGAGATTTAACATCTCACTGACTGATAGGGTCAGAGAAATAGTGAATAGAGATTTAACATATCACTGACTGAGAGTGGGGCGGGGCGAGTCACAGTGAATAGAAATTTAACATTTCACCGACTGAGAAGAGTCGAGTTATAGTGAATACCGATTTAACATTTCACTGACTGAGAGGGGGGGGTGCGTCATAGCGAAAAGAGATTTAACGTCTCACTGACTGAGTATGGGCGGAGGGGTCATAGTGAATAGAGATTTAACATCTCGCTAACACATTAACGTCTAACTCACGACTCACAAACAACATACCTACTTCATTCAGTCAGCAGTGGGAGTTGCAAATCAGCTTACCGTGAATGCGAACTGCCCTGAGTAGTCGTACATGCCGCAGGAATACATGAGTGACAGCGTGTTACGGACAGCCTCGGCCCCCAGCACCCGGTTGCCAGTGATGGGGCAGATCCCGCCGTTCGCCAGGGTCGCTGCCATCACGGCCCCGGACTCACACGTCGTCTCAACAGAGCACAACTGAAACAGGCAGATGCGATGGCCGAATGAGTTTCGCGTCCTCCTCCCATTCTGGTAGGTTGTGGTTTTCGAATCCCCCATCCGAGTCAAACCAATGACTTAACAAATTTATACTTGTCGCTACCTAGCCAGGCGCTCGGTATAACGAAGATAGGGCAAGGAGCAGTGGAATGAGGAAGACCAATGGTCTGCTGCGATTGAAATTTCCCCTGCTTAATCAACGAATGAATCAAAAAGAATTGTGGCACAGGGCTGCGTTGTTGGCGTCACTGGAGTGTTCGGTGACATGGTGCAATGTTAGTCAGTAAGACATGCTTCGTTTGTGTATTGACAGAGACGCTCAGTTAGGTTGGTGCTTCTTTGGGTTATATTATAACTCATGTGCACAAACACTTGAGGGCCACATTCAGCATCCGTTTGAGGCAGTTCTGCAGTGCTTCCTAATAACGACAGCAGGGCATGGCAGAGCAGAGTAGTGTAGAGCAAAGTAGAGCAGAGTAGAACAAACAGGGAAGAGCAGTGTAGAGCAGGGTAGAACATAAAAGAGTGTAGTAGTCTACACTGACCTCTCAGGCAAGTAACCACATAGACAGGTATGCGTGGGTAATGTGGTGATATCAGGAAGCCTAGGTGGTGTAATGGTTAGCACACTGTCACGGAATGCAAAGAGATGTGGGTTTGAGTCCCACTCTAGGTGCAATATTTCCCATTTTCATCACCCCCACAACACTGGTTGCCGTGACCATGATCCTGTACAAGCTATGCACTGTATGGTTGTTGAACCGACCCTGTGTATGTATGTGTAAGTGCATTGCCTGTATGTATGTAATTGTAAGCATTAGAAGACTTACAATTCCAGGGGACGAGTGTAGTGGTCTGCACTGACCTCTCAGGCAAGTAACCACATAGACAGGTAGGCATGGGTAATGTGGTGATATCAGGGATCCTAGGTGGTGTAATGGTTAGCACACTGTCCCGGAATGCAAAGAGATGTGGGTTTGAGTCCCGCTCTAGGTGCAATATTTCCCATTTTCATCACCCCCACGACACTGGTTGCCGTGACCATGATCCTGTACAAGCTATGCGCTGTATGGTTATTGAACCTACTCTGTGTATGTATGTCTTAGTGCATTGCCTGTATGTATGTAATTGTAAGCATTAAAAAACTTACAATTCCAGGGGGACGAGTTTAGTAGTCTACACTGACCTCTCAGGCAAGTAACCACATAGACAGGTAGGCGTGGGCAGTGTGGTGATATCAGGGAGCCTAGGTGGTGTAATGGTTAGTACACTGGCACAGAATGCAAAGAGATGTGGGTTTGGGTCCCGCTCTAGGTGCAATATTTCCCATTTTCATCACCCCCACGACAATAGCAAAGTAAAGTAGGGCAGAGTAGGGCAGAGCGGTGCAGTGCAGAGCAGTGCTCGGCAGAGTAGGGCAGTGCAGAGCAGAGTAGGGCAGAGCAATGTAGAGCAGTGCAAAGTAGAGCAGAGCAAAGTAGAGTAGAGTAGGGCAGAGTGGTGCAGAGCAGAGTAGGGCAGAGCAATGTAGAGCAGTGCAAAGTAGAGCAGAATAGAGCAGAGCAAAGTAGAGTAGAGTAGGGCATAGCAGCGCAGGGCTGAGCAAAGTAGAGTAGACCAGAGCAGAGCAGACAGAACAAAGTAGAGCAAATTAGAGCAAAGCAGCTCAGAGCAGAGCAGGACAGAGCAAAGTAGAGTAGATCAGAGCAGAGCAGGGCAGAGCAGAGACTAGCAGAGCGGTCCATAGAAAATTAGTCCGGAGCAAAGTAGAGCAGGGCAGAGCAGGCAGAGGAGGGCAGTGCAGAACAGTACAGGATAGCTCAGACCAGAGCTGCTCAGAGTAGAGTAGGACAGAACAAATAGCTGAAATGTAATAACAATATTTTATTATCTTAATATTGTTCTTGTAATTAAATAGTGTAAATGACTTGACGTTAAGCATGGTCGGAAGACCAGTGACTCGGTGCTGAAAAAAGACTTCAGATGAATAAAAAATGTTTACCAAAAAAAAAAGAAGCAAGAAATTGACCAGAACAAAGTAAAGCAGAGCAAAGTAGTGCAGAACAGTGCAGAGCAGAGCAGTGCAGAGCCGGACAGAGCAGCATAACAGGCTGCGGACAAAAATAACATAACTTTTTTAAGGTTACACTTCAAAAGGCAATATGTAGATTTTCCTTTCACTTCAATATTTGTTTGATTACATTCATCAACTAAAGTCGGGGGAAATTTCAATCACAGACAATTGGTCTTCCTCATTCCTCTGCTCCTTGCCCTATCCTAGTCATGCAGTGCGCCGAGCTAGGTAGTGACAAGTATGAATTTTAACGTCATCGCTTTGACTTGGCCAGAGTTTGAGCCCAAGACATCCAGCAATGGAAGGTGGGGCTAAACTCATTAGGCCATCCACTGTATTAAATCATTGCGGCTTTTTTCATTTCTATTTTCTATATTTTCACACTTGTTCAACTAGTATGATGATATATATGACTTATGAGAAAGAAGAAAGAAACAGTTTTCAGCAAATTACTGCAGTACTACATCTGTGTGTAAATATATATTCTTGGTTGTCCACCGGTGATGACGAGGACAGCAACTCATCATTTGTTGTGAACTTGTCGATGACTGATGAGTCTAATTTGTGCTTGGAATGTGCGGTGACACATTGGACATGTGGGTGTCGCTGTAGTCAGAGTCTGGTGAGTGAAGGATACAATCTTTCCTCTGCTGACACCTTTGTTTATACAGTCTACTGTCTATAAAGAACACCCATGAGACTGGAGCAAGATGCCATTATAGAGAGAGATCCATTATAGGCAGAGACTGACTGCACAGAATGGGTTGAAACCAATGTTTTTCTTTTATACATGACTGATTTTGACGTTCCTTACAAAGTCATTTCTACAATTTGTCATTTGTACAATTAGTCATTTCTACTATTCATCACTTCTACAATTTGTCATTTCTACAATTGGTCATTTGTACAATTACTCATTTCTACTATATTATAACTATATGGCATGTCGTTATTGAAAGAATACTGATCAAATAAGTGAGAAAAAAACGGCTCGTTGTCCACATAAGATAGTTGTCCATTAGACACAGACGCAATGCTATTAAATTAAGGGGGTGCCTTGATGGGACCAGCACCTTTTGCCATTATTGACAGAGATTCGTTATTGACAGAGGGCTTACCTGGAAGTAGAAGTCCAATGTCTCCATAAGGTGGGTGCCATCAGGAAAACACTGAAATAAACAGTTAAAAATATTAAGCAACAAATTCCACTTCGAAAAAGTAATATACACACGGGCTTGACTGAGAGAGCGCTAAACCATCAACAATCAATCAATCAATCAATCATGTTGTCCAGGTTGTATGAACTCTAAATTCCACCCACCTTGTTTTCCTTCATATAGTAACCCAAGGCGAAGTTCCTGTCAGCCGTCTCCCTTTCTGAAAGGAAACTGAAATAAAAGAAAACCAACAAAATGAATGGTGTGCCACTGACAGAATTATTACTTGGTGTGTGGAATTTAGGCATGAAGACAAAGAGTCCACACATACCCAGAGATAAAAAAAGGAAAGCTTCTTTTATTTAACGACGCCCCTAGAGCACATTGATTTTTATCATCGGCTATTGGATGTCAAACATATGGTCATTCTGATATATAGGAAATCCGCTGCCGCCACATAGGCTACTCTTTTCAATGAGCAGCAAGGGGTCTTTTATATGCACTATCCCACAGACAGGACAGCACATACCACAGCCTTTGATGAACCAGTTGTGGACCACTGGTTGGAACGGAAAACAGCCCAAACTGCAAATGGGTCCATTCAGCAGGATCGATCGGATTACTCCTCGATAAATGCTTTGCTCCGTATGTTCTTGTAACCATTTATCTATATTTCTATAACTTTTGGTTAGTGCTTAGTGACATTTGAACATCAATCACATTTTAAACTAACAGTGATAGTTCAGTGTCGGTTTCTATTACTCCAGTCATAAGATGAAATATTCACTCCTATCCTATCCAAAGTAGAGGTGATTAATGGTTGGTTGTTGGAGTTTTACGTCCTGGCAACATCTAAAGTCATATCAGGACAGGTACCGACTTGTGACAGTGCGCACTCATGGCGACTTTTCAGTGCTGCCCCACTGGGAGACCAGGCCACCAGCACCATAATGTGATTTCCCACTCAGTCACATTATACTCACACTGAGCCAACCAGTCCTTGCCCTATCCAAATAATGCCGAGCGTCTGGCTAGGAAGCGACAAGCATCAATCTTTAAGTCAATGGTTTAACTCGACCTACCAATCCCACGATCTACCAAAACGGGAAACAGACGCTCAACTCATTCGACCATCCCGACTGGTCGAGGGGTGAATGACGACAATGTCTAAACCCGTTCATAAACTGCTGTGGAAGTGCCGGTTCCAGCGGGTAGTGCGAATCTATATTGGTGTTGAGTTGAGGAACTGGGAGAGAAGGCAAAATACCTAAGATGGTGGCGACTGGATAGAGGGAATACTGAGTCCTTTTAATACAAAATAATAGCACCTGTTACTGTGAAGCCTAAGGCATCAACAATTGGTACGTGCTTGCCAACATTAATTAGGCATATTTTCACTTCAAATATCTCCAAAGTTAGCCATTTAAAATAAAATCACTTCAAATTAAAGTAAAGAAGATTACAACGATCAGTTTAATTCGCATCACTCAGACAAGGTAACAGACAACGGTTTACCACACGGTATTTATTCAGAAGAATATATATAATGATATCAATAATAAATATAAATATCATGAATATGTAATTATAGCCGGTTGAGGCTGGCATGAGGCTGGCTCAGCAGTGGTGCGACTGGCGCGAGTGTTTAACGAGGAAGGCTGGCTTCCGAGCCTCAGAGGCAGTATAGGTGAGTAAGGGCGTCATGA
Organism: Branchipolynoe longqiensis; assembly: GCA_030323885.1. Taxonomy (NCBI): domain Eukaryota; kingdom Metazoa; phylum Annelida; class Polychaeta; order Phyllodocida; family Polynoidae; genus Branchipolynoe; species Branchipolynoe longqiensis. The sequence continues at coordinate 3,045,598 of CM059198.1, forward strand.
TGATGCCAAGTTCTGAATAAGAGATAACATAAATGAGTACAAGCAGATAAGAAGAACAAAGATAACTAATAACAGAGCATCAGCACTTAACCCCTTAATAGAAAAGGGTGGGCGGGTGAGAGAGCTAGAAGTGACCAGTGTGAGAGCCAGGCAAGAAGTGCGGGGTTGGAGGGTGGGGAGGGGGTCACGTGCTGCGCTAGAAACACCTTGCCTCGTTCGCGAATTAAACATGTTGCCTCCGCAACATGCGTAATGTATTTATCTAAGAAAATTGTAGAAATACAAACCCATCGGACTATGCAGTTTAGTTTGATGTAAACTTGATTTTAAATGGCTAACTTTGAAGATATTTGAAATGAAAAAATACCTAATTAATTTTGACAAGCACCTCAACATTCTGACAATACAAAACTCACACGGCATTGCTGAAGTCGAGGAACTTCCGGTACTGGTTATTGAGCTTGTCACATACACCGCACCAATAATAACAATAGATAGTGCCAGCCTGCTGGCATGTTGCCCTAGATAGTGCCAGCCTTCTGGCATGTTGCCCTAGATAGTGCCAGCCTGCTGGCATGTTGCCCTAGATAGTGCCAGCCTGCTGGCATGTTGCCCATCACTGGGTAAAATGAGTAAATTGTTGTTTTTTCATTGTTTCTGACTCCACACACAGGCGACCTATGATATTATAAAGCATATGGAGATAAAGAGGAAGACTGACTGGTTACTTCTGTATGATTTTCTTGTAAATATTTTTATTTAACAAGTTTTTTTATCTGCACTTGAAAAATGTTGTTTTAGCGAAGTATGTGCAGCACATGCATCTTCTGGCTGTACAGCATAAACTCCGCACTATGCAGGCTACAAATCTGTTTTTGAGGTCAGGCGAAAGCTTACACCATCAGCTTTCTAATGATATGTGGCAAAATGGAAAAAATGACAAATAACATTGTGGCTTGCAAAATAAACTTAAAACTCAAATTACCATATATTGCAATGTATTTACACCCAACAACTCTGGTATCATCTGAAAGGTGATTTAATTTCCCTTTTAATGGTATGCAATACAGTATAACCCCGTTAAACCAAGCTTGAAGGGACCCATGAAATTTGTTTGGATTAATTGATCATTGGTTTAACCGAGCTTTGGCTTTGAATTTGACTTTGCACCCCCCCCCCCCCCCACACACACACACACACTACTGCCCACACACACACACACTTTCCCTGTCCGGGATGGCTGAATGAGTTAGAGCGTCCGTCTCACGTGTTGGTAGACCATTCGATCAAGGGTTCAAACCTGGTCAAGTCAAACTAATGACTTAAAGATTTATATTTGTCGCTTCCTAGTCAGGCGCTCGGCATTATTAGGATAGGACAAGGACTGGTTGGCTCAGTGTCAGGATAATGTGACTGAGTGGGATATCAGGTCATGGTGCTGGCGGCCTGGTCTGCCAGTGGGGCAGCACTAAAAAGTTGTCATGAGTGTGCACTGTCATAAGTCGGTACCCGTCCTGATATGATCTTAGATGTTTCTAGGACGTCATCATCACGCTTTCGGTCGCGATGCGACAAAGACTGCTTTCATTACTTGCCTGTCGCTCTCCATTTAGCTCTCTGCTGTGAGAGTGATATCCATGAGTCGGTCTTAATGTCTCTCAGCTTCAGGTTTCTCTTGATGGTCATAGTTTTGTTGTGTTCTTCTTCGTAGCTGATTTTCCATTGTCAACGGAAGATGAGATTGAGCAGCGCGGTCCTTGGTAACCCGAGCGACGACCGATCCGGTATGGTGTTTTGTGCAGTTGTACATTTCATGAAAGCTGCCTGCAAAAGTGTTGAAGTGCTGCTGGCTTTTGCAAGTTACCAGCAGCACTCTCTTGGGGAGCAAATAGAGGTCTCACACCGGTAAGAACATGTCCAGACAGGCGCAAAACTATTTGTCCCTGCAATGGCTGGTCGGGAGATGTTGGGAATTCCATACATCAACTGCCCTTGATGCTGCCACAGTGACATCATTTTGTGTTTAGGGTTTGCTCCCTTAGCCTTCGATTCTGACAAGAACCTGTACCACAAGGCAGTGCTTTACAACTCTGCAGGGCAGGGGCGTCAAACTCCCTAAGGTATTGCAATACCTGCATACCCAGGATGTAAAACAACAACAAATAAACCCTGTCCGGCTCGCCACCCTACTCCCCCCTCCCTCCCACATCCCCCCCATACTCTCCACTCTGTTTGTATTAAAAAGTTCATTTAATTAATATTTAAATTACAGTGGATATATATTTTTTAATTTTGACTGCCGCTACATAATAACAGCACAGTTTATGCAGCAACCCTTCACCTTAGCCCATAATACTGAACTTACTATAGCCAACCCACTAACCTCCTAATGTACCCGCTGAGCTACCTATCTACAATTTAATGACCGGAAGCCCAGTGCCTCGGCGCTGACAAAAATGTGTATGTTCTGATGAATAAACTGTCCTACCAACAACAAAAGTTTCCGTCATTTAAAAAAAAAAGATAAATAAGATAAATTATAATGATTACGTTGATCATTATAATCTACATTACCTTAGTTTGAAGTAAATTTGATTTTAAATTATTAACTTTGGAGATATTTTAAGTGAAAACATACCCAATTAATTCTGGCAAACACCTAAAAAAATCTGACAAGACAAAAACTCACACAGCATTGTTGAAGCCGAGGAACTCTCCGCCTGCCAACTTCCGGTACTGGTTACTGAGGTAGTCAAAGCGGTCCGCCAGCTTCATGTCATTCTTCACCAGTGACGTCACAACAATGGCGCCCGCGTTGATCATTGGGTTGTGCGGCTTTCCTGTGACGTAAAGAACAGCTTGATGTCAGTTCACTGCTAGGGTTTTGTTTGTTGGTTTGTTTAACGACCCCCCCCCCCCTTCGCAGCACAAAAAGTAAACATCAGCTATTGGGGGGTCATACAGTGAGTGGTTAAACATATCTGAGTAAAAAAATTACATTTCAAACAGGTAAAATTGAGGACAGAAATGTATGCCAAAACAGATTACAACTGTCATGGGGGTGATGAAAATGGGGAATATTGCGCCTAGAGCGGGACTCGAACCCACATCTCTTTGCATTCCGGGCCAGTGTGCTAACCATTACACCACCTAGGCTCCCTGATATCAGCACACTACACATGCCTACCTGTCTATGTGGTTACTTGCCTGAGAGGTCAGTGCAGCCTACTACACAACTGTGGTAAAATCACAAGCGGTATCTGATAAATAAAAACTGATAATAACAAAATGTACATAGGTAATATCAAATTGGTAATAATTTGCTTTCGCATGACATCATGGGAAGTGGAGTAGCCAGGATTGACTTAGGGGAAGGGACGGGTTTCTGGTTTAAGGTGTGAGCAAAGTCATGTTGGTGCGACCGTGTGAATGTTAGCGCAGCGGTGCTTACAAACCTAGGGGGTTTGGAGGACTATCCCACCCCACCACCCCACAAAAACACTTTCGCTTATATTGCATCAAAATGGTGCATTTTTGGTGACATTTGGATATACATTTAACTCATTTTATTTTTGCATTTAAGTTGGTTTTTTTTTAGAGACGGGAGGGGTTTCAGGGCAACCAGGAACCCCCCCCCCCTAAATACGCCACTGATGTGTGTGTGTGTGTGTGTCTGTCTGTGCATGTGTTTTAAAACATCAACTAAATATGCGGAATTTATTAGGCGGGAGGGGGGGGGGGGCTGAATGAAAACTAATTATAGTTGCAAAGTCCAGGTGTTTAGAGTTTCCATCATTTTCTAGATAATTGGTCATGTTGCTTCGGCAACATGTGTAATGCGGGACTGAGACGGGACAGATAGTGCTTCCCCATTTTGAACCTGACACTAATGCTACCACACCATTACCCCCCTTTTATTCATAGGCGGCCAAAACTGCACTAACTCCAGGTGGCAACACTGGTGTCCGTGCCGGCGGCCGCTGCCACCTATACCCAGTGAGCGATATCTGACGTCACTTCCGCCACTGCCGCCACACCAACGGCACTCACCATCCAGACACCGGACCGACACCACCACCCGCCTATTCTCACTGCCCCACCCGACCCTACTTATAAACAGTTGACTCACAAGGGTTGAGTGCCGGGTCATGCAGAGAATCAAACCTTATACCTGAAACCTGACAATTAAACTTGACCTGATGCTCTTTGAACTTAGACCAATAAAAATCCTATACTATGTAGTTCCGTCTCGTGTCCTGAATTACATTAAGTTGATCATTATAATCTACTTTCCTTTAGCTTGAAGTAAATTTGATTTTAAATGGCTAACTTTGGAGATATTTGAATTGAAAACATGCCCAATTAATTTAGGCAAGGACTTAGAATTTCTGACACCATAGGTTTCAGCAGTAACATATTCTATTACATCGACCTAGTATGCCCTTATATGCAGCAACAAATGATTAATAACTGCATAAGTATTTAAGTTGGCTATGTAGAATCAAATCTAGATAAGTGTTTTGGTTTTCAAATTTAATGCTTTTATCCTACTATAAATTAGTATAAACTAAAGTACAGATATTGAATCTAATTGTGACTACATCGATAGGTCATTTACATACTATACAAAAATTATATATATATTTTTTAAACAGCCGTCCGTCAAAATGTAACACACTGGTGCATAAAGATGGATATAATATATAAATAATATTTATATATATATATCAAATGTGTATATATATAAAATAACAAAAATTGTCTCCATTCTGCCTGCAACAGTAGAACGGTACCATCACGTGACATTCCAGTCACCAATAGGGGGCCTACTGTAAAGTACATGTACCAATATATATAGCTTATAACCCAGTCACACGAGAGCCTGCGTTCGCCCCCAACCTCCTTACGGCCAAAAGGTTGCTAACCACCTAGCATCCCACTCGATACATTGATTCAAAACCGTGGTCGGCGCCAAGGCGGCCACAGGTCGGCACCAAGACGGCGTCAGGTCGGTGCCAGGGCGGAGGCGGGTCGGCGCCAAGGCGGCTCCGGGTTGGCGCCCTGGCACCGACCACACAGCGAGCGCGGCATTGCATGAGTTGGTGCCGCCAGGTCGGCGCCAACCAAGAGGTCGGTTACCTGGCGGTGCCAGGTCAGTGCCAACCATTTTTGAATGGCGCCGACCAGGCTGGGTTGCAAGTGCAGCAGCTGCAACCTCCTTGTGTCCAAAATTTCCGAAATGGACGCCGGGAGGTTGGTAACCTTGCGGCGCCAGTGCGTATGGAGGACGTTAGTAGGAAGTTTTGATGTCGCGAATCGATCGTAAGCGAACGCAGGCCTCGTGTGACTGGGGTATTAGGTATGTACTTTATCTATGAATACCAACACTTAAATTCACGACGTGTTTGTAACAGTGTTATTTCTACATACAGGATAACTCCATGACTGATAAATGTTGACCTGGTATTCATGAAATACTACGGTCGACTGTTACACAAGGCCCAAAAATACTGGCCCAACAATACTGGGTCACTTTTCACATGACTGTTACTTGAGTAAATACGGTAGGTCACATGCAGCAAGGTGCACTGTGAGCATGCATGTAGGATCTGAGCTGGTTCAAAAGAAGACAGGACAGGGTACCTTCTGCAAGAAACATTCCTGTAGTCTAACAAACATTGTGACCACCGGGCGCGGTGGTCTAATCGGCAGAGCGCGGGCCTCACGTGCAGAAGGTCGGAAGTTCGGTTACCGGTCGAGATGCCAGTGACCGGAAGAGATACCCCAATTGTTTTGACACATATGCTACCATGTTGAATGTATAGCCAGTGACCAGCGAGATGCCCCTATTGTTTTGACACATGCACTACCATATTGAACGTATAGCCAGTGACCGGACAAGATACACCAATTGTTTTGACACATGCATTACCATATTCGATATATAGCCAGTGACCAGTGAGATACCCCAATTGTTTTGACACATGGGCTACCGTATTGAATGTATAGCCAGTGACCGGACGAGATACCCCAATTGTTTTGACACATGCGCTACCACATTGAACATATAGCCAGTGACCAGCGAGATGCCCCAATTGTTTTGACACATGCACTACCATATTGAATGTATAGCCAGTGACCAGCGAGATGCCCCAATTCTTTTGACATGCACTACCATATTGAATGTATCATCCGGTCACTGGCTATACATTCAATATGGTAGTGCATGTGTCAAAACAATTGGAGCATCTCGTTGGTCACTGGCTATACATTCAATATGGTCGTGCATGTGTCAAAACAATTGGGGTATCTCGTCCGGTCACTGGCTATACATTCAATATGGTAGTGCATGTGTCAAAACAATTGCAGTATCTCGCTGGTCACTGGCTATATATTTAATAAGGTAATGCATGTGTCAAAACAATTGGGGTATCTTGTCCAGTCACTGGCTATATGTTCAACATGCTAGTACATGTGTCAAAACAATTGGGGCATCTCGCTGGTTACTGGCTATACATTTGTGGTGCTCTCTGTGGCGTAGTGGTTAGAGTGTCTGACTTTTTTCTAGGTCAGATTCCTAATCTGAAGGTCGGTGGTTCGATTCCCCATACCCCGACCTCTGCCAATTTGGATTTCCACCACTGTGTATAACTTACACCGTCATCAAAGGCTAGTTACTCTCATACCATGTCTATGTGGTGTGGGAGGTTAAAAATCCCTTGGGTCGGTAAAAGTGTAGGCTCGGGCTTTCTATCAACAAACTGTCTAATGGTGAAAACAAGTCTATTCAGACTTATCCATGACAGGCAGTATAAATCTTCAAGAAAAAAAAAAAGAAAAAAAATGGTAGTGCATGTGTCAAAACAATTGGGGCATCTCTCTGGTCACTGGCTATATATTCAATATGGTAGTGCATGTGTAAAAACAATTGGGTCATCTCACTGGTCACTGGCTATACATTCAATATGGTAGTGCATGTGTCAAAACAATTGGGGTATCTTGTCCGGTCACTGGCTATACATTCAATATGGTAGCGCATGTGTAAAAACAATTGGGGTATCTCGTCCAGTCACTGGCTATACATTCAATATGGTAGTGCATGTGTCAAAACAATTGGGGTATCTTGTCCGGTCACTGGCTATACATTCAATATGGTAGCGCATGTGTCAAAACAATTGGGGTATCTTGTCCGGTCACTGGCTATACATTCAATATGGTAGCGCATGTGTCAAAACAATTGGGGTATCTTGTCCGGTCACTGGCTATACATTCAATATGGTAGCGCATGTGTAAAAACAATTGGGGTATCTCGTCCAGTCACTGGCTATACATTCAATATGGTAGCGCATGTGTAAAAACAATTGGGGTATCTCGTCCAGTCACTGGCTATACATTCAATATGGTAGTGCATGTGTCAAAACAATTGGGGCATCCCGCTGGTCACTGGCTATACATTCAATATGGTAGCGCATTTGTCGAAATAATTGGGGCATCTCACTGGTCACTGGCTATACATTCAATATGGTAGCGCATTTGTCAAAGCACAGAAGTCACCTTCCTTGCCCACATCCACAGCATTTAAAAGGCATTTCACAAACACCTGATTAGCGCTTTTAATTTCTAAACGACTTACCAAATTTTATTCCTATTTCAGCAGTTTTAAATGGTGTTAAAGACTGCATGCACACCAGTGTTAGCTTATCAGATACTATTCAGACAGTTTATGTACACCATAGATTATGATATGACGAGTTTGACATTCATTTAAAAAATAGTATTTTTAGTGAAGCAAATTTCCTTAATTCTGTCTTTATTCAATAAACCAGGGATGAAAGTGATCGCGGAGAAAAAAACAGGTAGATTTCAACTGCTAGGTAGGTGATAATACGGTCACAATAAGGACAGCGGAACGCTCTCCAAGGATAGTCTGTACTGACTGATCAGAGCAATGGAGCTAGGATAGTGCTAGGAGAGTACTGGCTGAACCCCAACTTTGGGGATTTTTCCATGAATCCCTGACAGTGCTAAGATTAGAAAGAGAATTTCCGCGTTTTCGCGGAAATCCATCCCCATTTAGTACAGGGGAGGCGTAATACCAGGGCCGCGTTCAGGGAACGCCTCAGAGTCGACTCCGAGACTGCTTCGCGATGTCTTTTTGGCCTATTTGCATTCAGGGAGATGGACGCTCTAACTCATTCGGCCAACTCATTCCGGAAATCCATGAAATTGCGGAGATCTTTCATCCCTGATTTGTACTTAGGACTCATGCATAGTCAGATTCCGATATTGTCAGAACCTACTTCAAAACCTGCTACACACACAATGATGATCTTCCAGCCATAACGAGTTGCAGACGGGAAATCTAATCAGATCAAGGAGTTTGCGGTCAGTACCAGATTTATATATGGGTTATTCTCTAAACTGGACACCATATGCTTGGTTTCTACGTTACAATGCTGATAATTTATTCTTTCTTTTATTGATAGCAAGTCAAATAATTATTTTAGCCTTTGTGTATTAAGTATGTTAGCAATACTACATATATTTAATCTATGCCATAAAAGATATCAAAAGTATACTTAATTAATGTTGTGGTAAAGTGAAAATTTACACATTGACACCATGCATTTACCCCAACGTTTTATCAACTTTGTTCTTGTAAGACATAACCTTGTTTGCTTAACTGTAATCAATCAAATCTTGCTCAACTTTGTTGTGTATGTGAAAATAATGTTCTTGGTGTGTATAATTAATCATGAGTATATAAATAGGCGGAGTATTCCCAGTTGAGTTCCCGGGATTTGCCCCGGGTTGCCTCTGCTAGCGCCACCAACGGCCACTTCCGGTGGTGCTCGCGTGAGGCCAAGTTTTGATTTCCATATTATACAAGTTATAAAAATATATGGTCTTTCGGTCGTGATAGACGAGCTTGGAATCATATTAGTATCTCGGGCGACGGAGTTGGGGACCATTGTTATGTAACAGCAACGCAATGTGTGCCCACTCGCTGTGTGACATTTTTTAAATTTTTTTTATTTTTATTGAGGCTGTATTTATACTGTCCATAGCATGTAAGTCCGGGTACCCAGGCTTGTTTTCAATACTGGCGAGCTGTAGTGTTGGTGTTGTCTTATCAAACAGTAGCTGCTGATAAGTTATTTGATTGTTTGCATTTCAGTAGCAGATAGATAGTCTGTTGGTACGTTTAGTAGCCTATGTTAGTTTTTTTGGGCCCTCTTGGCATTGTATTTTTGTTCTAATCTTATTACTATGTTAGTTGTTTTCTTAAGGTTCTATGTTAGTGTTTTGGGGTTTTCTTGGGAAGAGGTTTCCGCTTTTTTCATATAAATAACTGTGTGGAAATGTTATGTCGCACAGTGACCGGGATTGCGGTATGATGTCCGGATATTAAGATATGGTTATTTATTATAGAAATGTTTCCTCCATGCACCAGGAAGAGTGCAAATGGAGGAAGAGCATATATTAATGTTTATTGTAACTGTATGATGACTACTTGTTACCACTGGACCACTGGGTAAGCACTCCCAGCCTTTCTGCATATATTATGGACACCACCTGCACTGGGGCTTGAGTGACAGGTGCCCCTCTTGGACGCCACCCCTCCCAGGCTGCGGAGGTGTCTGATTGGCTGGCTGTGTGAGCCCAGTCACCCTTGTACTCCTTGCACTTGCTAGACAGACCACTCACTCTAGAGATACCAAAAGAAGCAGTTCACCAGTGAGCTGTGTTTAACACCCATAGGACTTAGGTTAAATAGGCTATAGGCACTGACTTTGACTGAACAAGCAGAAGCTATGTGGGTCTGTGTGGCAGGTTTTAAGGGAGTCAGGGTGGCAGGTCAGTAGTAGGTGAACAAGAGAAAAATAGCAATAAAGCTCAACCTTATCACTGTCAATCCTGCGTGACTTGTCTTCCCTTTCTTTCTTATGAGTTGGTTTGGTATTTACTGGGTGGAGACTGGCAGACAGTTGCCAGGATCCTCCTGATAATAGTGAGTATGAAGATGAGTAACTGAGACGGCCAGCAGTTAATCTTCAAAGTGATATTAACATATTGCTCAATTTGTATAAGATCTAAATAAAAAGGTGAAATAGTTTTTTTTTCAACTCTGACATATGCACAACATGCAAACCTTCATAAGAACATGAATTCTGTTATTATTTGGAATGCTTTTTGCTATTATTTGGAAGGTTATCACTTTTGGCTTCCATATCATACTTTAGTGCCCAGTTTCATCCCTGTATATAACAGTATTTATGATATATTTACATTGTAACTGCGACTATTACCGTATTCTCTCAGGTTAATGCCCTCAGTGTTTAAATTGGCAAATCACTGAAGTGGGGGGTGGGGGTTTATCCACACATGGGCGTTTAACTTTAAGGGGTGGGCATTTGTGAAATATTTGCCAAGTGGGGGATGGGCGTTAACCCACACATGGACGTTAACCCACGAGAATGCGGTAATTACCTTTGTGGTCGAGCTTGATTTCATTGAAGACCTCGCCGCTGGGCTCCTGACCTATATACTGGTGAACCACGTCCGGCCCAAGGTCATTCAGGACGAGCGCGTAGGTCAACGGCTTGCTGCACGACTGGAGGCAGAAGGGCATCGTCGTGTCGCCGATACTGTGTCTGTAAGGCAGACCACACACACACACAGACACACACACACGCACCCACACATAAAGATGTACTTTTGGTTGATTGTTTTTTTGGGGGAGGGGGGGGGGTTATATTTCTTTTTGTGATGTTTTATTTACCCTGTCCGTAACGACTAAGTCACATCACCGGCTTGTTTTCATTGCTGAATAGCAATTATCTCAATTTGGTAGTTTCCTTGTCATCTTAGCTGTTACTTGTTAGTAGCTATGTTATTTTTTTTGGTGCCACATTGTGACATTTTGGGGTTTCACGTCCTGGCAAAATCTAAGGTCATATCAGGATGGGTACCGACTTGTGATACTGCGCACTCATGGCGGCGACATTTTAGTGCTGCCCCACTGGGAGACAAGGCTGTCAGTACCATGACCTAATATCCCACTCAGAGTCATTATCTTGACACTAAGCCAACTAGTCCTTGCCCTATCCTAATAATGCCGGGCGCCTGGTTAGGAAGCGACAAGTATCAATGTCTAAGTCATTGGTTTGACTCGACCAGGGTTCGAACCCATGGGTTCGAACCCCATGATCTACCAACATGGGAGACAGAGACGCAACTCACTTGGCCATCCCGTCTGGTCCCACAAATATGTACTAAATGTCTAAACTGTGTGGATAACATATTGTCATGGGGATGATGAAAATGGGAAATATTGTGCCTAGAGCAGGATTCAAAACTACACTTCTTGTCCTTCCGGGCTAGCATGCTAACCATTACATCACCTAGGCTCCCTGATGCAATCATTCTATCCATGTCACGCTGTCTATGTGGCTCATTGCCTGAGAGTTCAGTGCAGACTACGACACTCGTACACCTGGAATTGTAAGTCTTTTATATGGTTTACGTCCATAAGTATTTTAATGCTTACAATCAGTCTACTCTGTCTACAACGGACACCCATGGGACTGGAGCAAGATGCCGTCATAGAGAGGTATCCGTTATAGGCAGAGACTGACTGACAGAATGGGTTGAAACCAATGTTTTTCTTTTATACTTTACTGACTAGGACGGTCCTTACAAAGTAATTTCTACAATTTGTCATATGTTCAATTAGTCATTTCTACTATTCATCACTTCTACAATTTGTCATTTGTACAATTTGTCATTTGTACAATTTGTCATTTCTACAATTAGTCATTTCTACTATACTATAACTATATGGCTTGTCGTTATTGACAGAGAATTTTGATCAAAGAGGTAAAAAAAATGGCTCGTTGTCCGCATAAGACAGTTGTCCGTTAGACACAGAGACAATGCTATTAAATTAAAGGGGTGCTGTGATGGGACCAGCACTTTTTGCCGTTATTGACAGAGATTCGTTATTGACAGAGGCCATTATTGACAGAGTAGACTGTACATACATACAGGCAATGCATTTACATATAAATACACAGGGTAGGTTCAACAACCATACGGGACATACCTTGTATAAGATCTAGGTAAGGGCAACATTACCAAATTTTCAGAACCCAAACCAGTATCTTGATTTGATTACACATGTCCAACTTAGATACTGGTGTGCTAAGCATTTATTGCTGAATAGATGGGCATACTGAGTCAATTTAATAGAGCCTGTTACTGCTAAAGCCCATGGCGTCACAGTTTCTATGTGCATGCCAACAATAATTTGGCAAGTTTTCACTTCAAATACCTCCAAAGTTAGCCATTTAAAATAAAGGTTATTTAAATTAAAGAAAGGTAGAGAGGGAGACCTAATATATTCATCTCAAATAATGCCAAACAAAAAAGACTTAAAGTTGGTGGTCTCCTTTTGATCACAAAAATCACGGTCGGGCGAGCAGTTTTTGTGGGTTTTTTTCAGTATTTAAAAATCTATCTATCTATTTATCTATCTATCTATCTATAAACCTACCTATCTATCTATCTATTCATCCCGATATCTATCTCTCCCCCCTCTATCGCTCTCTCTCTCCCTCCCTCCATCCCCATCCTATCCCTCCCCCTCCCTCTTGAAATGGCTGGAAATGGCATTTTAAAGTCCCTCGATTTCAAATTGTCCTGGGGGGGTGGGGTGGGGGCATACCAACAGGCTTCCCTAGTGTCTCGCGCCTTTGGCAATTGTCAATTCCAAGAATTGATCTGTGATCCCAAAACAAAAATTCCTGGCTATGGCTATGGTTACGGCTATGGCTATGGTTACGGCTATGGCTATGGCTATGGCTCACCGTTGGCCATCAATGGTGCACACAGAGACTCCCCAGTAGTCAGGGCTGAACCGTGCCAGTTGCGGGATGTAGTCAGCCACCTGAAACAACAACCAATCCTTCGGTGTTTGATTCGCATAAACAGGGATGGAGAGACACGCAACTGGAGGTGAAAAGTGTTTATTGGGAAAAAAAAGTGCACACATACAAATAACACGAGAGACATTGTTCCCACTCTTTTTCAGGCTTCTTTTTTAATGACTTAAGTACGTTTTTGGAGACCATTACAAACTGTTTTTAAAGGACCAAAATGACTAACTCTGTTCAAAAGTGATTTACAACCCTATGTAAAAGTTGGAGAAAATGTGTCTCACTGTTGATGGTATTAGATTGGCATTCCTACCTCACGTTGATTAAAATCCAATAGCTACAATCTGATTGTATATGTTTTCCCTCAGCATATGAGCCTGTCTCAAAAGGTGAGAACTCTTTTCTTTTTGTCCATCGTAATGATTGACACAAAACAGCACAGAAACGGTTACACTGAAAATACAAGGACATTTGCTTCAATTCAATGTGTATTCTATTGGGATTATGAAACACCATGTAAAAAACAAATCAGTTTATCCTGAGCAAATGCATAAGCAGATAGTATGTTGATCGTTACAATGGACAAGGTTTTGTCCCATATTGCTTAGCACCTTTTGAGACAGTCTCATATACTCTCCAGAGTTTTCAAAAGACATAATATCAACGCATAATGACACAACATCAGTTTGAAGTGATAGAGTCCATGAAGTAAACCCTCTATGACCATATTTGAATGAACTGGTTTTACCACCTGACTACCTCAAACAATCCTGACCTACATTGGATTATTACCGAGGAACTCCTCAACTTCCTGCCAATGGCTGCCATGTTGACATGTGGGCTCTGTCAAGTCAAACCTTAAAGTTCATTGATCTACTGGACTAATCTACTAATCGGTTCAAAAGTTGAGGGTAAATATATCAAGTTATGTGAAGAATATATTTTGCTTTTTAGATTAAGAATTTAAATGCTCATTTCATTTACCCATATTTTCTCCACTTTTTATATATAGGGTTGTTCTTCACCCCTACACAGGCTACGTAGTATGGAGATAATGGGGTGAATCTTTGTTATTGATTGCCTACCTTGACATTTACACAAAACGTTAGATCCATGCCAAATGAAAGCGAACTCCAATACCCACCTTTCCATTGGTGTTGGACTTGCTTGCCCAGTAAATATGATCGATCATGTCAGTGAATGTTCGGAAGTCAGGAATCACAAAGTCGCTGGTGAATGCACGATGGATGAGGACGATGTTGTCTTTTACACATCTACAAAACAAAGTGCAGTAAACCTTAGCCGCTGTAGTTCGGGCTATTTTCAGTTCAAACCAGTGACCCACAACTGGTTCATCAAAGGCTGTGGTATGCACTGTCCTGTCTGTGGGAAAGTGCATATAAAAGACCCCTTGCTGCTTATCGGAATGAGTAGCCTATGTGGCGGCAGCGGGTTAGCTCCAAAGAAATGTCAGAATGACCATATGTTTGACGGCTATAATGTGCTCTATAGGCATCGGTAAATAAAACAAGCTTTTTTTTTTTCTGTGATCGAATGAATGAGGGCAAAGGCACCTAGCTGTGCCGACTCACTCCTTGAAGGACTCCCTGTCGAGCACCATGGCCTGTCGGATGTCCTGTCCCTGCAGCACCCTCTTGATGTCGGCGAACTTCTGCATCGACTCGGCGATACGGGGGTCATCCAGCCGAAGCCCCGTTCTGCGCAGGTCCTGCCCGGGTCAAAGGTCAAAGGTCAACCATCATGAGCTTCCTGGGTCCCATTCAGGGTATGCATCTGAGTCGTTTCAGAGAAATTCCTGACGTCACGCTAGTCTGAACGGCAAAAACAGTCGGTCGCCTCAAAAAATGCAACGGAAAAGAGCTCTGATTGGCTGAAACCCCTGAATATTGTGGCCATTTTCGAGGCGCTTTTTGTCTCGACGCTGAAATGGGAATCGTCTACAAGACGACTCGGGAGGCGTACCCTGAACTGAAATAAGCCAAAAGGCATCTCCGAGATGTCTCGGAGGCATACCCTGAACGTGGCCCTGCATTGCTTTCGTTGCATTCACTTCTTTCATTTCGTTAACCAGTTGTTGATTTAGTCGCAATGCGTAGCATTGCGCTTGATGTGAGGAGAGGAAGAGACCCCCCCCCCCTACCCGGGCTGTCGCGCAGCCTCGCGCGACGGCCGCGGCTCACCTCTCACCCTCCCCCGGCCCTGAGCGATCACACCTCCCCTGCCACTACTCACCTTCCTCCCTTATAAGGCCGCCCGTCGGCCTCCCTCAGCCAGTCGCCTCCAAGCCTCCACCTCGCCGCTTTCTGCTACTTTGGCCATCACCAGTCATCCCGACTCCACCTCGGACCGCTGCCCAGATCACCCATCATGCCGGGTCGCGGAAAGGGAAAGGGCCGGAAGAGCTCCAGGGCGGCCGTCTTCACCACGCCAGGACCCTCCTCGGACTCCCCGGGAGGTTCCGTCCCCTCTACGGCGCCGACCTCGCCCGCAGCACCCTCGGGCCGCCCCTCAAGCGACACGGCCGCCATCCTTGAGGCCCTCAGCCGCCTCACCACCCGGATGGAGGCCGTCGAGACGGGAATCGCCCGAGGACCCCCGGAGACGCCCCCGCCCGCATCGAGGCGGGAGGCCGCCTACAGCCTGCCCTCGGTCCCAGCGCCTCGGGCACACGCCGCAGCCGGGAGCCGTCCGCCGCCTCCTCCTCAGGCGACTCATCCCGGCGACGCCCACCCGCAGTACGAGGGGTACAGCCGGGTCCACGCCACCTCGGCTCCGCCGCCTGCCTACTGCCAAGACGTCCCCGAGCACACCCCTGCATCCGCGGCCGACGCGGTGCGGGAGATATTGGCATCCGCCGAGGCGCAGCACACCGTCCGACGCCGAGGTATCCCGTCTGATTACGTGTTCCCCTGCGACCTGGTGGAGAGGGGGTCGGGGCGGAAGGCGGTGAAGCTAGGGGAGGCCACCAAGGACGAGTATAACCTCGCCCTCCTCTCCCTGGTCGACCACCCATCCTTCCCGGCCCACTCCCTCCAGGGCCTACATCACCACCACCTCACCGTCATGCGGGATGTCCTCGTCCACCCTTGGCCGACCGTCCGCCGGTACTCGGAGACCATCTTCTCCTGGATCGCGGACGGGAGGCTCCCCCAAGGGTGGCATGACCCCGTCGCCCTTAACATGCTCCGGGTCGATTCCCTCACCACGCCTACCCAACAACCCCCCACACCCGCCGCCCGCCCAACAGACCCAGCCAGAGCCCGCCAACAGACCCGCTCCCACGCCGACGCCCGGGTCCCTTACAGTAGGGACCTCCACGGGGCCCTGTGTAATGCCTGGAACCGCGATCCTGCTTCCTGCACACAAGCCGCCCCGGGGGAGGCCCACGGCCAAGGGGGGGCCAGACAACGGCATACGTGCGCTTACTGCGCAAACGTGCGCAAAGTCTTGACTGCGCACAGCGAGCACGATTGCCTGACCAAGCGCAACCGTGAGCGCCCGATGCCGGCCGCCTCGGCGGATTTTTAGTGCGCCGGTGCCCCCCGGCCGGCCCGGAGGCCTCTAACCGGCCCATTACTGCTCGAACCAGCCCAGCCGACACCGACAACCCAGCCAGCCCCCATGCCGCCTCCCCCGCCCCTCCTCGGGCCGATCCAGCCGGCCCGCCACCAGGCCGCCCAGAGCACCACCAGCTCCCCCGAGGCGCAGCCCGCCCACCGCATCGGAGCCGCTCCCGCCAGCACCGCCTCCGCCGCCCGGGAACCCCTTCCCGCCCATAAGGCTCTCACCGCCCACAGGGCTCTCACCGCCCACAGGGCTCTCACCGCCCACAAGGCTCTCACCGCCAAGGCTCTCACCGCCTCCCTACACCAGCTGTCGACCAGCACCCTCGACCCCGACTTCCTCCTCACCGCCGGCGATACCGCCTTCCTCAGCCCCCCCGACCCCGACCCTGAAGCCGACCCAGACCCCGAACCCGACCCTGCCCGCCCCCTCCACCATGACCCCCCCACCCCGCAGGAGTTCGCTGCCCCCCTCGGCCGTCCGCACCGCACCTCCTCGCCCGACCGCCACCCCACCCCTGCCCCCGCCCCTACCCTCGACGAGCCTACCGTCGACGTGATCAATCCTCACCTCCAGGACACCCTCCCGGCCGCCCCCTCCTGCGGCCCCACCCCCTCCCAGTACCGCCCCACCCTCCTCTCCGCCTGGCCCCACACCACCGGCGAGGCGTGGGCCCTCTACCCCGCATTTAACCATGCTTACACCACTCTCCGGGAAGCGGGCCTACCTAATTTTTTGGCCGCCCGCATCCCCCTCCCCTCAGGCCTCCATATCGCCGCCTGGCGCCCCCGCCTCCGCCACTACCCCGATCCCGCCGTCCTCGACTTCCTCGAGTTCGGGTTCCCCTGTAACTATTCCGCCTCTACTCTCCCCCGCCCGTCTTTCTCCAACCACCGAGAACCTCCCGAGAACCTCTCCCACATCCGAGACTTTGTCGACACGGAGCTGGCCCTCGGCGCCCTTATCGGCCCCTTCACCGTCCCCCCCTTCACCCCCTGGACCCAGGTCTCCCCTATGATGACCCGCCCCAAGTCCGACTCGGGCAAGAGGCGGGTCATCGTAGACCTATCCTACCCTCGGGGAGTGAGCGTGAACTCGGGCATCCCCCGGCGCGAGTTCCTCGGGGAGCCCCACGCCTACACCCTCCCGTCCGTCGCCGACGTAGGCCGCCGCCTCATTGATCAGGGCCATGGGGCCTACGTCTGGACAGCCGACATCTCCCGGGCCTACCGCCAGCTCCGTGCCGACCCCCTCTCATGCCCCCTATTCGGCATCTGCCTCGACGGCAATACTTACATTGACCTCGCCCTCCCGTTTGGGTGCCGCTCCTCGGGCGCGGCCTGTGTCCGTGTCACCGCTGCAGTGGCCTGGATCATCCGGCGCGAGGGGTTCCACGCCCTCGTCTACGTCGACGATTTTATAGGCTGCGAGGGCTCCTACCTGAGGGCCTGCCAGGCTTTCGACGCCTTCCTCGCCCTCACGGCTGCCCTCGGCCTCGACGTAGCACCCGGAAAGTGCCATCCTCCCGCTGTCCGCCTTGTCTGGCTAGGGTTCTCCCTCGACAGCGAGACGATGACCATCCAGGTCGCCCCTGCCAAGATCCAGGCCCTCATCGATGACTGCGACGCTCGCATCGCCCGGCCCACCCTCGGGAAACAGGAGCTGCAAAGTCTCCTGGGCCGCCTCAACCATGTTAGCAGTTGCGTGCTCCCCGGCCGGAAGTTCATGGCCCGGCTCCTCGGGGCGCTCCGCAACTGCTTCGGCGCCGCCTCCATCACCCTCGCCGAGGACGCCCTCCGGGACCTGAGGTGGTTTGCCGCCTACGGGCGAATCAGCAACGGCGTCCACCTCCTCCGGGCCCCGGAGGGCCACCGCTGGGTGATCGAGTGTGATTCCTGCCTCACCGGCGGCGGCGCCCACTCCCCCACGCACTACTACGCCCGAGGGTACTCCTCGGGGTTCCGGGCGCGCTTCCCCTCCATCCACGAACTCGAGGCGGTCAACCTCGTCGTCGCACTCCGCTCTCTCCTCCCGGGAGACATCGCGGGGGCGACAGTCGTGGTCTACACGGACAACATGGCCTCCGCCACCGCCCTCGAGTCGGGATGCGCCCGAGACCCAACCCTCGGGACCTGCGCGCGGGAGCTCTGGTTGCTGGCGGCCTCCGGATCCTTTCAGCTCCACATCACCCACAAGCCCGGGGCGGACCTCCTCCTCGCCGACGCCCTCAGCCGCGCCCACCTCGCCGGCCCCTGGGCGGACACGGCCCGCTCCGAGGTGGCCCGCCTCGGGCTCATCCCTGCCGCCGCCTCACATGATGCTTTCCCTTTCTGCGACGGTTTATAGGCTACCCTCCCGCCGAGGTGGACGACGTGGCCCGCCCCTGCCTTGCAGCCCTCGCACCATCGACCTGGAGGAACCGCCGCCGCCAGGCCGAGGACTTCGTCAGCTTCGCCGTTGCCCGAGGTGTGGACCCCCTCGCCCCTTCGGCCTTCGATGTCGCCGCCTTCACCGCCTCCCTGTTCGCCCGCGCCCTCGCCCCGGCCTCTGTCAAGAACGCCGTCACGGGGGCGCGAACCTGGGTGGAGGAGGCGGGGGGCCTCACCTCGGGCTTTGACGCCCGCCTCGCCAGAGACGTCTGCCGGGGGGGCGAGCGCTCCTCCACCCACGTCCCGCGCCAGGACCCTCCTCTGACGCCCCGCCAGTTGACGCTCGCCATCACCCACCTCGCCCGCACGGGCCCTGCCTCGCTCGCGCCTCGGGCTGCCCTCCTCCTCGGGTACTTCGGCATGCTCCAGCAATCGAATCTCCTGGCCCCGAGCCCCGAGGGGTGGGGAGGCCCCCACACCCTCACCCGCGATGACGTCCGCCCCGCGCCCGGGGGTCTCTGGCTCCTCATAAGGAGCTCCAAGACTATCTCCAGGCCCTCGGGCGCGGTGGCCCTCTTCATCCCTGCCATCCCCGGATCGCCTCTCTGCCCGGTAACAGCCTGGCACCTCGCCCTCGCCCAGACCCCGGCGGCCCCGGACGCGCCCGCCTTCCTGATGCCCTCCGGCCAGCCCCTCGACCCACGCTCCCTCACCGGACTCCTGAGGGGCGCCCTCAAGGCCCAAGGCGTCCCTGCGCCAGAGGGTTTCACGCTGCACAGCCTCCGCCGAGGCGCCGCCCAGGCCTGCCAGCGCGCCGGGGTGCCCCTCCCCGACATCATGGCCCAGGGGACCTGGACTTCCGAGGCGGTGCACTCCTACGTGCCCCGCCTCGCCCCCTCGGGTGCGCCTCGAGCCCTCTCCACCGTTTTGGTGGAGGGCTCTTCGGCGCCCCCCCTCTCATAGACCTTATCACTGCCTCCTCGGGCCGTCTCCCTGGGCCGCTCCTTCTACCATAATTTGAGACTCTTTTATTTAGCACTGACTATCTATTGACTTCTCTCATTGTTATCTCCATTGTACTTTGTCATTTAACTCTGTACACTGTTTTTCTCTGTGAGATGCCCGAGGCGTCCTAATAAACGCCTCAGTTCCCATCTCCGCCTCCTGTCTTCCTTTTCGCGCATCGTATTTAAAGCCGCCTACTCTGATAAATGTATCGAATTTGCAAAACCAAAACAATTACCTAGATTTGATTCTAGATATCTAATTTAGATACTGATGCACACATATTATGCATTTGTTGCCACATAGAAGGCCATACAGAGTCAATTTAATAGAATATGTTACTGCTGAAGCCTATGGTGCCAAGAGCTTTGCTGTGCTTGCCAAAATTAGTTTTGCATGTTTGCACTTCAAATATCTCCAAAGTTAGCCATTTAAAAATTAAATTGGCTTCAAACTAAAGTATGGTAGATTATAGCGATCAACCTAATATATTTATCTCAGAAAATGACAAAAACTCAAACCCATCAGACTATGCAACTTTAACCACAAACATGCAGCAAGGTAGGACTCCCCCCCCCCTCCCCCCAAAGGTTCGTTTGTTTGTTGTTTGATTTTATGTCCTGGTAACATTTAAGGTCATATCAGCACAGGTAACGACTTGTGACAGTGCGCACTCATGTTGACTTTATAGTGCTGCCCGACTGGGACATCAGGCCGCCAGCACCATGACCCAATTTCCCACTCAGTCACATCGTTCCAGTACTGAGCTAACCAGTCCTTGCCCTACCCTAGTAATGCAGAGCGCCAGGCTAGTTAGCGACAAGTATCAAATTTATAAGTCATTGGTTTTGACTCGAATAGGAATCAAACTCCCAACCTTCCACATGGGAAGCCTGCGCTCTACCGATTCGACCACATCATACAGTTTTCATTAACCATGGACATCATTTATAATAAAAGTTACTTCACACTAAAGTAAGATAGGTAATACTGATTAACCTATTACATCTATATAATACAAATAAATAAAATGGGAGAAACTCAAATCCATCGGACTCCAATTTTAATGCTGTTTCACTTTCACACTGGGTGATGAAAAATAGTTTTTTTTTAGCTTTACAATATTTTAAATAGGGCATCTGTGAGTATCCCATAATAGACATGCTGTTGGTACTTACATTGAGAAATCTTGGTAGAGAGATGTGGTCATTGTCCTCGCCAAGTGCGTCGAAGAGGAAGTCCTCAAAACTCTTAAATGAGAACAGGCTGCGAACAGAAATAATATCATATGTTAGAGTTATGGATCATTATATTTCACACTAAAGTAAACACCAGAAGATTAATTAATTTCAGTTATATCCGTATTTCAGAAACCAAAATGGCTTTCATGTCACGGCGAATTCCTTCATGACAAAATTTAATTCACTGTAGCTGCTCTCTGTATATCTTCCCTGTTTACGTGGCATAGATAACTTCCCTGTTTACGTGGCATAGATAACCACCCTGTTTATGTGGCATAGATAACTTCCCTGTTTACATGGCATAGATGACCTCCCTGTTTACATGGCATAGATAACTTCCCTGTTTACATGGCATAGATAACTTCCCTGTTTACATGGCATAGATAACCTCCCTGTTTACATGGCATAGATAACCTCCCTGTTTACATGGCATAGATAACTTCCCTGTTTACATGACATATATAACTTCCCTGTTTACATGGCATAGATAACCTCCAGGTTTACATGGCATAGATAACCTCCCTGTTTACATTGCATAGACAACCTCCCTGTTTACATTGCATAGACAACCTCCCTGTTTACATGGCATAGATAACTTCCCTGTTTACATGGCATATATAACTTCTCTGTTTATATGGCATAGATAACCTCCCTGTTTACATGGCATAGATAACTTCCCTGTTTACATAACATAGCTAACCTCCCTGTTTACATGGCATAGATAACCTCCCTGTTTACATGGCATAGATAACCTCCCTGTTTACATGGCATAGATAACCTCCCTGTTTACATGGCATAGATAACCTCCCTGTTTACATGGCATAGATAACCTCCCTGTTTACATGGCATAGATAACCTCCCTGTTTACATGGCATAGATAACCTCCCTGTTTACATGGCATATATAACTTCCCTGTTTACATGGCATAGATAACCTCCCTGTTTACATGGCATAGATAACCTCCCTGTTTACATGGCATATATAACTTCTCTGTTTACATGGCATAGATAACTTCCCTGTTTACATGGCATAGATAACTTCCCTGTTTACATGGCATAGATGAGAATTGTATAACTTCCCTGTTTACATAGCATAGATGAGAATGGCCTGACGAAAATGAAATCAGGAAAATATGGCAGTGGCCATGAATTGCCATGGAAACCCAAGAATGGTGGCAAATTTTGAGCACATCCCGAAAAAATCGGGGAGATAAAAGATTTGGAATTTCGGATAAATCCGGAAGATTCTCATCGATGACATAACCAAACATCTGTTGGGAAAGTAATAATAGCGAGTACAAATACATCAATCACCACACCTAGCGCAGGTTTTTGAATCCACACTTCTTGCTTGTCGTTCCTGGGCTAACGTATTATTAGACTATATAGGCTCGCTGATGCAATCACCCTATCTATGCCTAGCTGTCTACATGGCTCCTTCTCTGAGAGGTCAGTGCAGACGACTACACTCGTCCCCCCCCCCCCCCTGGAATTGTAAGTCTTTTAAATAGCTCATGTCCATAAGTCGCTTAATGCTTGCAATTACATACATATAGGTAACGCACTTACATATATACATACACACACAGGGTAGGATATAATTATGAATGGCATCGAAGTATATGGCAATTGTTACACCTGTAGTAGTCTGCACTGACCTCTCAGGGAAGTAACCACAAAGACAGGTAGACGTGAGTAGTGTGGTGATATCAGTGAGCCTAGGTGGTGTAATGGTTAGCACACTGGCCCGGAATGCATAGAGATGTGGGTTTGAGTCCCGCTCTAGGTGCAATATTTCCCATTTTCATCACCCCCACGACACTCGTTGCCGTGACCAGGATCCTATACAAGCTACGCACTCTATGGTTGTTGAACCTACCCTGTGTATGTATGGGTTAGTGCATTGCCTGTATGTATGTAATTGTAAGCATTAAAAGACTTACAATTCCAGGGGGACCAGTGTAGTAGTCTGCACTGACCTCTGAGGCAAGTAACCACATAGACAGGTAGGCATGGGTAGTGTGGTGATATCAGGGAGCCTAGGTGGTGTAATGGTTAGCATACTGGCCAGGAATGCATAGAGATGTGGGTTCGAGTCCTGCTCTAGGCGCAATATTTCCCATTTTCATCACCCCCATGACACACCCCGATCTCCAAGTGAAAGGCATAATAATTCAGAATAGTCCTGAACAGACCTAGAAGTACACGCAATAAAAACAATCAACTATTAATACAACCAATACCAGCTTGTAAAAGGTGTGTCAAATAAATATTTTAACAAATAAAAAGGGAGCGAAGATTGATCCCCGTTAAGAAGCAGATTTAAGGAATAACTCATCAATTTCATTTCATGATTACACTTATTTTAACTACTTATCTACTAATCATTTAAAACCAAATCAAAGGGAATTAAAATAGAAGACTGTCTTATCAATATATCATATATATAATAATTAAACACCGTTAGAAATAAGCTTAGTTATTCTTAGCAAGATTAATGCATGATGTAAGAGTGCATTTCATTATATCTGCTTTTTTCATTAGATATTCTTTTTTTTTTAAATAGTGGTTAGATTGACACCAATTCCTATGAGAGGTATCCACCATTTTTCTGCCTTCAGTCCGTATACAGTAATTACTTCGCAATCTCTTCGCAATCTCTTCGCAAGTGTACAAAGACTGTTTTTTATGCAATCAAATTCCATCATCATCATCACTACCACCACCATCATCATCATCAATCCCATAATTGCAAGAGTAGTTGGGGCACCGCAGATGACTTTGCAACCGGTTTTCTCCATTCTCTACTCCCCACTGGGACTTGCCAAATTCCACACCTGTCAATTCCATGATGTTGTCTTCCCAGCTCTTCCACTGTCCAAATTCCTTATCCTATCACGTGACCAGTATGCAACTGTCTCTGTCTGTATGTCTCGCTCGCTCTTCGTGTGCGGAAGATCCTGAGTTTGAGTCCCAGCTGAGTCAAACCAATGACTTATTATAAAATTGATACTTGTCGCTACCTAGCCTGGCGCTTGGAATTAATAGGACAGGACAAGGACTGGTTATCTATATTGTTGAGTATAGTGCGTACAAGAAAAAAACAGTATCAGAATAATGTGACTGCGTGGGATATCGGATCATGCTACCGGTGGTTTGGTCTGCCAGTGGGGCAGCACTATAAAGTACCAATGGGTGTGCACTTTCACAAGTAGGTACCTGTCCTGATATGACTTTAGATGTTGATAGGACGTCAAACAACAAACAAACAAATCACCCGCAGACATCTATGATCCACTTTCTGTTTGCATCAGTTCCATAGTATCTATATATATTATAGATTTCCCACTTTCTGTTTGCATCGGTTACACAGTACCTATACATAGATGACCCACTTTCTGTTTGCATTAGTTACACGGTGTCTACAAATAGATGACTCACTTTCTGTTTGCATCAATTACACAGTATCTATATATAGATGACCCACTTTCTGTTTGCATCAATTACACAGTATCTATATATAGATTACCCACTTTCTGTTTGCATCAGTTACACAGTATCTATATATAGATGACCCACTTTCTGTTTGCATCAGTGACACAGTACCTGTACATAGATGACCCACTTTCTGTTTGCATTAGTTACACGGTGTCTACAAATAGATGACTCACTTTCTGTTTG
This sequence comes from Branchipolynoe longqiensis, assembly GCA_030323885.1. Classification (NCBI taxonomy): domain Eukaryota; kingdom Metazoa; phylum Annelida; class Polychaeta; order Phyllodocida; family Polynoidae; genus Branchipolynoe; species Branchipolynoe longqiensis. Next base: position 3,070,416 of record CM059198.1, read on the forward strand.
CATCAATTACACAGTATCTATATATAGATGACCCACTTTCTGTTTGCATCAATTACACAGTATCTATATATAGATGACTCACTTTCTGTTTGCATCAGTTACACAGCATCTATACATAGATGACCCACTTTCTGTTTGCATCAGATACACAGTATCTATATATAGATGACCCACTTTCTGTTTGCATTAGTTACACGGTATCTACAAATAGATGACTCACTTTCTGTTTGCATCAATTAGACAATATCTATATATAGATGACCCACTTTCTGTTTGCATCAGTTACACAGTATCTATATATAGATGATGCACTTTCTGTTTGCATCAATTACACAGTATCTATATATAGATTACCCACTTTCTGTTTGCATCAGTTACACAGTATCTATATATAGATGACCCACTTTCTGTTTGCATCAGTGACACAGTACCTGTACATAGATGACCCACTTTCTGTTTGCATTAGTTACATGGTGTCTACAAATAGATGACTCACTTTCTGTTTGCATCAATTACACAGTATCTATATATAGATGACCCACTTTCTGTTTGCATCAATTACACAGTATCTATATATAGATGACTCACTTTCTGTTTGCATCAGTTACACAGCATCTATACATAGATGACCCACTTTCTGTTTGCATTAGTTACACGGTATCTACAAATAGATGACTCACTTTCTGTTTGCATCAATTAGACAATATCTATATATAGATGACCCACTTTCTGTTTGCATCAGTTACACAGTATCTATATATAGATGACCCACTTTCTGTTTGCATCAGTTACACAGTATCTATATATAGATGACCCACTTTCTGTTTGCATCAATTACACAGTATCTATATATAGATGACCCACTTTCTGTTTGCATCAGTTACACAGCATCTATATCTAGATGACCCACTTTCTGTTTGCATCAGATACACAGTATTTATATATAGATGACCTACTTTCTGTTTGCATCAGATAGTTTGTTTGTTGTTGTTTTACGTCCTAGCAACATCTAAGGTCATATCAGGACGGGTATCGACTTGTGACAGTGCGCACTCATGGCGACTTTATCAGGGATGAAAGTGGTCTCCGGGAAGAAAAGCGGAAATGCGGATATTCTCCCATCGGTTTAGCATTGTCAGGGAATCGCGGAAAATTCCCGGAAGTTGGGTTTCATCTATATTGGTATACGCTGATAGTGCTGCGCCGTTTGAAGCACATACTAGTACTAATAGTAGTATACGCTGATAGTGCTGCACCATTTGAAGCATTTATTAGTAGTATACGCTGATCATTCCGCGGGATTGCAGTAGGGGCCTCCAGGAAGAATCCCGGAAATCCGCGATATCGCGGAGATCTTTCATCCCTGCTTTATAGTGCTGCCCCACTGGAAGACCAGGCCACCAGCACCATAACATGATATCCCACTCAAGTCACATTATCCTGACACTGAACCAACCAGTCCTTGCACTATCCTAATAATGGGAAGCAACAAGTATCAATTTTTAAGTCATTGCTTTGACTCGACCAGGGTTCGAACCCACGACCCCACGATCTACCAACACGGGAGACGGACGCTCTAACTCATTCGACCATCCAGTCTGGTTTTGCATCAGATACACAAAAGATGAAATAAAGTCCAGATGGGAAGAATATGTAAACGAACTATACAATGATGACAGAGGGAACCCACCCACAATTGAGAAAGAAGATGAGAATATTATATTAGTATCAGAGGTTGAGAAGGCTATCAATGATCTAAAGTCAGGTAAGGCTCCTGGAAGTGACCAGATAACATCCGAAATGATAAAAGGACTAGATGAAGTGGGGATTCAAATCATTCATAAGCTAGTAAATGACATCTATGAGACTGGATTTATACCATTGAATATGAATGAATCCATATTTGTATGACTCCCAAAGAAGCCAAAACAAACATTGTGTACTGAGTACAGAACACTAAGCCTGATGAGTCATATGTTGAAGATGATCCTGAAAATAATTTTACTGAGAAACAGACAGAAAATTGAAGAACAAATCAGTAACGTACAAAGTGGGTTTATATCTGAAAGAGGTACACATGAAGGGATTTTCAATATGAGAATGATTTGTGAATGTCATTGTGAAATGAACCAGGATGTTTATGCCTGCTTTATTGACTATGAGAAGGCCTTCGACCGAGTCAATCAGGAAATGTTAATCAAATGTTTACAAGATATTGGTGTCAATGGCAAAGACTTTAAACTAATTGTGACCGTATACTGGACACAACATGCATTTATAAAAATGGAGCAGGGCCTATCGGATGAAGTTATGATTAAACAAGGAGCTCGACAGGGGTGTGTATTGTCACCATGTCTTTTTAACCTGTACACAGAGATGATTTTCAGACACATTGAAAATTGCAAGGGAGTGACAATAGGTGGCATGAACGTCAACAATCTTAGATATGCCGATGACAGTGTAATACTAGCAGACAGTGAAAAAAACCTACAAGATATTGTGAATAGAATCAATAATGCTGGAATACTATTCAACATGAAGATGAATGCCAGGAAGACCAAAACAATGGTTATAAGTAAAAAGACAGATAAACAAAATATCAATATAACTGTCGTGGGGGTGATGAAAATGGGAAATACTGCGCCTAGAGCGGGACTCGAACCCACATCTCTTTGCATTCCGGGCCAGTGTGCTAACCATTACACCACCTAGGCTCCCTGATATCAACACATATCTATGTGGTTACTTGCCTGAGAGGTCAGTGCAGACCACTACACTCGTCCCCCTGGAATTGTAAGTCTTGTAATGCTTACAATTACATACATACAGGCAATGCACTTACACATACCTACAGAGGGTAGGTTCAACAACCATACAGCGCAAAGCTTGTACAGGATCCTGATCACGGCAACCAGTGTCGTGGGGGTGATGAAAATGGGAAATACCTCGCCTAGAGCGGGACTCGAACCCACATCTCTTTGCATTCCGGGCCAGTGTGCTAACCATTACACCACCTAGGCTCCCTGATATCAACACACTCCCCACGTCTACCTGTCTATGTGGTTACTTGCCTGAGAGGTCAGTGCAGACCACTACATAACCATAGATGGCACAAACATAGAACAAGTATCCGAATTCATATATCTCAGACAAAAGATTACAAATGATGGGAGATGCGAGGAAGAAATTAAGAGAAGGATAACAATAGCCCGAACAACATTCTTCAAAATGTATAGAGTGTTAACATCAAGTAAGATATTAATACATACAAGGAAGCATATTCTTCAGTGTTATGTGCGGTCTACTCTAATGTATGGGGCTGAGACATGGACAATCTCTAAGAAAATGCACAAATGTTTAGCAGCATTTGAGATGTGGACTTATCGAAGGATGATGAAAATATCATGGACAAAGAAGATCACCAACAAAGAAGTTCTCAGAAAAATTAAAAATAAGAAACGCTTGTTTGCCACTATACAGACAAAGAAACTTATTTATTTTGGCCACATCATTCGTCAGAGTTCAATATACCATACATTGTTGGAAGGGAAGGTGAATGGCAGCAGAGGGAGAGGGAGACCAAGAACATCATGGTTTACAAATATTTCACAGTGGACAGGCTTGAATTATTCAGTCTATCAGAACAGCACACCATCGGGACAAGTGGAGAACCATTGCATCCAACCCTCGACTAGAGGACTGAACTATTGATTGATTGATTGACACAGTATCTATATATAGAGGACCTACTTTCTTTTTGCATCAGATACCCAGTACCTATATATAGAGGACCCACCTTGTGTTTGCATCAGTTGCACAGTACAGTATAACCCCGTTAAACCAAGCTCGGTTAAACCAAATGATCGGTTAATCCTAACTTTTTTCGGCGGCATCTAAAAAAGTTGGTAAACCGAAGTTGGTTAATCCCAATTATCCGTTAATCCAAACAAAATTGTCGGACCACAGGCCACTTCCGGTATGGCTAAACCAAACATTCATGTGGCTATAAGGTCATCTGAGACCCCACCAATTTTTTTATATGATAAATGGTGGTATTTTGCCGGGTCACCGAAAAATGTTTGGACTAACCAATCGTTTGGTTTAACCGAGCTTGGTTTAACGGGGTTATACTGTATATACATAAAAAACAATAATCAAAGCGTCCACATACATTGTATATTACATTCCTAATGCACCCGCATTTTTGCCAAAGCCAAGTCAAAGTTGAACCCAAAGCTCGGTTAAACCAATGATCGCTTAATCCAAACAAATTTCTAGCATCCCTTCAAGTTTGGTTTAACGGGGGTATACTGTATGTATATATATATATATATAGATGACCCACTTTCTGTTCCGACCGATCAATACTGAAAACCAATCTGTACACACGACTCCTGGAGCATGACCTTAGTTCTGGCACGGCAAGACACATCCTACCCTAAAACCAGGGCCATACACGCAATTCTGTTGTTGCCTGTGAGGTAATCAAAAATCGGGTGGCTGGAGCAATATAAATCGGGATCATTCTACGCCAAATCACCCACTTTTCCACGAACAAATTATTTGATCACTATCTAAGACTTTTTTTATTTTGTTTTTAAACCCAAAAGAACACAAATAAAAAACTAACTGATGTAAAAATGTTAGGCTGCAACTCTATATACTTTCTGATAGAGGCCCATTAAAAAAAGGGTCGTACCCCCACTTTTTCTTAACCTCGCAACATCTACAATTGAGTATAGTGTTATTGGAAATGGCTATTTAAAAAAAAAGAAATTTGGTACATTAGTTGATTAAGCAGGGGAAATTTCAATCACGGACAATTGGTCTTCCTCATTCCACTGCACCTTGCTCTATCCTAGTAATGCCGAGCACCCGGTTAGGTAGCGACAAATATAAACTTTTAATTCGTTGGTTTGACTCGGCCAGGGTTCGGACCCCGGGGATTCGAATCCCACGACCTACCAGAACGGAAGGCGGACGCTCAACTCATTCGGCCATCGCATCTGCTATGCCAGGTATCTCAGCTTTGAATAGAGATAGGAGACCTGAAATTTGGTTTGTACCTTATTTGTAAACAGCTTTAACAAACCAAATGTATAGTTTTTCGAAATTGTATTGGCGTCTGTACGATTTTTGGTTGCAACAGTTGGCCATTTTGAAAATGATTCAGGCCTTTTATACTTTGATTGCTGTTTCATATGCATGTTAACTTCATTTGTTCACAGCTTCTGTTCAAAATGAAATCACTTTGAAATACATAAAACTAAATAAAGTGTCCGACTACTAGGTCAATGTGCTCATTTTAGTGTGGTCCAATTTCCTGCTGGATCTTTGGCACAAACTTCCGTATTGGTTACAGGGTCTTTGTATGAGACAGGTACATATATGATATTGGGAGTTGTAGCAGAGACCAGAATGATTTGTGAACCAAATGACGGGCGTAGGGAATTCCAGGAGCACTGACCGGGGCTGTTACTTTTTTTTCCTGAGCCCAGCCTTTAAAGGTTTCCCTTTCTGATAGCGTGTGCAATGCACCCATCACAATGTCTGAGCACTTAGCCTCTGCAAGGAGCGCCAAGCCTTGAAAGGCTTCCCCTTCTAATGGTGTGTGGAATGCACCTGTCACAATGTCTGAGCACTGAGCCTCTGCATGGAGAGCCCAGCCTTGAAAGGCTTCCCCTTCTAATGGTATGTGGAATGCACCCATCACAATGTCTGAGCACTGAGCCTCTGCATGGAGAGCCCAGCCTTGAAAGGCTTCCCCTTCTAATGGCGTGTGGAATACATCCGTCACAATGTCTGAGCACTGAGCCTCTGCATGGAGAGCCCAGCCTTGAAAGGCTTCCCCTTCTAATGGTGCATGGAATGCACCCATCACAACGTCTGAGCACTGAGCCTCTGCATGGAGAGCCCTGCCTTGAAAGGCTTCCCCTTCTAATGGCGCGTGGAATGCACCCATCACAATGTCTGAGCACTGAGCCTCTGCATGGAGAGTGCAGCCTTGAAAGGCTTCCCCTTCTAATGGCGTGTGGAATGCACCCGTCACAATGTCTGAGCACTGAACATCTGTATGGAGAGCCCAGCCTTGAAAGGCTTCCCCTTCTAATGGTGCATGGAATGCACCCATCACAATGTCTGAGCACTGAACATCTGTATGGAGAGTCCAGTCTTTAACACCTTCTTCTCCTGATGGCGTGCAGATTGCACCCATCACAATGTCTGAGTACAAAGCCTCTGCTTGGAGAGGCCACCCTTTAAGGCTCCCCCTCCTGATGGCATGCACATGGCACTCATAACATTTGAGCACTGAACCTCTGCTTGGAGAAGACCAATATATACGACTTGGCGATAGTCTTGTCAACATGTCGTCACAAAGAGTTCCTAAAATAACTTCAGCCACCTGAAAGCCGGGATCATGCCGGTGTAGCAGGAAATCGCAAACCCTGTAAATCGCAAACCCCCACTTGTGATTTCCTAGGAAATCGCAAACCCCCATGCCATATATGGGCATGGGGGGTTTGCGATTTCCTAGGAAATCGCATATCCCCCCTGGAGATCGCAAACCCCCCATTCTCGATGTCGGACATCCGGGCACTTTTGGGGTTCACGGCGCGCGAAGGGTAAAACAAATGCTACTCCCATAGAAACAACATTAGAACTACCCTATCTATCACAATGATTTCTGCCTTTTGGTGCTTTGAAAGCAAATTTCTCTTGTTTCTATTAAATAGTTCAGATCTTTCTCTATAATTTCATGTTCAGCTTTTTTGTTATCAGCCAATTGGAAGTTCTTGAATTTATTTGGCGAAAATAGTTTTTGAGGCCATGATCTGGTAAGGCTAACACTGGCACTGACACTCAGAATATCCCAACTTTCACTATTATCTCTGTTTTTAATACTTTCAGATAAAATTGCTCTTAGGTTAAATTAAATACCTCAGATCTTCCTCTTCAATCGCGCATTGAGATATTTTTAATCGATTCGATGAAAGTTTTTTAATTTATTTTACAAAGATAAATGCTCCCCATAGACATAGCATTGCCGCAGCACACATCACAGCGTATTTTACCCTTCGTGGGCGGCGATTTGTTTACTTTACGTTCGTCGATTCGAAAATATAACTGCTAATATCTCCGCCGTTACGGCGGTAGCCTTAATAATGCTTCGAATTTAGGGTTAAATTGGTCAAATTTCACTTATTTGGTTACCAATTTAACCCTAAATTCGAAGCGTTATTAAGGCTACCGCCGCATTGGCGGCGATATTACTAGTTATATTTTCGAATCGACGAACGTAAAGTAAACAAATCGCCGCCGCCGCCAGTATGGAACGCGACGTCGATGCGGCGGCTATTTGTTTACATTACGTTCGGCGATTAATATCGCTGCCAATGCGGCGGTAGCCTTAATAACGCTTCGAATTTAGGGTTAATTTAATGAAATTTCACGATTTGAGTATGTAATTCTGTTAAATATGGTCGCATTGAATAGATTTTGCCCGAATCGGTCCCAAAACACAGGGGGGTTTGCGATTTCCAGGGGGGGTTTGTGATTTCCTAGTAAATCGCAAACCCCGGGGTGTGCAATTTCCAGGGGTTTGCGATTTACTGCCACACCGGTACCAGCAGAACCATTCCCCCATTTTTAAAGTCAAGAATGTAGAAATGCACGAAGAAGAGACACCCTTCCTACATACACAGTTCACATATTCAAGAATTTCTCCTCAAATAAATATACAAATAAAAAACCTGAAATTTACCACAGTGATACTGTTACTGTTAGTAAATGGTAACCAGGTGATTGCTTGAGTCTCTCGGAGCTGCTCATGGGAGGATGTTACTATAAATAGACCACACCCACAAACCGCCATGTCACCGTTACCTCTCAGTACCTGATCAGGTTTGCTTGCAGACACTTGCAGCTGTAGGCTTGCAGGTGGTTTCAGCAGTCTCTACCCTTCTCTTTACTTCAGAATCTGATAACAGTTTAAGATAAGGGTCGTTCTCTCAAACTGGGCACCAATGTGTGATGTGGAGACGAAGAAATTAAAACATTCCAAATAATAGCAGAAAACTTTCTTTTTTTTTAGAAGAGAAGAGAATAATAACAGAATCATGTTCATATGAAGGATTGAATACATGTGCACGTCATTTTTTAATTTTGATCTTGCATACAAATTGAGCACATTAAAGTCATTTGTGTAACACTAACAAAGAAACCAAACATCCAGAACATCAGGGAAGTGTGCTGGGACCAATATTATTTATAATATTTATAAATGACCTGCCAGGCAGTGTCTCATGAAACCGAAAATTATTTGCGGATGACACAAAAGTCTTTCGAGCCATAAAAGATGTAAGAGATAAAAATCTCTTGCAAGAGGATATTCTGAAACTCGCACAATGGTCTGAGAAATGGCAATTGCCCTTCAATGAAAAGAAGTGCAAAATTATTCATTACGGGAAAAATAATCATCATTATGCCTATAATATGAAGAACACTCTCCTGCAACAAGACAGCTATGAAAAGGACTTGGGCGTAACCTTCGACTCCCAACTCTCCTTTCAGAAACACATGAGGACTATCATCTCAAATGCTAACCAGAGAGTAGGAACAATTAAAAGAACTTCCCATCGCCTCAACAAGAACAATTTTCTCATTCTATTTAAGTCTCTTGTTAGGCCAATTTTGGAATACTGTCCACAAATTTGGAGCCCAATTTTTCAGAAAGATATTCTGGAGGTCGAAAAGGTTCAGAGACGTGCAACGAAATTATTTGCAGTTATAAAGGACTTACCCTATGAACAAAGGCTTAGGGAATTGAAACTTCCTACCCTTTCCTACAGAAGGAAAAGAAGTGACATAATTGAAGTATTTAAAATTATGAAAGGTTTTGATAAAATAGATATGAACCAATTTTTCACCTTGAATAATAGAGAAGGCAGTCGGGGCCATACTCTCAAACTAGTAAAACCCAGAGCCATTTCAAAGTTAAGGCAACACAGTTTCTCAAACAGGATCATAAATATATGGAACAGTCTCCCACAAAATGTTATTGATGCCGAGTCAATAAATTCATTCAAGAACAGATTAGAAAAGGCATGGGCTGATGATCCAGGGAAATTTGACTCCTTATTCACCACATGCTCCTAATTACTTCTTGTGTTGCTTATTTACTTGCACTCAAGCAAAAATGAGAGACAAATAAGTGTTCACACTTCCTGTCTACCATTTGCTATTTCGCTATCATTTTAACACACATAACAAATTCAAACAAGGTTTGATTGAATATGGTTAAGCAAATAAAATTATATCTTACAAGAAAAAAGTTGGAAAAAATGTTTGGGTAAATGCGTGGTGTCGATGTGCAGATTTTCACATTTTCACAAAACCATAAAAGTATATTTTTGATACATTTTGCGGGACAGATTAAATACATGGAGTAATGCTAAAATACATAACACACAGAGGCAACAATAACTACCTGACTTGCCATCACAAAGAATTAAGCATCACCCAGTTTCAGAGAATGATCCACAAGCTTTTACTTAGGCTGCTGGTTCACTCCTTATAACTGCCTAATCCTTTGATTTTGAAGTTCTGGCATATTCTCTTAGATAAATATATTACTATTATTAGGTTGACCGGAATGAGCAACTCTAGTTTAGTTTGGAGTAACTTTTATACTAAATATCTAAGTTTGGTTTGTTTGTTGTTTTACATCCTAGCAATATTTAAAGGATGGGTACCGAGTTGTGACAGTGTACACTCATATCGACTTTATAGTGTTGCTCCACTGGGAAACCTGGCCGCCGGCACCATGATGCAATATCCCACATAATCACAATATCCTGATACTGTGATAACCAGTCCTTGACATATCCTATTAATGCTGAGTGCCAGGCTAGGTAGTGACAAGTATCAATTGTATATATGCCATCGGTTTGACTGTGCTCGGATTTGAATTTCCAACATTCCGCATAGGAAGCCCACCTTCTGCCTCGCCTGGTGGCGGCAATTGCCACGACTTCCTGGCTTGTCTCCGTCTCATGCCTGTACCACTTTACCACACTTTATATATATATATATAATCTTCCGGTGCGACTAACACTTATCGACACCCATTGGAGGAGAGGTGGACCACAGGTGGCACCACCTGTCAACCGAGTCTAACGGAGAATATCAATTGTAATAATGACAAAATATAAGACGTATAAAGGATTATGCGAATATAGGGGGCGTAAAATATATTATGCTTGTTTAAATATATTGCAAATGTTTATTGAAAACGGTCTATTGATATGTTATTATTATTCCACCGTGTGCTGCGAGCCTGCTCTGGCCATGCTTCGGTCCTGCGTTGGCCATTTATAAATGCCGGCGGAGGGCCTGACTCGCCCCACTCGCCTGTTTTTTTCTTCACGGTCAGATGCACTGCATATGGTGCATCTGTCTACGTGCCTACACGTGCTGTCTGCCTAGCCGTCACCACTGATCGTCAACACTCAGTTCTTGGTATGTTGATATGCCGTTCTGCTTGAGTTGTGGAGTAACACATAGTGCAGAGGAGGCGGAGAGGTGTGCGCGTTGCACCCAAGAGAAGGAGGGGAAAGGCCGGCTCTAAAAATGGCAAGCAAGGCGGTAAAGCAGGAAGAGGCGGGAGAGCTGGCAGCTGGAGTTTCAGTAATAAATTTGGAGGAGCATGAGCATGACATAGTAAAAAACATTGAACGAATGGAGTTGAAGAAGCGGGTGAAGCGTTTAGAGGAGAAGCGTGAGAGGCTCCGGAAGGATGAGGAGGGTGAGGAACGTGCTTGGGAAGCTGCAGACGTGCAGTTAGGATCAGCAGTGCAGCATGAGGTGCCTGGAGGGGGCAGCACCAGCCATATTGGATAAGGAGGAAGATGGCAGCCATTTGGCATATGGCCGCTCGCACCGGCGGTCACGTGGAAAGCGGTGCCACTGCCATACAAGCTCTAACTCGTGAAGTGGTAGCGCTTCTCGCAGGAGGAAGAGTAAGTGGTCGTTACGCAAATTCAGTTATGGCCAGAAGAAAGTGCACAACCTTAACCCCCATGAACTTATCGACGCTACAGCTGAATGGGCTTTGAACATTGATCGGATGACATTACCTGACCACCGAGCAATGTTAGAGCATATTGGCTTCATTAGCCTACGCGCTATGACTTATGATTTCGCAGATGCCACGCACATTGAGTATGACAACGCTATACGTAAGTTTGCTGAGACAACCGGGTTTGCTGCGTTCGGTAAAGCGAACACCAGGGGCCGTATGCATGACGCGGTGTTAGTGAGCCAAAACTGGTTTTGGCGGGAATTTCCAGTTTAGCGGCAAAAAGTCAGCATGCAAGGAGCAGTGTTAGTGCAAACAGACCGAGTTTAGCTAGTGTAGGCTAACACCACTCCGTAGTAGGTTTAATGGCGGTGTTAGGTACCGATTAGGCCCAAATCTATTCACTGCTACGATCTACAACTATTTAGAATCATGAATATTCACTTGGGGCTTGAAATCAAAATTCAAAAAGTGAAATTTGGTGAAATTAAACCAAAAATCTAAGCGATATTAACGCCGCCGCCGCCACATCGGCTGGGATATTGTCAACAAAATCTGACACTAGGCAGTTTTTTGTGTCACACCGAAACACGCGTAACGTTCTCCACTTAGTCAAGTTCAAAGCCACCCTGACGTGCGATCGGGGTCCAAACTGCTTTTCTTTTAATTGTGCCTTAAAATAGGATATATGTGGAACACAACAAGCCTAACTAGGATAAGCTGTGACGTATTTAAGTTTTTACCCCCGATTCCCCCTTTTTAGGACCAGCAGCAAAGAACCCAATTGTAAAGTGACTTGATTGTTTTGTGGGGAATTGTATGTTTCTTAGCTCAAAATGCTCATTTATGGATAGATGTGTCTTAAATGTATTCCTTATACTATTATATTGCATTGATGCATCCATGTTTAAGCCAAATTGTTCTGTACTTCTATTAATTTAGAATAAAATTGATGTTTTACACTGCGCATATCGGCAAATTCAATGGCCGGATGCCTTGGTTTTGCTTCAACACCGTTTGCAGCGCATGTGCAGTCGGAATGATGAACTAATCTATTCCCTTCCTATTTGTATACTCGCATAATACGTTATACATCACATATATATAATATATGTATATATTATATATATAATATAAACACAGACACACATATTTGTAAAAAAACAAAACAAATTAATTTAAAGAGTCAATGCTGGAATCAGCGAAAACTAAGATGAGTACGCTTATATTGTCATCCATATGATAATATTTCCTAGTATATCGCATTGTGTTAGTATCCTGTAACTTCAACAACTTGTACAATTCAAACTATGGCAACTCATTGAACGTAACCACAAACTGTACTCACTTAACATAGGACGTAGTCTGATAAGTAATGTCATCTTCTTTCTCAGACTGCTTTCTGCATTCAAGAATACACATATACATATAGAGAAGTTTAATCATAACCATCAAACTAACTACTCAGCAATGAAATTGGTCTCCGGCAAAAGAAAAAGCGGAGGTTATCTGTAAACCGACGGTGAATTTCCGCGAAAACGTGTAACATGGGTAATTCACGGGCGAGGGCGCGGCGCCCTGGCACTCCACATAGGCTTAACCTTACCACACCACACTGGCGCCACCTACCGTCAAACCCCCAAACCACCATAAGGCCTAATGGACCATCGCAGCAGCAGCCGCGACACGCTGGTGGACAGTTGAGAACTAACCCAAAACACTCCAGGTGGCGCCTAAGGTCCGTTGCCTCCACCCCCCACCCATCCCCACATGCCCACGGGTCGCCACTTGCTCACAACGGACTCAACCACCGACCGGACAGCATCTCCCGATAAATTCACCCACCCACACCTATGAGAAGGACACTAAGCGCAGGAGTTGAGGGTTTGAGCTTGACCGTGGAGGTGGTCCATTAAGGCTCCAACGGATGTGACTTTTGAGGGGTTCTCTTAATCAACAGAGGGAGTGGGATGTAGCTTACACTGTAGAGTGTCCGGCTGTGTAGGTGTGGATCATTCTACCGATCCTGCTCAGTGGATCCATTTTCAGTTTAGCCTATTTTCCATTCCAACCAGTGGTCCACAACTGGTTCATCAAAGACTGTGGTATGTGCTGTCCTGTCTGTGGGAAAGTGCATATAAAAGACCCTTTGCTGCATGTTGGAATGAGTAGCCTATGTGGTGGCAGCAGGTTTCCCCATGTCTCAGAATGACCAAATGTTTGACGTCCAATAGCCGATGATGAAAATCAATACGCTCTAGAGGCCTCATTAAATAAAACAAACTTCTTCTCCTAATCAACGTGACATTAACCCACAATAATCCACTCAATAACAAAAAATAAATAGCACATTATACTAGTCGTGAAATATGCATGCAGCCAGCCCATTTTATCTTCTTGTAAATATAGGTACAGATGAACCTCGATCCAACGGACACCGACGCAACGGATTCCGGATCCAACGGACACAATCCGCTAGAGTGAATATCTGGTCCGAATGTTTAAAACTGTTGTTTGGTCCCCTGTTTTCCACATTATCACTATGGCACCTATATATAAAGCAATTTCATCGCTGCAATGGACAAACGGCTTTAACGGACAACTGCTCCCCCCTATTAGTCCGTTGGATCGAGGTTCATCTGTATATGTATATAATATGTGATGGGCCCTTGTCGGCTGCCCAGAACTTGACTCCCACTTAGTACACCCCACCGTGAAGGAAGAGGAACGGTCACGTTTACTTCCACACCTTTATTGTGGTGTCCACAGTCAAGTGGCCGCCTCCCTGGCCCATTAGGTTTCACATCACCTTTCTTGGGGGGGGGGGGGGGGGGGGGGGGGGGGGGGGGGGGGATGCTAGCCGCACGCAGTAGACGGCAGCCCTGTCGCAGCGCTGCACGGCGGCTACAGCACCACCACCTGACGCAGTAAATTGTGATGGTGACGGAGCAGTCCCTGCTGCCAGCGTATGGTAGTGGAGCTCATGTATGCACTACTACATATATATAGAATGCCTTGAGAATTGACATTGGTTCTTATTTATCATCCATAAACCTTTACTGAGAACCCAATATCTGCTTCCCCTAGATAGTGTAGTGGTCTGCACTGACCTCTCAGGCAAGGAACCACATAGACAGGTAGGGGTGGGTAGTGTGTTGATATCAGGGAGCCTAGGTGGTGTAATGGTTAGCACACTGGCCCGGAGTGCAAAGAGATGTGGGTTCGAGTCCCGCTCTAGGCGCAATATTTCCCATTTTCATCGCCCCCACGACAATAGTCTTCAATAAGCAGAGGTGCCACTAGTATGGTGTGCAAAATTCAATTCAATTCTTTATTTCAGACTCAGGATTATGGTAGTTACATAATTTGATCCATATTGGTAGATATAAAAATTAATGTGAATAGGATATAAGTAATAATATGAATACTACCATACTAACCAATATCAAAATGTTGGGTCTACATACAGTAGTTTGTACCAATGCCTCCATATGGCAGACGTAAATTTGAGATCACTCTCTTCTATTTTTACAAGTCCCTGTATTATAACATTTTCTGACTTGTCAAGTCTAGTAATAAATTTGAATATTAGATTCCTGATAACAGCCTGGAAGGCTGGCACATCAATATTGGCAAATTGGCAAGTCCCCAACAGGTTCCTCAAGATAACATGTTTAAATCGAAACTATTAAACCGAAACAAACAAATAACCATAACATCCTTTTGAAATAACCAACGCCCTCCACTCCCCCCAAAAAGGAAGAACAGTGTATTAGTTAACACTTGTTAATGACATTAATTACCTGTTCAATCCAGGTATCCTATTATTTCGTGGGAGGTTTTTAAAAAGAAAAATGAATGTAAATAACTTTATTTGCTGATAACTATTACACTTGCAATAAGATTTTAGATTGTATGGCTGAAAGTCACAGCCATTATTCTTCGGAACCTTGAAACTGTTAAGAAACAATCTTGGATTTGTAGACCTATTAGATTAAAAGAAATCGATCAGTATTTAATGGCTAGAATAAACAAATTGTACAGAAATTAATGCGTTGACAAATATAGTAATGACTAACATGTAGAACAGCATCTAAATAGAATCTCAAGCAGGGGAACAACATTTTCATCCCACTCAAGAAATCAACAAAAGTCTTGTATTTATTAAGAAGTTCTTCATGAAAACAGGTCACATCTAAAAAGGCGGGTCATTGCCCAAAAGTCAGGAAACCCCCAATCTTTCAAATGAAATTAGCAGTAGGCCTAAACATTTTATTGCTTAATTGTTAACGGGACAGCTCGCCTTACATGTTCACACCGCTAGTGGCGCCGCTATCGCCTAATAATGACACTACAACCCACTGAACAGGGTTACTAAATCTTCTTTGGAGCGGACGCGCTGGCCGAATCGATAGAGCGCAGGCTTCCCGTGCGGAAGGTTAGAAATTCGAATCCCCAGTAGAGTCAAACCAATGACTTATCAAATTTATGCTTGTCACTTCCTAGTCTGGTGCTCGGCATTAATAGGATACGACAAGGACTGCTTAGCACAGTATCAGGATAATCTGACAGTGTGGGATATTGGGTCATGGTGCTGGTGGCCTGGTCTCCCAGTTGGGGGCAGCACTATAAAGTCACCATGAGGGCACGCTGTCACAAGTCAGTACCCATACTGATATGCCTTTAGATGTTGCTGAGACGTAAAGCAACAACAAACTCTTCACTGAATATTCTGTTTAGTCGATGAATGTTTTGGTAATACAGGCCCCAGATCCTCACCTCACCTACTTCTCACAAGAAAAATTATTAAAAAATCCATTCCGAGCCCACTACCCTGGTGACGACAAATCTTCGATACGCAGGGATGATTGTGGTTTCAGGGGGGAAAAAAACGGAAATCAAACCGAGATTATTATCCCGGCCGCAAATTTCCGTTTACACCTACATAAAAAATGCCCCCAGGCTGTGAAAAAACGGAAATCCGCGTAAAAACGGAAAAACATCATCCCTGGTAGTGATACACCTGGTCCCATAGCTCATACCAATAAGGGGATTTATTCAAAGCTATGATGGAAAGTAGTTCTCAGAATACCGAAGAGGCCACAGCTAGCACCATGAAATGGTGGATGACTACAGATCCCTGGTCAAATCAAACCCAATGATTTACAAATGTATACTTGTCGCTCCCTAGCCAGGCGCTCGGTATTAATAGGATAGAGCTAGTACTAGTTGGCTCAGTGTCAGGATAATGTGACACTGGAATATCAGGTCATGGTGCTGGTGGATTGGTCTCCCAGTGGGGCAGCACTATAAAGTCGCCATGAGTGGGCACTGTAGCAAGTCGGTACCCATCCTGATATGACCTTAGATGTTGCCAGGACATAAACTCCAATAACCAACCAACCGCTACCTTGCCATGGTCACTCCCACAGCCCTGTTTCAAGAACACGGCTGCTCAACAACCCTATAGTAGTATAGAAGAGTGTTTGATGGCTGGGTTAGGGACATAGTTACATGAATTCACAATTGAATTTGCATCACAATCGAATTGTACCTTGTTCACATATTTATCTATCATACCCCACTACTTTTGAAGTGCAGAATTGATTATATCATGTAGAATATTTAATAGACTTTAACAACTTGAATTGAGAGAATCCAGTGGCCGCCATCTTGATTTTGACAACATTCACTTAGGAGTTCATCAACTCTACGCCAAAATAGATAAACACTGTGCGCTAGAACCAGGGCTTCCGCAGCTTGTTTATAGTTGATTCCTGCCAAAGCAGTTTTTGTTTGGATTTATACATGGTCGCCATTCACTCCTCTGGTTGTGAGTGAACATTTTATCTAGTCTGCCTGGCAAATCAAACTAAACCTTTGCAGAATTGACAACTGATAATGGTCACAACCTTTCCTGGCGACAGACATTATATTACTAGGAGAGGACAAGGAATGACTGGCTGAGAATCAACGATAAGGTGATTGAGTGGGATATTGCAACACACTGTCGGTTTGAACGGTATTCCAATGGGGCAGCCCTATAGAGGGGGTATAATAACGTCACGAGGCAACTTTCGGTGGCCATATTGGATGACATACAGAAGGCTTGCAACTGCCTACACTGCTTATTTACTGATTTGTTGGTTTATTTGTCACTGTTTTGAGCGGTTTGGCCTCCGAAGTTGTTGCTAAAGTGCTGTAAGTAAACTGCCCAGAACCTCCCATAACACAATAAAACTGTGTTTTACTGCATCTACATGCATTCACAACATGGCTAGGGAGGGTGCTCGTAATCCAAGATGGCAGTCCGCTGACCGCCGATTGATAAGAAATGACGTCACGTGCACTCCCTCTATACAGCTACCATGAGTGCACGCTATCACTAGTCGATACTCGTCATGATATGACATCAGGGTTTGCTAGAATGCAAAGCAAGAGTTAATCAATTAGAAAGTCATCACATATTTATGAATACCACAGTGATTACCTACTAGTTGCATAATTCGAAAACATTTTAAAACCAAAAGATTTGCCTATATTTGATCCTGTATATCTAACTTAAGCTGTGTTTACACGGGCAATTGTAAGCCGATTTAGACAAAGCGAATTATATGAAGCAAACTAGTGGCGCGTCCACACATGGAGCGGTTTAAGGCGGAAATCGATATCTGCGCATGAGCAAGTCCATACTAATCAGCACCAGTTTCGGTTAGTCGATGTCGCCACGAGAGAGTGTGGGTTCTGTTTCGACTGAATCGTATTGTTTTGGAACGGACAAAACTTCTGCTGGGCAGTGAAACCCTAAAAATAAATGATGAAAAAAATATCTGTGTACAGCTAGCAGTTTCATAGAACAAATTTACTGGAAAGTCAACAAACTCAGGTCTCGACTGTGACGTCCTTAATCCGCCGTATCTAAACCGCTACCGTTCACACAGGCAATATGGGCCGACTTAAGCTAGTTCGGTTCTTCTGGACTACCTCGCGACGTGGTTTACTTGAAGCGAACTAGATGAGGCGAATCAGCCCTAATCCGCCTCAGGGTCGCGTCCACATGGCGAATGTGAGCCGAACTAGACAAGGTGATTTATATGACGCGGCTTAACTCGCCCGTGTAAACAGGGCTTTAGATACTGGTGCACTAACTAAATACGTATTGTTGCATAGAAGGACTGTTAAGCCACTTTAATAGTACCTGTCATTTCCGCAAGTCATAAATTAAAAGTGTATATCCAACATTTCAGTATGCACACCAGTTGTTCATGTTTCTACGTCAAATATCTCCAAAGTAAACCGCTTTAAACAAAATAAAAGTTACTCCAATGTCCAAACTAAGGTAAAGTAGATAATAATGGTCAACCAAATATATTTATTTTTAGAATATGGCAGGATCTTAAAATCATCGCATTATGCAACTTTAAAGAACAGGGATGAGAACAGGTCAGACCTAAAAAGGCAGGTCATTTCCACAAGTCGGGAAACCACCGATCGGCGGGAAATTTCTCATCCCTATAACAGCCACTGACACAATCACCCTACATACAAAACATGCTGACGACAAGTAATGAAAAAAAACAGGTTGGCAATGAGGAGTTTGCTGTGGGAACCTCGGGGAAAATACTCACGGCTGTTGTTTCAATTCCTCTTCGGTGGGCGTAGCAGGGAGCAAGGATACAGACCTATGGGGGTCAGAGGTCAGGCAGGTGATTAGTAAAGCCCTAATCACGCTAGAGCTTGCGATTACTGGGCCGCGTACACATTACAGGGTACGCCTTCGAGACGTCTTGGGGAAATCCCTGATATCACGCTAGTCTGAATGGCAAAAGCAGTTGGTCGCCTCGAAAATGGTCGCCCCCATAGGCGGCAGCCATTAATTGCAATGAAAAAGAAGCGCTCTGATTGGCTGAAACCACTGAATACAGCAGCCATTTTCGAGGCGCTTTTCGTCTCCTCTCTGAAATGGGAGGTGTCTCCGAGACGTACCCTGAAGGGATATAGGCCAAAAAGCATCGCGGTGACATCTCGGAGACGTACCCTGAACGCGGCCCTGGTGACCAGTGTGCGACCAGGAAAACCCATTGCTCGCCGACTGGTCGCTAACATTATGAAAATGGTCGGCGACCATTTTGGTAGCAAGGAGGTTTTTGGTGCAGCAGCTGCAACCTCCTTGCGATCAAATTGGTCGCCCGGAGGTCGGTGACTACTGAGGACCACTTAATGTACAACCACTTTCAGACCATTTTTTCAACCACCCTTTTTTTTATGGTCGCAAGCATAGTGTGACTGGGGTATAAGTTAATTAACAATAACAAAACACAGGGTTAGTCAGCAGAGGTATACATACAGGATTGCTTTTTATTACTGCCCAAAACATTTCAGGTGCCACTTTAGTGTGCGGTCTAGCTGGCCATTTACACTTTAGCGTGTGATCTACCTGCACTTCTACACTTCAGTGTGCAGTTTACCTGCGCATATAGGAACTTTATACTGCATGATGATAAAAACAAGTTGAATAATGATTCATTATTAATGACATACACAAAAGCATACAAATTATAATCATCAAAATCATGACCATGAACAAATTTTAAATAGTACATTAACCATAACCTTCAATTTGAGGAGGATATTGATGTGGTAGATAAAAGATTCACCCCACACTGTTGCGGAAGCCACAGGCGGGGTGAAGAACAACCCTATGGAAAAGCTGGCGAAAGATTTTGACATGCTGGGTAAATCAATTGAGCTGATGAATTTTAAATTTAAGAAACAAAACATATTCTTCACATATATCTTAATATTTACCCTCAACTTTTGATTTGAAAAATATAATAAAACATGTAGATTAGTGGACTTTAAAAGCGAAATCGACGGCGTTCTATTGCCGCCATCTCATCCTTTTACATTCTCTCTCATTTCACCAACTCTGTGCTGATATAAGCAGCCATTTGATACTGGAACCAGAGATTGTATTTCCTGTTCCATACTAAAGCTATTATCGGCCGTATTTAGACTACATTGACGTTCACCCGCTCCTGTAAGTATGGGGTGAATCTTTTATCTACTGATGTGAGTGTTCGTTGATTTCCCTTTTATATAGTCATTTCACAACGTAGACCACACACTAAAGTAGCACCACATTTCAACTAAAGCCATTAAATAGAATTTCCAACTGGGTCAATTTTCATTTTATTTCTTGAATGTCTTCATACAATTAATACTTAATAACGTAATTTTAAAACAAAAGCAAAATGCTTGTTGGCAAGGGAAGTATGGGATTTGCTTTCTCTTCCAAAGAATTGGAAATAACAAAACAAAATGGGGCAGCTTTCCTTGAATTTTGAATACGCTCATTTAATAATTATTAATAATAATAATAATAAAATAATGAATATTAATAACTGTTAATAACATTTATATTAATAACTATTAACACATATTAATAACTATGGACATTAATAATATTAATAATGTTAGTAATTAGTATTAATAGTACTTGGTGATTTATTTGTGGTGTTACTACCATACCAGATCAGGGGTTGTTTTTCTTTGTTTTGTTTTTAATATTGCAGAGAATAGTATATTACAGAGTTTAGCATTACATCAGATTGCGAATGTTGTTATCTTTTGTGTATTTCTGATAGCAGCCCTGATGACATACTGAGGCCTTGCGAATTTAACTCAAGCACCATTTCTGCTGGTTTGCTCAGACCTAATAAAATTAGGTGTTTCCAGGACTGTTGCAGACAAGCAACAAATGTAGGGTAGGTAGGGAGTTTCTTTATATTTAAAATTGTTGTTATTACCATGGATCCCTTGGCAGTGATGTAATTTGATGTACATAAGTACAGCCCATATCATTTGTCAGCATTGTTCATTGAAGAAAGGAACTCACCATCAGTATCACCAGATATCTGGAATTAGGTTGTTTCTTTGTTGGGGCTTTAAACTTTTTGTTGTTGAAGATTTATACTGTTGTTGTTGAAGATTTATACTGCCTATCATGGATAAGCCTGAATAGGCTTGTTTTCACCATTAGACAGTTTGTCGATAGAAAGCCTGAGCCTACACTTTTACCGACCCAAGGGATTTTTAACCTCCCACACCACATAGACATAGTATGAGAGCAACTGGCCTTTGATGACGCTGTAAGTTATACACAGCGGTGGAAATCCAAATTGGCAGAGGTGGGGGCACAGGGAATCGAATCACTGACCTTCAGATTAGGAGTCTGACCTAGAAAAAAGTCAGACACTCTAACCACTCCGCCACAGAGAACACCTGTATGCCCCAATTACCTTTTTAGAAACAACACAAATCGCAGATTACCCAAAATCGCGGAAATCCACGAAATTGCCCAAAATCTTTCTTCCGTGTATTTTTAGGTTGTCTTTCCTGATTTGGTTTCTTTTTTTTGTTGGTACAACAGTTTATTCATCAGAACATACATTTTTTTAGCACTGAGGCACTGGTTTTCCAGCCGTTTACATTACATTGTAAATAGGTAGTTTAACGGGTACTTAGGTAGGGGTATCTTAGTAGATCACGAAGGAGGTTAGTCTGTTACTATTAGTGGGTTAGCCATAATAAGTTATGGGCTCAGGTGGTGGGTCACTGCAAAAACTGTGCTGCTAATAAAGCAGCTATTAATGGTACGGTGTGGTGTATGTGATGGGGATAGGAGAATGGAGCCTCCCCCCCCCCCCCTCCCCCCCTCAACCCGTTATGCTCTAGCACGTGATCTGAGCTGTATTATATGGCTATTTCCTGTTGAGTCAAAGATGGCTTATACCATTTGGGCCAATGTTGGCTCATATACCATTGGAACAACATTGGCTCAACATATTGAGTCAATATGGGATGTTGGGCCAACGTTAAGTTAATTTTTAGGAATGTGTTGGGCCAACGTAAGCATGTTATCTTGGATGATTCCAGCAGGGATGATTATTTTCTGAGTTTAATAATAATACACAACATACATCTCTCAATGCTGCTGGGCAACAACACTATTCCCTTTTTCTTTGTATCAAACTCTAGTTGATTTTAGACTATTAAATTATTACCAACGCGAATGAATGTAACACGATGTGGCTGGAAGACCAGTGCCTCGGCGCTGAAAAAGAATACCTTTATTCGCCGAATAAAATGATCATTTAAAAAAAACACCAAAAAAACTAAAGCTGTGAAGAAGGTCCTTGTTCAATAAACCATGTCTAAGCAGGCTGTAGGATTTCAGATTCATGGGAAAGAGTTTTGTGGTTCAGTGCCTGGTACTCATGGGAACCCATGGGTAACTGTTTTTCGGTTCCGTAAAATTGGTGATAGGTACCCATTCTTGAAACAATTAATTAAATTTAGTAGGAGTATATTTAGAACACACCTGTGTAGAAATTGTACATATACCTTTAATCATCTATAATGTAATGAAAACAACCGTCTGTAGCATTTTATTTCTTTTGAATTTTTGTTATTGCCTTGCGTTTTATTAATATCATGGGAAGCACAATTTCGGGTCCGTAGTTTCCCCAGCATGGTAATGACACCTTACCGGTAACGATCGTTACCGTGAAATCCGACAGCCTGCTATGGTAACACAGATTAGAAAGTTTTCCCTTTTTCATGTATCCACATTACCACACCAGAATTCCTTATCTGAAATCCTTGGGGCCAGTTGTGTTTCGGAATTCAGAATTCTTCAGATTTCAGAATAAAGGTAATAATCAAATATTAATTCATTTAATAGTGTAGTAAAAGTGTATGAATACTCACACTAGGTAGGATAAATAAAGATACCAAACTTATTACAGTTTACTTATTGAGTAATAACTAATGTGCTGATAAATGAAATAATGCGATAATTATAGACCATAATACTGTAGTTTAATTGCAACAAACATTTCTTTAAGCATATATATATACAGCCTGAAATCGAAACGAAACATAATCAAACACATTAATATTTCTTCAGAGATATTTCTTGAAAAGTTATACGCCTATCATGGATAAGTCTGAATAGTCTTGTTTTCACAGTTGGTTGATAGAAAGCCTGAGCCTACACTTTTACCGACCCAAGGGATTTTTAACCTCCCATACCACATAGACATGGTATGAGAGCAACTGACCTTTGATGACGCTGTAAATTATTCAGTGGTGGAAATCCAAATTGGCAGCTCTAGGTGATGGCATGGGGAATGTATGAATATTCACACTAAGTGGAATAAGTAAAGACTCTAAATAGTATAACAGTATAAATATATAATTACGGTGAATAAAAAAACCCATCAGTTTTCAGAATTTTCGGATTTCAGAAAAGGTATTGTGGACCTGTTTCACAATTAATTCAGGGGAAAAAAAGGTTATCATTTTTTTAGGCAATGTATGTGTAAAAATGAACAGTAACAGTACATATAACTAAAGTTATAACATAGTGAAGAGTGTAGAGATGTATACAGTCAACAAAAAGATTACTATTTTACTAGGTAAATGTGGGTCAAACTGAATAGTAACAGTACATAAAGTGGAATGAATGCAGATGTCAAACCAGGCATAAACTAATATATATATATGTGATGTGAGGTGAAAATAAAAGAACAGAATAATTAACTGAAAGGATGGCATTTTATTTCTTTTCTCCCCCCTACTCCCCACAAATCAGGCATTTGAAATTAGATCATTTTCTTCAGCACATACAGAATTATTTCCGGCATCTACATTTCAAGTATAAGATAAAATAGCATTAATAGCAGTAATCTCGGAGGAGATAGATGGAGGGCATAAATGTTTTCCTGATAGGAACTTTGGTTTTGCATGCGATATTCAACATTTGAGACTTATTTGGGGAGGGGGTGGTGGTGGTAGGGCCCAGGGGGGGGGGGGGCTTTAAAGTAAATCCTTCTAGATGCATGTGGCTAGTTGAGACTTTCCTCTCTGGCCTGTTCAATGACCTGTTCTGAGTTAGGCACAGTAGGGTTCGATTTGCTTGGTTGAGTTTTACATCCTGGCAACATCCAAGATCATATCAGAATAGGCACCGACTTGTGACAGTGCGCACTCATGGCAACTTCACAGTGCTGTCCCACTGCCACTGAGAGACCATGAGCCATGAGCCAATTCCCCACTCAGTCACATTATCAGGATACTGAGCTAACCAGTCCTTGCCCTATCCTAGTTGTGCTGAGTGCCAGGCTAGGTAGTGACACGTATCAATTTTGTACGTCATTGGTTTGACGCGGCCAGGTTTAGAATTCCCGACATAGTACGATGAAGTATCAAATTTTGAAAACAAAAGAATTATCTCAATTTTATTTTACATATCTACCTTAGATACTGATGCACTTATTAAGCATTTGTTTCTCCATAGATGGGAATACTGAGTCAATTTAATATAACCTGTTACTGCAGAAGTCCATGGTATCAGAGTTTTGCCAAGCTTGCCAAAACTAATTTTCCATGTTTGCACAAGTTCAAATATCTCAAATGTTTACCATTCAAAATATAAGTAATTTTAAGCTAATGTACAGTAGATAATAGTAATCAATCTGATAGCTTTATCTCAGACAGATTACAGAAACTCAAAACCATCGGACAAAGCAACTTTAAATCGGAAAATAAGCGAAAATCTAATTTGTTTGTATCTCTGTCTATTTCGCTTTTTGTTATTCCCACTTCTTCACAATGCAGTATAATTCAAAGCTAAGTCAGTGCACGTGTGTACATATTAAATATTGTAATGCTGTACTATAACTTTACACCATGCACTAATATACATGAAAGAGAAGAAATTACGATTACTCACTTGAGTAGACCCCTTATAATACTTTAAATTATCAAGAAATAGGTACAATTTGATTAATTCTGATTTCCAACAATATCTATTAGTATTTTATATATAGTAGCCTTATTAATAGATCTATTACAATCAGAAGTTAGGTTTGTCGTTATATTATATGTTCTTTCCTTCTGCACGTCCCGCGCCTTGTTCTATCCTAGTAATTCCTGCCGAATGCCAGGATATGTAGTGACACGAATAGATTATTCAGTCATTGTTTTAATTCAGCCAGGGTTCGAACCCAGTGTTCGAACCCCACTACCCACCAAAAGGGGAAGCGGACGCTCATAAAGAATAATTAAATAGACTTGATCAATTACTTTAAACATGCATCCTTATAACATAAATCCACAAATTACATGCACTGATAATGTTTGGTATGAAAACATAATTTATATTTTCGCCTGAGACATTTGAGCTTGTTTAGCCATGTATGGGTTAACGCCCCCCCCCCCCCCCCCCCCACTTGGCCAATATTTCGTAAACGCCCACCCTTAAATTTAAATGCCCATGTGTGGGAAAACACCCAGCCCCCCCCCCCCCCCCCCCCCCACACACACACTTCAGTGATTTGTAAATTGAAACAACCAGGGCATTAACGAACGAGAACACGGAAAGTTCTCCCCGTCAAATATATAACCAGTGCTCAAACCTCGGATCTTCCGGAAAGATAATGTGAACTCTGCCCACTTACAATTTACACAGTTACTATGTATTATACTTTATAACTATAGTGTATATTGTGTTATTTATTTAAAGGCACCTCTGTAATACTAATATCAATCTTGTTATGCCCTCCCTTCACTGCTTAGCTACTCTATCAGCCCTGATCCTGATATACACCTACTATGGGCAGGGATGAATATTCTATTTATTCACTGGTCTGCTTGGTATCAATTAATTTAATACTATAAATAATATTTAATAGCCTGTGTATAACTGTATAACTTGGTTCATTGATCATTTGATGGCAGCTTTACCTCCCAACTATATAAATTTATTAACTAAATCGTAAATGGTTTAACTTTATAGCTATCCGACTAATATTAACTAGCCTTTTAAGTTTGTATAATAATACTACAATTAGTACAATCACACAATTGATGCATATCTCACCTGTTGTGGACAAGAGACTCCTTCAGGTCATCACCTTTGTTCTGCCTGAGGTGGCATGCAGAGTGACATAGTGGGCGGGTGGTGATGGTCATGTGTGTGCTGAAGCACCTGCTGAGTGCGCCGGCCCTGTTCCAGGCATCGCCGCCGCTCCCGGGGCCCCTCCTCCGGTACACAAACATGCAGGGCCAAGCTCCATTGCAATTTAGTCCCTGCGAGGTTTTTTTCAGAGCATGTCGGAGCCAAACCGAGCGCAGATAGGTGCTGATCCTTTTCATCGGCCCTCTACTTAGTTACTCCCGCAGCCCTGTTTCTGAACGGAGTCAGAGGTGATTTTTGTTTTGATTTAATATCTAATTTACTCTGTACTCAGACAGTCACAGAGTCAGTCACACTCACACGTCACAGTAGACGAGTACTAGTAGTCAGTTAGACTGAGTTACTCAGTACTGCCTCCTGAGTACTGGGCTGCTAGGCTAGATCGTAGATGTAAACGACACCATAATATATACCATTGAAGATGTCCAGCTATGTCTTCTTGATGTATTTTAGTTAGCATTCATCGGCATCAAGCTAGTAATAATGAGGAGATAGAGAACGCTCAGTCAGTCAGTTGCAATGAATGATGATATTGATAAATAAACCACTCCCTTTCTGAGACTGAGTTTCTCAGTTTCTGATGATCTCAGATCTGGCATTGAGATGTTACCTTTTTTTTGTTTTGTTGTTGCTTTACTTCCAACTGCTAGATGAATGTTATTCGGATGTTCTAGAAATTGCCGATTTATCACAATGCAGACAATGAGGAATATGCTATGAGAAGAAGAAAATCTGAGAGAGACGCAGAAGAATACTATACTGTCGACTTTGAAGGTAAACGAAGGGCTCTCGAAGGAAAACAACACACGACTTGTGTTTGTGCACACTAGTACCAGCACCCACTGCGCTAAACGAAGTGGCGTACCGTCGTCGAACTCAGAGAGTGCTACTCGCAATCTGACAGCAGTTGCACTTCCGGTCAACGTGGCGCCCTCTCACGATTGTAAACAGAATCTATGTCTGAGGATTTGTTTGCTTGTTGTTTTACGTCCTTGCAACATATACAAATTCTCTGGATACTCCCCCCCCCCCCCCTCCCTCTAAATAAATCCAGTACTACTGCAGTCGGCCTAACTTGAGTATGTCCCGACGTCAAATGGAGGACAGGATACTTAAAATCTGGACTATCTGGCCTAAAGCTAAAGCCAAACGTTTATTTGACGGTTTTATAATAATAATAATAATAATAACAACAATAATAATAGTAAAAAAAAAAGAAGATATACATAGGCTACATATAAAAACATTTGAAACATGGAAACGAGTACGGTGGCCGAATCGGTAGAGTGTAGGTTCCCGTGCAGAAGGTCTATAATATACTCTATTGCAGTATGGGTCGATTCCCAGTCAGTGACTAATGACTTACACAATTGATAGCCTACTTGTTGCTACAGGTCTCTAGCCTGGTCCCCCAATCTTAATGGGGAAGCATATATGTGTACACACCATGTTTCAAATGTTTGCTTGTTTGGGTTTTACATCATAGCAACATCAATGATCTTATTGGGATCCGACTTGTGAGTCTACACTCCTGTTAACTTTATAGTGCTGCCCCACTAGAAGACCAGGCCACTGGCACCATGACCCAATTTCCTACTCAGTCACATTATCCTGATACTGTGCTAACTATTCTTTTCCATATCCTCGTAATGCCGAGTACCAGGCTAGGTAGTGACAAGTATAAATTTGATAAGACATTGGTTTGAATTGGCTGGGATTCGAACTGCCGATCTTACAAACGGGACGTCTGCATTCAATCAATTCGGCCACCACGTCCAGTTGTGTTACTGTATTCCCCATGAAATTCAACTCCCGTCTTTAAATGTAAGAATTTCAATGCCAGGAAAAATCTATTGGTTTCCAATCAAGAAAATGTATATGCTCTCCGTGATTTCGGTGTGGGTGGGGCTGGGTGGGGTGATTGGGTCACGTGACAAGTCACATTTCTCTTTGACTGATTATCATGGATAAGTATGAATAGACTTGTTTTCACCATTAGACAGTTTGTCGATAGAAAGCCAGAGCCTACACTTTTACCGACCCAAGGGATTTGTATGCTCCCACACCATATAGACATGGTATGAGAGCAACTGGCCTTTGATGACGCTGTAAGTTATACACATAATGCTAATACAAGTACCAACACTACAAATTGGGTCCCTGGAAATTGTTCCTCAAATAATATCATTATTATTTTAGATAGTTCCCAACATTCCCAATTCCAAGTCTAAATGAAAACGAACCATGCACACTCTAAAGAAGAAAACATATAATAAAGACAGACATAACTTTTTACATACTTTAATAGACATATGGCAATGTCAAGAGATAGTCATGACAAAATATCATTTATAAACCTCGAATGTGAATAGCTTCGAAAGAGCATGACAGATTCCTATATAGTAAAAAATGCCTATTCCAAAAGAAATACTAAAATAGAAATAAACATTTTACCAGATTGCACCAGTTGTTGATCAATCTAAAATAATACTAAAAAGATCTACCCAAGCGAGTAATTAGTTCCATTTTTTCACCTATTAAGACATAACATGCATTAATAGAACAGTGTTAAGTGCTATCGATTTTTAAAGATGTACCTACAGGTATAGATAACACACCCATATAATATTATGTAGCCTATAGATCTGCCTTGTGAAAAAAAGGAGGAAATAATGAATATCGATATACAGGCAACACAGCAAGCGGAACTCTTTATACACTTCCCCATCCGCAACATGCATTCATTGACACTTTGACCACGGAGTAATTTTGAGAACTAACATTACCTTCAGCTTATTTTCATGCATGACATCAGCTCACTTTAGATCTAGAGGTTGGCGGGTTTTTCTTTTGGCTTTAAACAAATAATTTTCTTTTGGAAAACATTTACAATATCAAATTTTTTTTAAAGAAAGAATAATACGTCATTTATGGTAGATACTAACCAGAAATAACTACTTTAGTGCAAAGATATAAGCCAATAAAAAGTCGAGATTGGGAACTGCTAACAGGTATATTAATAAAAGAAATATGTTGGATGATGCTAGAAAATGTGTCCAGAAAAACTGAATGCCATAATTAGACTCGTGTACTAATTAGAAACGCCCAAGTACAAAATACAATCTACATCGTTTGTTTTGTTTGGAAGCAATTAATTATGTGGTGTGTATTGTAAACATGCGAAAATTATTAACAATGGGCCTTATTGTATGTGTGATCTGGGAGTCTTGCTATAAAACTGGCGACTCCCGTGAATAACCTGGTACATCGGTTGTCCCATCAGGATTTCAGGCCTACAAAACTACCATTCAGGAAGTTATATGTGTGTTCTTTTTTTTAAACACCCCAAAAAACATTGCTGAGTATTTTAGCCTTTGCCGACATTTGCCAGACAAGTCGTGGCGCATGCGAATTGCCATTTGGAAGAACTGAAAGTGAAAGACATTGTGTTGACTGATATTTGATTCTGAATGCCCATGATATAATGCCAGACATACACGAAAAGATAGGACATTGAATATTAGCAGAATGGTTTACAAATACTACTTATTGTAAGAACCATGTTTCAAACAATTAGTCGTATAAGAAAACCACATACTGATTACTTTTAATTCTGCATGATTCTTTATTTAAGAAAATGAACACCCCACCCCCTTGAAAAAAGTCCCTAAAATGGTGTTGGCTAATTTATGCGTATCACTTTAACAAATACAACAGCATATTAGGCAATGTACGAAAAGCATTGCGCTCCAGGGTTCATGGTGGTTCAACTACTGTGGGGTTCCTCAGTACAGACCCGTTAACTACCAGCCTTAAAGTAAACTGGGAAATGACTTGGTCCAGCTGCAAAACTATTCTGTCTACCAACATCGGTAAATCAATCACTGGAAATTGACACTTCACTTAGGAGTGTGTAAGAGTGTCTCATTCAGTCCAATATGGCATCTCCCAAACCAGGAATGCTATTATGTCAGGGTATGTTTATGTCAACTGCTGTTTGGTTCGTAAATACATCCACATTCCGTTCGGCTGCCCATCACATTGGGTATCAATCACTTTGATTCATAGATTTGAGGACACATGAGATTCCATATTGGTCAGTTGTTAGCTTGTTAGCGTCTTCAGCTGTCTTTGAGAGGGATGAGGTTATTTGTGAAAAAGTTAGACTGGGCCAATTCATATCAGCCTTAAATTTTAGACATTAGACTGTCCAGTTGCAAAACTTCCGCCTACCAACATCGGCAAATCAACCACTGGAGTTCAACACGTCACATAGGTATGTCGGAGTGCCTCATTCAGCCCACCATGGCATCTCCAAAATCAGGAATGCTACTATGTTACGGTATTTACCACATGTACCTGCTGTGTGGTTCGTAATTACATCCACATTCCGTTCGGCTGCCCGTCAATCACTTTGATTCATAGACCTGAGGACACGTGACATGAGATTCCATATCGGCCAGATGTTAGCGTCTTCAGCTGTCTTTGACAGGGACGAGGTTATTCATGAATCAGACAACCTGGGCCATTTTCCTATCAGCTTTAAACTAGATCTTAGCCTCCCCTGCCTACCAACATTGGCAAATCAAGCATGTAAACCACGACTTCACTTACATTACCCGTAGCGTTTCATTCAATTCCAAGATGGCGCCACCCAAACCAGTAATGCTAGGATATCTACATCATCTGCCATTACATCCTAATTTTGCAGCAATTACTTTGCCACGCACACCTAAGGACTGAGCTAGGTTCTAAGTACATGAAGGCAAAATTCCAACTTCAAAAAGCAATCTAAAATACATCGTATTATATATTAATTCGACATTTTACCAAAATTAAAAGAAGGTTTCAGACTGCTTAGGAAACATTTACACTACGCAAAATAGTACCCCTATTTCTGCTCATTTTGTATAAAAAAATATATTCAAAAAAGTTAATATATGTAAAAAATATAGATTTATTTTTGTAGGCGGAGGCTTTCCGATCTGAATAAGTTTTTTAAACATCGCCTCTAAACATTAAAAAAAAAAAACACCCAGACTAATCGGAAATAGACGGGGAGGGGGGTTGAATCCGATTGCTTGCTTCTCCCCCCCCCCCCGCCCCCCACCATCTCTTCTTTTTTTGTAGCCATCTGATTAGGTCACACAGCCCCCACCCCCCACAACCCCCATGTTCAACCACTATGTAGACGACTTATTAAAGTTTCACTTCACAAACAGGTGTTCTTGTTTCCTGCGTGCTTTACCTTTGGAAACACATCCCACTAAAGGATCTGTGTCATCATGCTTACAAAGTCATCCATGGGAAATGGAGTATTGCAATTAAGGCCCACATACATACAGTGACACCCCATTATAACGCAGCCTGATTTAACTCGAATTCGGATATAACGCGATGATTCATTCGACTCAGAATTCTGTAATTCAAACATAATTCAGTAAACTGAACACCGATTTAGCACGACCCCGATTTTTTCAACGATCGCATTATATGGACCTGAACGATCGCGTTATAACGAGGTCACAGTGCACTTGCGCACAGTCCATCACACATGTATCAGTCTAAACCCACACAGCCATTAACACAATTATCAAACTGACAGGAGGGAATTGCTTAAAGCTAACTTTCCAACAGTATTATAATACTATACTACCTGTGCATAGCAAAGCTTAGGCATTTTGTTAATCAAACCGCCATCATTTGTATTCACAAGAACAAACCGGAAATACCTCTCATGCGGCACATCCTCTTATATGTAGGCATAATTAACTTGATGCCACATGGCGCCATTTTGATGTAAACAAATAAGCAAACACTGACGGAGCCTCGCTTTCGATCAAGGCGTGAAGAAAGTCTATTGGAGGTGTTGAAAACAAGATTCAAACTTTGAGGATACTTGGCACACCAGTCAGCACCAACACACTGATAGTATAACAAATACAGTTAAATTTGCATAAATGCAATAACATATTCTAAGCATCATTACCAGCCAACATAGGCTTATCGTTCTAAACTTGCAAAAGCAGTTTCATTATAAAAAAAAATAAAAAAAGAGAGAAAAAAACGCCCCCACCCCTAAAAGTTAACTTCACACAGTACAAGCCACTCTTTATTTAGATTTATACAATGTGTATATATGAAGTTTATAATCAAGAATTGTCCCTTTTCTATTACAGCTTTAAAAACATTTGACCTTTGTGCAGTAAAGACACTAAAATATTACATATGTATTCTGAGTAAAATACTCTTACTAAAACATGATATATGAAATCTATATATTGACCACATTTATATATATATATAAAAAACTAAGATAAATACAAAAAAAAACAGAAATACGAAATGTATAAATTTGAGCGAGTGATATCTATAGCTTTTTTTTCATTTAAAAAAAACGAACAGATCTTGAGTTTTAAATTTTGGGCACTTATCCATAATAGATGGAGTAGAATACCTAGACTTGAAATCGGGCACGTAGGACTATTATCTTTTTTTCTTCCAGATCAAAGAAGGCAGGGAAATAATAATTAAAATTTTTCTTTTTAAATCCCGCAAATATAGCAGCTGGTATCTCACGAAAAACCTCCATCATTCTGGAAACATTAACTTAAAGGTACTTGGGAGCGCCATCTAGCGGGCTGGATGTCAGGGACTAGTACCGCCATCTACACGTCACTGCATTAGGCCGAGTGGACGAGGTTGTTTTGGTTGCTTTTTTGGGGGTTCACATCCCAGTCAGACCTAGTAAATAGCTAAATAAAAAATTACCAATGGTAAGCTAAATTGGTTGTTAGAATTAAATATAAATCTAAAAAAAGGCCAGAAGATATAAAGACTGGAATTGGCTGATATATAATATATACAGATGCAGGGGATTAGCTTCCATATACGCAAGTACGCAGGTGTGTACCATCTAAGATTACAAATATATATATATTTTTTAGTATTATTAAAAAATATCATGTTTTTTTTAGCGTTTTATTCCAATGGCGTTTTATTCGATCTACGTGCCACCTGAAAACTCAAGCTAGGCTCCTATATATGAGTCAGGCTCACGAAAATAGGCCAATCGGGGAAACTTGTTGGCAACGAGCATTGGATGTCGGCGTTGAATGGCATAATTATAGTGTAACATTGACAGAGGTGTTGGAAAGTTCTTAAATTTATCATGAATGTAAAGGTAGAGAAAATACAACAACCCTATTTGTTTCTAGGATAATTTAATATGAAACAAAGAAATGCACTACACTTTAAGAATTGCGATGGCGACATATTAAATTGACCACCAATTGGCCCATTTCCGTGAGGCCGACTCATATATATCTGGATACTGCAAAATACTTATAAAAGGTTATTTCTTCTGTGACATGGATTGTGACCAACATTTATTTTTGCTTAAATTTTGTTGTTGACAACATTGAGTGACTTTTAGGTGACATCTATAAAAGAAAAAAAGAAGAAAAAAACTTCTTTACACTACTCCCCCAACCACCCCCCTCCCACATATAAAACCTAACTATTAATTTTTATTTATTTTTAACCACTTGACCGTTAAATGAAACAACAATTCCTACTCATGCTGAACGACTCTCAAGTACCTTTAAGAGCTCAGGCCAGGGCACGCACGCACACCTGACCAGTTACATGATGGCGCACTTGACATTCTTGGCGGAAGTGTGCCCGTCGCTCGGCCGGAAGTTGCCGACAGTGACAGTGCGGTGCATGATGCGCAGGCCGATGTCGGCCGGAAGTCGCTGGGTGCCCTCCGTGGCTAGGTGTCCAACTGCCAGGTTGTCAGTCACGATGACATCACCGCTCTCCCACTGCAACGGACAGGAACATAGACGTGATGTATAAGCATTATGCGAGTATAAACGAACGTAAGGGATTATATGTTTATTTGCTACCCTAAATATGGATGGGGTGGCTTACTTGATGTATGCCCCCCCCCTCTGACCACGTGACCGGTGGCTCCACCCCCGGCGCACCTCTATCCTGGACGCTACACTGTCACTTGCGCCCAAGAATTCTTTTTATTCATTTTTAACCCAATTTTTGTAGATTAGTTGATTAAGCAGGGGAAATTTCAATCATGGAAGATCATTCCACTGCTCCTTCCACTGCTCCTTGCCCTATCCTACTAATGCCGAGCGCCTGGCTAGTGTCATGGGGGTGATGAAATGCTTACAACTACATACATACAGGAAATGCACTTACACATACATATACAGGGTAGGTTCACCAACCATACAGCACGTGTAGCTTGTACAGGATCATGGTCACGCCAAGCAGTGTCATGGGGTGATGAAAATGGGAAATATTGTGCCTAGAGCAGGACTTGAACCCACATCTCTTTGCACTCCTGGCCAGTGTGATAACCATTACACCACCTAGGCTCCCTGATATCACCATACTACCCACGCCTACCTGTGTATACGGCTCCTTGCTTGAGAGGTCAGTGCATACCACTACACTAGAAAGCGACAAGTATCAATTTTAGAGTCATTAGTTTGACTCAACCAGGGTTCGAACCCACAAACCCACAATCTACCAGAACAGGAGACGGATGCTCAATTCATTCAGCCATCTCGTCTGGTTAATAATTCATTATGTATATGGGTCATTCTCTGAAGCTGTGTACCACATATTTGGTGTCCCTGTTATGATGTACACAATTAATTCTTTCTTTTTTTTAATAGCAAGTCAAATAATTATTGTTGCATCTGTGTATTAAGTATGTTAGCAATATTATACATATTTAATCTATCCCACTAAATGCGTCAAAAGTATGTTTATATGACTGTGCTATATTGAAAATATGAAATTTATATTTTTACACTTTTTTTTTTGTAACGTTTTTATTCATCTGAATATGACATTTGTCAGAGCCGGAGCACTGGTCCTCCAGCCATCTTACTAAATAATCTAAGTTTGATCAGTGCTGTATTAGTTACAGCGCCGATCCTGTAGAATTAAGGGAGTGGCTCCTGCTGTATAAGGTACAGCACCAGTCACTGTAGTTCATGCAAAAATGGGGAGCAGCACCGAGTAGGTGTATACTCGGGACAACTCAAACAATCGTTGTGGGTTACATTTTTTCTCTTATAAAACAAGTTAAGTTTAGAGTTGACAATACATTTTGCCTGTCTTATATAATGTTCAATGTGTTTAAACAGATTGATAGTTGTGTAGGATGTTTGGTGTGTTGATGGTTTGTTCATGATGGTTAAGGGTGGTGGCAGGGGAGGGGGCCCATTGGGGTGGGTGGTAGGGCAGGAGCTCAGGGCTTTGCTAGTAATTACTGAAGTAGTCATTCAAGGGCCTGAATAACTAGGTGGGCTCTATATGCATTTTTGAAGGCAAGTATTGTTTGTGTTTTTCTGACTCTGATAGGGACGTCATTCCACATGACACTACATTTGTAGATTGGTGCTCCGATATATTTATTTGTTGAAGGGTGTGGTACATTGAGCAGAGTGGAGGCTCCTCTTCTTGTTATTCTATTTGTGCAGTCAATGAATTTTTCGTCTTTTGCGCGTTTGTGCATTAGTGCCATCAGGTGTAGGTCCCTTCGTTCTGAGAGAGTATCCAATTTTGCTTTCTTGTGCAGTTCAGCCACACTGAGTGACTTGCCTTGGTAAACTGTTCTCAGTGCTCGGTTCTGAATTCTTTGCAGTTTGATCTTTGCAGTTTGACATTAAACATCAAAATTTAGACAAACTCTTTCCCCCCAATTCTTTTCTTGTAAGACAATTTTGTTTGTAACTGTAATGAATAAAATCTTGTTTAAATGTGTTCTGTATGTTAAAATGATGTTCTGGGTGTGAGCTTAATTTGCATGTTGCAGAGGACATTTTAACGTAGTCCTTAATTTGCATGAGATCAAAATCAAAGGGCAAAATAGCTGTTTTAAACTCTGACATATCCACAACATGTAAACCGTCATATGAATATTTCCAAGTATCCATCGAAACCTTTGTGTGTAGACGCTAATGCTTTAGGTACAGTTCCAATTGCGGCACACACCTTGTGTTTGTACAGCAGCTTGTCGTCGTCTCGCGCGATCTCGGTGTTAATGTCTGCGATGACCGAGTCTGTTTCTTCCTTCGACATTCTCTTCTCTGATGGCGTCTTGATGTCCATGATGAAGCAACTCATCTTGCCGATACTGATACACATCGTCTGGGAATAGAAAATGAGCGACTTAAATAACAACGAATGTATGTGTGTTTGTTTACCTGTATTAGCGACAACATTATTTTTTAATCTTTAAAAAAAAAAGTTTAAATTCTTTTTTATAAATTTATATATATTTTTTATCTAATGAAATAAATGAATATTTCCATCTGTTATCAGTCCAGTGCCACCGAACGCGGTAGCTGAATCGGTAGAGCACAGGCTTCCCGTGCGGAAGGTCGGGATTTCGATTCCCGGCCGAGTCAAACCAATGACACACACAATTATTTTATACTTGTCGCTTGCTAGCCAGGTGCTCGGCATTAACAGGATAGGACAAGGGTCTGGTTTAGCTCAAGGTCAGGATAATGCGACTAAGTGGGATATTGGGTCATGGTGCCGGTGGCCTGGTCTGCATGCGGGGCAGCAGTATAAAGTCCTCATGAGTGCACACTGGCACGAGTCGGTACCCGTCGTGATATGACCCTTAGATGTTACCAGGACAAACAGTCCAGTGCGACAAGAAGTAACAAGTAGCCTTGATAGATCAGTTGGGAAGAATGTTAGACTGAAGATTTAAAGGTCCCTGGTTCGATTTCGAGTTTGGACAGTTTCAGTTTTCCTTACGTGTGTGTGTATGTGTGTGTGCTCTTTCCATAAAAGTGAATGTGTGTGTTTGCTTGTCTGTATGTTCGCAAAACAATTCTGACAAAATAACAGTCTTAAATGGCAGTGAATATGACATTGGTTGGGACTATGATGTCGGCGAGGACCAAATTGATTGTGATAGTTATATTTTTTTAAGCATTTATTGTTAACTCCAACAAGTAGTTCCCCCCCCACTTTTCAATCAATCAAGCACCCACTTTCCGATCAAGCACCCCCCCACTCTCCCCCTTCCAACCCACTTTTCACCCCCCACCTTCTCATCAATCAGCCCTTACTTTTCCCATTCCCCCCACCCCACCCACTTTCCCCATCAATCAGCCCCCCACTTTCCCCTTTTCCACTCTCCCCATACCCCGCCCACTTTTCCAACGCCCACCTTCTGCCCGGTGATTGGGTGCGTGTAGACCAGCGGGTGGATCACTTGACCGGGCTCTTCCTGGTAGCCGCGGATGCGCTTGAAGTTCTTGAGCATCCAGAGCCGCTTCCACAGCTGCCGCTTGCTCGTACACAATCCGACGAACACATCATTCCACGACACAAAGTCTGCATCAAAGCAAGCAGTAAACAGTCACCCCCTTGTCAAATATTCCACAGATTGGGAGTAGGTAAATAAATTTGAAAAATTATAATTGTACATGCACATAATGATATAAAGGTAATAAATATTATTAAAATGGTTGCGATGCAATACTAATAAAGGTACTATTAGTATTACACAGAAAGGGAGATTTCTGGGATAGTGACCTTATTCCACTGCTCCTTACACTATTCTAAAAATGCAGAGCGCCCGGCTAGGCAGCTACAAGTATCAATTCTTAAGTTGTTCAGTTAGGTTCGACCAAGGTTTCAAACCCCCGACCTGCCAACGAGAAGCGGGGGCTCAATTCATTTGGCTGTTGTTGTTTTATGTCCTAGCAACATCTAAGGTCATATCAGGACGGGTACAGACTTGTGACAGTGCACACTCGTGGTGACTTTATAGTGCTGCCCCACTGGGAAATCAGGCAGCTGACACCATGATCTGATGATATCTCACTATATCACATTATCATGACACTGAGCTAACCAGTCCATGTCCTATCCTATTAATGCCGAGCGCCAGGCTAGGAAGCGACAAGTATCAATTTTAAAGTCATTGGTTTGACTCGACCGGGAACCAAACTCCCGACCTTCCGCACGCCAGGACCACCCTCTACCGATTAGGTCACCACGCCCAGTTTCATTTGGCCATTCCATCTGTTTAGATGTGGTCATTCCGCTGTCTGGCAACAAATTATCTAGAACCACACCTGACTAGATAAACTGGGTTTCAGCGTATAACACCGACATAGTCACCTATCACGAAAGGAACGACCATCAACACCTCACTAAACTTGTAATTAGGCTATCGTACAGGGATGAAAGTGGTCTTCGACAAAAAATGTGGAAATCAGGCAGAGACCTTGGTGCCAACAGCGAATTCCCGCGAAAACGCGGATTTTCAACCATATGATTACTACTGTCAGGGAATCGTAGGAAATTGCCGGAAGTCAGAATTAAACT
Source organism: Branchipolynoe longqiensis (assembly GCA_030323885.1). Taxonomy (NCBI): domain Eukaryota; kingdom Metazoa; phylum Annelida; class Polychaeta; order Phyllodocida; family Polynoidae; genus Branchipolynoe; species Branchipolynoe longqiensis. Next base: position 3,108,926 of record CM059198.1, read on the forward strand.
ATCCTTGTTGTGACTATATTTACCATATTCACGAGCGACCTAATTAGGCATCAGAACGAGGCTGAGTAAGCGTTGGTATTGGAAATGGCCATAAGACACTACTGTGTGCCGATGTGTATGAACTACTACATAAATTAAAGTAGTAAAATTTGAAGATATTAACTTTTGAAACTACCATAATCATTTGTGCTTACCTTTTTTCTATTTATTGGTCAATTTGCATGAAGATTGAGTGATGATCAGATGCATTTCAGTAGGCAATGTCAACAAAGTCACTCACCTTGGCTGCCAATCTTTTCTTAAATTCAAAATTGTATAACTTTCTTAATATAGATAAAAAAAAATTAAATTTATTTTAACCCTTTTAAAGCTTTTATTAATTTGTAATTACTAAGACTAGTTGTTTAACTGTGTTGCACTGTTAGCTACACTGACAGTGCTGCATTACATGATACCACCATAACTATGCAGACTTGAAGTTGAGTCACATTGTAGTTAAAGAATGGGAAAAATCACCATGCAAGGGTCACCCAATCTTCGTGAAAATTGGCCAATAGATAGAAAACAGGAATGCAAAGGTGAATATGTTACTTTCAAAAATGAATACCCTCAAATTTGAATGTTTTCGAGAGGTTTTGGTCGACAAAAATGTATTCACATTACTTTACATACAGCAGCGCCTCGCAGATGCGTAAGTGCCCTCGGTCTGGTTTCAACATGGCCACGGCGTGAATAGGGTGAATTATGCCCCATGCCTAATCCTTTGTTTTGGGGTTCATGTTCCAGCAACATCTAGTGTTATATAAGAACAGGATTCGGACTAATCAATTACAATATATTAGCATTTTGTGAACGTTAGTCAGTGAATATAAACAATCGCGGAAATCCGCGAAATCGGGGAGATCTTTCATCCGTCATCTTAAAAGAGTACAGCTATGACAGTGCAGTAAGTAATCCTTAGAGCTGGAGATCTGCCCCATAGCAGCTCCCTTCCCCTGTCAGCTCTCAGTTATCGGCCCACAAAGACCCTATAATACTAAGACAGAGCACTCCCTATCTCTCCCATGGTAATGTAAATTTCGCAGTGCCACCTTGTGGTGGGTTTGATCAGCCCAGCTGCTGGTTGGTGTTTCACATGTAAACACATACAATTATATTATTCATGAGCTAGGTAAGTATGAATACACATCAATATGAAATTGCTGTGAACAAATACACATCATCATCAGCATCATCACACATCTTTCACATTCATACATATAATAAAGCAACTGTTTAACCAAGAGAACAGCCAGCGCACCAAGTGGTGGGTTTGATCATTTTGATTACACAGTACAGGCTGAGTGAGCCATCTTAGTATTATAGGGTCTTTGCGGCCCATTCAGCCTCAGATTGTACTTCAATACATTGTATGGTAACTCAGTAGGTCTTAGACCAGCCAGAGTATTGGGCTCGATCCATACTCATGTTGTTGTCTCCTTTCTTATGGAATCAAATAATAATCAAACAGTGAACTTTTTATAGTTATCTCAGCAAATGATAGAAACCCAAAATCATCGGAGGATGCAACTCTAAAGCTGCATAGTCCGATAAATGCATAACATTTTCGAAAGCAAAACATGCATCTAGATTTAAACTTACAGCTACAACATAGATATTGGTGCGCCTATTAAGTATTTGCTACTCCAATTTAATAGAACCTCTGAAGTGCTGAAGTCTATGGGGGTCAGTATTTTGACAAGCATGTCAAAATTAATTTAGCATGTCTACACTTCAGATATCTCTTAAATTAGTCATTTAAGATCATAGTTATTTCAAACTAAAGTAGTTTTGTTCGTTTGTTGTTTTACTTCCTAGCAACATCTAAGGTCATATCAGGACGGGCACTGACTTGTGACAGTACGCACTCATGGTGATGCTACAGTGCTGCCCCACTGGGAAATCAGGCCACCAGCACCATGACCCGATATCCCACTCAGTCACATTATCCTGACACCGAGCTAACCAGTCCTTGCCCTATCCTAATAATGCCGAGCACCTGGCTAGGAAGCGACAAGTATAAATTTTTAAGTCATTGGTTTGACTCGACCGGGAAATAAACTAGCGAACTCCCGGTCTTCCGCACAAGAGGCCTGTGCTCTACCGATTCGGGCACAGCGGCCGGTACAGTTGATTATAACAATCAACCTACAATATTTATCTCACAAAACGACAGAAACTCAAAACCATCGGACTATGCAACTTTAAATTCTGCTCACTTGTCTCTCCTTCCTTGGGTGCTTGCACCATGTGATAGACGGAGTGCGTGTTGGGTTTCTCCATGAAGGACCCATCCACGTGGTAACCGGAAGTGCCGAAACCCAAGTACCTGCAACACAACAGGTGAACCGTTACTAGAACAATCACATCAGACACAGAATCGCTATTTAACAGGGATGAGAGTGGTCTCCGGCAAAAAAAACAAGGAAATATGGCTGAGACCCTGGCGCCACGTAGTGGGTTCTGGCAGAATCAGGCCGTGGTTATTACACGAATGGCAAATTTCCGCGAAAACGCGGATATTGCCCCCATAGGATTAGCACTGTGAGGGAATCCTGGGGAAAATGCTGGAAGTCAGGTTTCAACTATCCTTGTCGTGACTGTATAATCGCCCATGTCTAACTTTCTTGTTCGGGCTTTATATTCTAGCAACATCTAAGGTCAGTTGTTGTCATATACGACTGAATTCATGGCATTTTGTTTAACGTTAATATATAAGAAATTGAGGAAATGAGCGAAACCACCAAGATCTTTCGTTTCTGATATATAGGTTCAAATCTAGATAAGTGTTTTGCTATTGAAAAATTTGATGCTTTTAGCAGACTGCAACTTTAAGCTAGTTAAAAATAAGAGTGTATTACTAACAACCCCACCCCAAAAGCATAATTCATAAACTCACATAACTAACCACAATAGAGTAACACTAGAATATTTCTAATATACTGAAATTGATATACCGCTTGCCTAACTCCAACTGAACAGACCCTATATGAAGACTTACTCAAACTTTACCAAATGAATACTGAAGATAACTTCTGCTTACATTCTGTTGTTGTTGTTTGTTTGTTTGTTGTTGTTTTATGTCCTAGCAACATCTAAGGTCATATCAGGACGGGTACCGACTTGTGACAGTGCGCACTCATGGCGACTTTATAGTGCTGTCCCACTGGGAAACCAGGCCGCCGGCACCATGACCTGGTATCCCACTCAGTCACATTATCCTGACACTGAGCACACCAGTCCTTGCCCTATCCTAATAATGCCGAGCCCCTGGCTAGGAAGGGACAAGTATCAATTTTAAAGTAATTGGTTTGACTCGACCGGGACTCGAACCCACGACCCCACGATCTACCAGCACGGGAGACGGATGCTCTAACTCATTCGGCCATCCCGTCTGGTCTAGCTACATTCTAAATACCACGTAAATATGAACAGACCCGACATTAAAATGTACTAAAACTTTACCAAATGAATACTGAAGATAACTTCTGCTTACATTCTAAATACCACGTAAATACAAACATACCCTACATTAAAACTGACTAATCCTTTACCAAACAAATACAGAAGATAACTTCTGCTTAAATTCTAAATACCATGTAAGAGATCACATTGATCTGACTAATATTGATCTAGTTATATGACATTACTGTTGCCATATTGCTATGGAACCTTTGGGTTACAGAATTTCATTGTGTTATATGCTGCAAATTGTGTATTCAATAATTATTGTATACTCTATATACCTTATTGTGTAAATAACCCTGAATTGAAAAATGGCTGGAAGACAAGTGCTTCAGCACTGATAAAAGACATATTCAGCACAATAAACATATTTACCACCAACCAAAAAGAGAAAAAAAAGTGGTGTGAGTGTGTGAATGAGGAGGGTGAGGCATGGGGTTACTGTGTACAGGATTATGCATTCATATGAGAGCCGCTTAATGTGGTGACTGTGAACAGAGCTGGGCGGATCCAGACCAGTGCCGGCCTTGGGATTGATGTGTGAATTAGGTTAGTATGTTCCCACTTGGGCTGTATGTAGCCTGCGGCATTATGCCTCCTTTTTTTAATCTAGTAATGTGTATGGATAGGGCGAGTGGTTCCAATGTTGCTGGAAGGTAAATGGGGGCAGAATGGAAGGGAAGGGAAGGGAAGGGGAGGGGAGGGGAAGGAGGGGAGAGGGGAAGAAAGGGATGGGAAGGAGGGGAGAGGGGAAGAAGGGATGGGAAGGAGGGGAGAGGGGGAGAGGGAAGAGGGGATGGGAAAGAGGGAGTGAGGGGAGGGGGGAGGGAAGGGAATGGGAGGGAATGGAAGGGGAGGGAGGGGGAGAGAGGAAAGCGGGAGTGAGAGGAAGTAAAATAGGGAAGTAGGGGGAGAGGGAAGTAGGGGGAGGGGGAAGTGGGGAGAGGCAAAGCGAGGACGGAGGAAGGGAGGTGAGAGAGAAATGAAAAGGGAAATGGGAGAAGGGAGGAGACGGAGAGAAGAGACGGGTTATGGGGGAGAGGAAGAGAGGAGAGCAAGGACAGGTAGGTAAGTAGGGAGGGAGAGAAAGAGAGACACAATGAGAGGAAGGGGGAGAGGGAGAGAAGTGAGAGGGGAATAGAGAGGGAGAGGAAGAGAAGAGAGACTGGATATGTCGGGAGGGGAGGGCGGGGGGTGTGAGTAGAGGGGGGGAGGGGGGGGGAGGGGAGAGAGGGGAAGGGAGGTGACAGGAGAGACAGGAGTCATGACACATCCAGGGTATAGTTCTCTTTCCAATAAAACACTTGTCAGCAATAACTGACCAAAAGCAGGGCTAAAAATAGTGCAATGACTATCACATGTGGAGACGAGAACGTTCGCTCTGTACAGGCGGTTCTATGTGGGAGAAAGGTCAAGGTCAAGTTGGCACATGGCTAAGCAAGAGTATTGTTGGTTTCATTTATCTGGGGTTTTTGTCATAGTAACATCTGAGGTCATAACAGGATGAGAGACAATTGAACATAGGCAGTGTTAAATGCTTCACGTGTTTCTGGAATGTTGCGTTATTACACAGTAGATGGAGAAAATACATAGAATTAGATATTTTTTAAATTACCAACGATCATGGAGATATTTTCATTCCCAGGGTCCATACACATGTGAAGATATGGAATTCAAGGCTATTTCAAGCCTGTTTTTGATAGGAATTCAAGCTATTTTCATTTGGATTTCATGGGAAAAAACAACAATGGCGAATGACGATTTTGGACTAATTTAGATCAGTGGGACAGTTTTATGGAAACCAAGGCTTTTCAATACTAATTACCCAAAATAGGTTAAATTCAAGGCTTTTCATGGTCTCGAAATGGGGGGAAATGAAGTTAGAGACTTTTCAAGACTTTCCAGGCCCTGTACAGACCCTGTATTCCAGTCAAATGAAGTCTACCAGAACAGGGAGCACCCTGAAGTGAGCCTACTGACCTCCAGTACCCATCATTGACATCTGACATAGCTCCCCCCACCATAAACTTCATAAAAAAAACGTCTTGTATTATTTTTAAGTTGCATAGTCCAATTTTGTTAGCTTCTCCCATATTTTGAGATACATATATTAGGTTGATCATTATAATCTACTTTACATTAGTTTGAAATAATGTTGATTATATAGGGCGAACTTAGGAGATCTATTTGATGCGAAAAATTAATTTTGGCATGCACGCAAAAGCTCTTTTGACACCAAAGTTAGCCATTTATAATAAAAGTTACTTCAAAGTAAAGGAAGGTAGATTATAACCATCCACTTAATATCTTTAAAAAAAAGGAAATTGTCAGAAACGCAAAACCATATAACTATACAACTTTAACAAACATAGGCAAAAGCTATGAGGTAGTATTGCCAGACATCCTGATACAGGCTTATACCCTGCCAAATCAGTAGCGAATAGGTAATAGTTTGGCCTCGGCAGTACTTGGCTGTGGTGACTGTGAACAGAGCCGATGATAAAAATCAATGTGCTCTAGAGGCGTCGTTAAATAAAACACTTTCCTTTTACATCCTGATACAGGCTTATACCCTTATAGCCGAACAAATCAGTAGTGGATAAGTAATGGTTGAGCCTCGTCAGTACTTGGCTGGGTGACCGCCTAGGACTATGAGGTGCTGTAGACATCCTGATACAGGCTTATACCCTGCCAAATCAGTAGCGAATCGGTAATAGTTGAGCGTCGTCAGTACTTCGCTGGGTGACCACCTAGGAATATGCGGTGCTGTAGACATCCTGATACAGGCTTATACCCTGCCAAATCAGTAGCGAATAGGTAATAGTTGAGCCTCGCCAGTACTTCGCTGGGTGACCACCTAGGAATATGAGGTGCTGTAGACATCCTGACACAGGCTTATAGCCGAACAAACCAGTAGTGAATAAGTAATCGTTGAGCCTAGTCAGTACTTGGCTGGGTGACCGCCTAGGACTATGAGGTGCTGTAGACATCCTGATACAGGCTTATACCCTGCCAAATCAGTAGCGAATAGGTAATAGTTGAGCCTCGTCAGTACTTCGTTGGATGACCACCTAGGAATATGAGGTGCTGTAGACATCCTGACACAGGCTTATAGCCAAACAAATAAGTAGTGGATAAGTAATAGTTGAGCCTCGTCAGTACTTGGCTGGGTGACCGCCTAGGATTATGAGGTGCTGTAGACATCCTGATACAGGCTTATACCCTGCCAAATCAGTAGCGAATAGGTAATAGTTGAGCCTCGTCAGTACTTCGTTGGGTGACCACCTAGGAATATGAGGTGCTGTAGACATCTGACAACAAATAAGTAGTGGATAAGTAATAGTTGAGCCTCGTCAGTACTTGGCTGGGTGATCGCCTAGAAATATGAGGTGCTGTAGACATCCTGCACATGCTTATACCCCGCCAAATCAGTAGTGGATAAGTAACAGTTGGGCCTCATCATTTCTTAAATGGGAAACCACCTGGGAACACAAAGTGTAGACATCCTGAGACAGCCTACCAAATCAACAATGCATAATTAAAGGGATCCGGTATAGGTCGCTGAGACTGGAACTGTGCTCTGACAAATGCTCTCCCAACACACCTTTTCAGTTTGTGTAACCGAATATGCAGAGGGATAGTGCCACAACGTCCAGGGTGTAAGAGCAACCCAAAAGGGGTTCCCCAGTGTTCCTCCGGTCAGTGAGGAAACACTGTTTGGTCATGTGGGGAAACCATATTAGGTCATGTGGTGAGGGAATCCCACCCGTGACGACATTCATATGTTAAATTCAGAGTTTGTTGTCTCAGTGGACTATACTGGGCGACTTTAAGAACTCATGCGCCTACCCCTCCTCCTCATCGTTGGATACCCGAAGGATGCGACGGTCGGGTGCTTTCGGATGAAGCTCAAAGCCAGCAGTCTCCACTTCCCCGAACCACTCGGTTATCTCCAGCTGACGCTCCCCACTCAGCACGCCCTGGTTCTGAAAATTTACAAACATTTCACCATTTAATTGCATTCCATGTTTGTAGGATCGATCTAATTACAGATATACTTTACACACAATTTCTATAGATACAGTGATACCCCTATATAACGCTATCGTTCAGATCCATATAACAGGGATGAAAGTGGTCTCTGGGGAAAAAAACAGAAATGCTGATATTCTCCCATAGGTTTAGCATTGTCAGGGAATCGCGGGAAAATTCCCGGAAGTTGGGTATCATATATATCGGTATACGCTGATAGTGCTGCGCCGTTTGAAGCATGTATTAGTAGTATACGCTGATAGTGCTGCAGAGTCTGCACTACACATTAGTATATGCTAATGGTGCTGCAGCGTAAAACAGTAGAGCCTATATGTTAATGATGCTGCGGGATTGAAAAATCCTGGAAATCCATGAAATCACGGAGATCTTTCATCCCTGATATAATGCGATCTCGAAAAAAATCAGGGTTGACTTTCCTGAATTAGGTTTGAATTAAAGAATTCTGGGTCCAATGAATCATCGCATTATATCAGAATTTGCATTAAATAGGGGAGCGTTATAACGGGGCTTCACTGTACATCAAATAAAGGCTTATGTATTAAGAAACAACCACTGAACGCATAATTCTTGTTGTGTAAATGAATTTTTTCTTCGGTTACTGATATTTTATTTAGTGGATAAAATTATTTATTTTGTCAATGCCTGGAGACTTGTCTTCCAGACATACTATGGCAAACTTATTTATATTATATAATCTAAGATATAGTGTTTTATTTAAAAGGGAATAGTGGGGAGATTATACAGACAATTTTGGGATAACCTGGTGTACATTTTGCTTCTTCAGTGATACCGTTTGTTTGTTGTTTTACGTCCTAACAACAGCCAAGGTCATATCAGGACGGATACCAACTTCTGACAGTGTTCACTCATGGCAACTTGATAGTGCTGCCTCACTGGGAGACCAGGCCGCCAGCACCATGACCTGATATCCCACTCAGTCACATTATCCTGACACTGAGCTAACCAGTCCTTAGCCTATCCTAATAATGCTGAGCGCCTAGCTAGGAAGTGACAAGTATCAATTTTTAAGTCATTGGTTTGACTCAATCAGGGTTCGAACCGACAAACCCATGGGTTCGGATCGGATCCCCTATCTCCCAAAAGAGGAGACGGACGCTCAACTCATTCGGCCAGCCCGTCTGATACTGTGTTATTATGAGGAACAACGGTGAACCAGGGTGCTGGAGGAGAAGGCTGGCTCCGATGATGGGTGCACGGACAGCAGGGATAAATGCGTATGATTGGGCACTGGACTGGATGGGAAGGCGCGAGGGCAGTCCAGGGTCAAGGCTGGCGGTGCGAGGGTAGTTGTGTGTGAGGGACTACCGCTAGGTGGGAGTGTAGTTTCTGCATGTGATTGGCTGTTGAGACTACCTTGAACACTGCTCATGCTAAACCTTGGATTGCGCAGAAACTGCATGAAACTAGATTTCAACTGGGCGGGGGGGGGGGGGAGGGAGTTTGAGTACACTCAATTAAACTATTTCCATGTAGGCTCTGGGGCTCCCCTCCCTTTCGGGACTCTAGGCGTAAGCCTACTCAGACTAATGGTTAATCCACAGGTGTCCCAGTGACAATTTTTTTTTAAATCCATGAAAAACTAGCGAGTTCATGGCATGTCCCCCACCCCCGGAAATTTGGTAAAATCCTACGATTAAAATGGTGCAATCTGGCACCAACTTGAACATATTTTGGCCTTGAAGAAATTCCAACTGTTTTAAGACCTCAAGACTGACAAATAATTAAAAGGTGGTTATTTTTTTTCATGGACAGGATTTCCCCCTCCCCCCCTCCCTGATTGGGAAACTTAGTTTTCGCTGAGAAATGAAATCTCTGAATCCGCCACTAGGGGCGAAGGTGGAGTGTGTACTTTCATGCATGCTCTAAAGACTATAAGCAGCAATGTACATTGCTATGTGTGATGCATGATTACATCAATCCCTTCAATTAAAAAATAAATCACCCTTGTACTAATCGTAATATGCAAAATCGTAAATTGTCATGTGAGCAAATTAGATATTTAGTAACACTTTTATGGAATTAAGCATGCTAATAATGTCGAACAGGACCCTACCCTGAACACAAGCACTTTGTGTGTGTAGATGTCATCTTTGATGCGCTTGATTGTCGCCTCATCCACGGGCTCTGAAAGCTGGATGCCCTCAACCTGAGCGCCCAGGGAATTTGGGGTGACCGAAAGCGAGTAGGTAGACGTCATAGTGCCACTCAAGTCCTGCACTTTGGAAGACAACAAAAGCAACAATTGTAAAATTAATCACCATAACATCACGAAGCGAGTAGGTAAATGCCATAGTGCCACTCAAATCCTGCACTTAGGAAGACAACAAAAGCAACAATTGTACAATTAATCACCATAGCATCACAAAGCGAGTAGGTAGACGTCATAATGCCACTCAAGTCCTGCAGTTTGGAAGAGAACAAAAGCAACAATTGTACAATTAATCACCATAACATCACGAAGCGAGTAGGTAAATGCCATAGTGCCACTCAAGTCCTACACTTTGGAAGACAACAAGGAAAGTGAGGGGAAGGGAGGGGAGGGAAGGGGAGGGAAGAGAGGAAATCACGAGGTTAAATATAAAACCGATCCCTATTGCAATCTCAAACATTTGATACATTGTTCGGTGAATTTTGGAATAGTTTTTGTCAAATAAAAATAAGAAAGGAAAAAGAGGATACCAACTGCGGGTATTACCGATAGTGTGCATCGTCTCATACTCATGGCTTTCCCTTCGTTTTTTCCTGGCTTTTCCCTCGTTTCCCTGACATTTAACTCCCATAACATATCAGTAAATAAATGAGATAATAAAATAGGTAAATGAACACTACGGAAAAGATGGAGATATTAGAGAGATAGCGATATGACGAGAGGCGGAGTACAGAGAAGGAAGGTGAGGATGTGTGTGTGTGTGTGTGTGTGTGTGTGTGTGTGTGTGTGTGTGTGTGTGTGTGTGTGTGTGAGAGAGAAAGAGAGGGAGAGAAGGGGAGGGAGATTAGGGAGTGACAGAAATCGAGATAAATGAATAACAGAGACAAGGATAATTACCGAGTAATAGCATAGTACAGCCAATAATGTCAGCTCAATTCACCTCACATTTCAACTACAATGTCGCTAACAAATACAATTTAAAAAGAAAAATACACACACACGAGAAGAAAATAAACACAAAAACCTGAGGAACATTAAAATATATACACACACAGCCAATGTCGAGGTCTAGGTCTGCACCGTATCAGAGTAATCCCCGTCTGCAGCACAGCGAATGATTCAGAGACTGAACTGTCACCGTGCCTACTGAGGTTCGCCCGGGAGTGCCACGCCCACAGCCCCGGGGCCGAGTGACCTAGAAATCCAGATCATCAGATGCACCCTCCCAGGTTTCAGGTTTCTGCCTCGGCTCTCAATGTTTGTGTGGGCGTGAAGACAGTGACTCCAGTCTCCACACACTAGGCTCTGCCCGCACTCCCACCTACTAATTCATGCAACCCTTCCCCACAACAGGCATACACCCACGTAGGTTCTAACACAGCTGGGGATTATTTATTATTAGTCCTAGACTAGACAGTCTGGGCCCCGAGGTCTACGTGACGCCAAGAAGGGGGCCCCCACAGCGTGGCCATATATGGGAGAATACACCTATTATCGTTCACTAAGTTATACACGAGGTGAGTTCAATGTTTTATACATTGTTCATGCTGGTATTTAACTACACCGAATTACCGCATGCAAACATACCTTTGCTGATCTGGGATCCGCACGATATGCACTGCACAGACGGAGGAATTTGAATAAATCTGTAGTGTTTAACGCGCTACCAACAACTACAATTTCATCCCTGAGAATACGGCGCTTGATGCTAGGGGGCAGCACTTGGATTATTATAATTTCTGTTTTGGCTACTTGGTGTCGCTGGCGGGCATGAGGCAGAGGCGCATTCCCGCCCCACATAGTGTAGACTATTTACTCTTGAGAACAGAACATGGGCTACCTGTGTTGTGAATGGTGTTTATCCACGTTGCCATTGTTTAGTCTCGCAGTAATGCCCACCGGACACTTCTCGAGAGTGATGATAAGCAATGGCCAGCGAGATGTGCCTACAATCGCTGCTGTCGGGAGGTGTGTAGTGAGCATTAGATGAGGTAAATAACCCAAAGCACATATTACCGATTTCGGGGTCGACTAGCTTTTTGATAAATATTGGAGAGAACATGTACATAACATATTCACCCCTACCCACAGGAGGGGTCAATGTAGTTACTCCCACCGCACTGTCTCCAGGACAGGGATGCTAAATAACCTATTAGAAAAAGTGTACGAAGGCTCAGCTATGGAAATATCCAGAGGAATTTGCAATTTAATATGCTATATATATATATATATATATATATATATATATATATATATATATATATATATATATATATATATATATATTGTTCAAATGCTTGTTTATCACAGCTAACTAATTCTGAATGACAAATTTATTACATTAATTAATAGATTTAAAAAGTTGAATGGAGAGGTTTCTGTGGCCCCCATTTTAAAAAAAATGTGAGGTGCATTCTCTACCAATTTTTTGACTTTATACCAATATAAATAAATAATGTACATTGGAACTGCTACCTTCACAGTTAATTCCTATTTGAAGCTGTTTTTGTTCGGACTATCTCTAGAACTGGGCTGTTAAACAACCCATCAGTATGTATCAGAAGAATGAATGGGCTACTGAAATAAGCACATGATTTTTGCAATCTAATATGCTAAATATATTGTTCAAATACTTAATGTACTACAACCCACTGCTTTTGGAGTGAATAATTGAGGAAATAATACATATTAATAGACTTTAATAGCCGAATCTCGCATTTCATCTACTCTACACTAATATTGATAAACACTGGACACTGGAACCGGCAGTTCTACATCTGATTTGGTATAAACAAAATGATCTTGTTTATAACAAATCAGTTTTTGCTCAGGGTTAGCCAGTTGTTATTCACCACAATGTTGGCAGGGATGACCATTTCATCTACTCTACACTAATATTGATCGACACTGGACACTAGAACCAGAAGCTATACATCTGGTTTATACCAAATCAGTTTTTGCTCAGGGTTAGACAGTTGTTATTCACCACTATTGTTGGCAGGGATGACCATTTCATCTACTCTACACTAATATTGATCAACACTGGAGTCTGGAACCGGCAGCTCGACATCTGGTTTATACCAAATCAGTGTTCGGTCAGGGTTAGCCAGTTGTTATTCAGCACTATTGTTGGCAGGAATGACAATTTCATCGAGGGTAAATGACAACGATGTCTAAGTCAAAGCAACAACTATTTTGGTATTTTATATAAATACCGAGTGAGTCACAAACCTGTGCACCCGATCTGACAGCTTTCAGTATTCTCAAAGCTGTTTTCAGTATTTTTTAATGACTTTCAGTAACACTTTTACCATAAAAAAAATAGCAATCACAAAATATTCACAAGCAAATTTTCCATTCATCCCACAACAAAGACAACACAATGCACAATGTTTAATATATTGTATTGCAAAAAAACACCACACGTCTACAATATATAGGTGTTCAGCTGTTCGGCCGGTAGCTTGTTGGCTTGATAATCAACCTATAGAGGGAGTGCTAGGTGGTGTCGTCAAGGCATTAAGCCCATAGACCATCAATGCATTAAGGCCGAGTCACACCTCACCGGATTGGGGGAAACGGACAGAAAATGAACAATGTCCGGTTTGTGTACATACAAGTTTTGAACATGCAAAAAACTAGGAACGGATGCCGCCGGACTGACGTCTACGGTTCTTGTCTGGTTTGATTTCATTTCGTCCGTTGGCTATCCATTCATGTCCGTTTCCTATCCGTTTCCTATCCGTTTCATGTTCGTTTCATGTCCGTTCGTCCAGTGGCCATTTACCCGATATCACAACATTTTGATACATTTTAATACATTTTGATACTTATCACCACCGGACTAGACAATTCTGTCCGTTGCTCAATCCGGTGAGGTGTGACTGGTACTTTAAGATCCTGGCATCTATTATTGGATAAATATTTACATTCCATAAATATATATAATTCAAATAAAACTCTCAAAGTGAGATGCCGGTACATAGTTATTGCACAATATAACCGTAAATTGGGCTTCTGGGCTTAGCACCTTGACTGTCTGCCGCAGAGTAGCAGACGTGCAGAGGAACGCCTACAGTGGTCCCGATGACGTCATGCTGTATGCCAAGCCTAAGGACTACTTGTTCGTGGCGGGGAACCAAGCTAGCGCAGCCTGCTTTCCTCCAGGCGGGTCACGTGTCCCCGGTTCAAAACCAGCGTCGGACAGAGAGACGCAGCTTGACGCCACATCTCTAACGATCCGGGCTCAACCCGCACCATGAAGGCACTCTGAATCCTGTCATTTCTGCAACAACACTGGACTCTTCTAGTTCTGCTCGCCCATTCCGGGACTGTCTACTCGAAAGGTATGTAAGTGATCTCATTTTGTTTGCTTGTTGCATTGGTTGATTTATTTAAAGTTGTGTCGTGGGGGTGATGAAAATGGGAAATATTGCGCCTAGAGCGGGACTCGAACCCACATCTCTTTGCATTCCGGGCCATTGTGCTAACCATTACACCACCTAGGCTCCTGATATCAACACCCTACCCACGCCTACCTGTGTATGTGGTTACTTGCCTGAGAGGTCAGTGCAGACCACTACAGTTGCATAGTCCGATGGTTTTGAATTTCTGTATTTTTTCTGAGATAAATATATTAGATCGATCAGTAGTATCTACTCTACATTCGATCAAAGTTACTATTATTTTAAATGGTAAAATTTTGAGATATTCTGAATGCAAACATGGACAATTAGTTTTGGCAAGCTTGCCAAAACTCGGACACCATAGACTTCTGCAGTAACAGCTTCAGTTAAATTGACTCAGTATTGCCTTCTAAGCAGAAACAACTGCTTAATAAGTGTCAGTATCTAAGTTAGATATGTGAAATCAAATCTAGTTAATTGGTTTGGTTTTGAAAATTTGATATTTCATCGGACTATGCAGCTTTAAGTTTGATAAAAGCATCAAATATGTTAAAAGCGAAACGCTTATCAAGATTTGAACCTATATAATATTATCCAACTTAGATACTGGTGCATTTATTAGGCATTTCTTGCTGCATACATTAATGCACACTATGTCTATTTAATAGTATGTGTTACTGCTGAAACAATGGGGTTTTGAGAAGCATGCCAAAATTAATGTGGCATGCTTACGCTTCAAATATCTCCAAATATCTTGCAATTTTAATTCAAAGTTACATCATTCCAATGTAAGGTAGATAGTAACGATCAGCCTAATATATTTATCTCAGAAAAAGACGGCCAACTAAAAACCATTGGACTACGCAACTTTAAGCAATGGAAATTTCAATCGCGGAAAATTAATCTTCCCCAATCCACTGCTCCTTGCCTTATCCTAGAAATGCTGACCGCTGGGGCCGTATGCAGGAGTCAGTGTTAGCGAGGCAAAACGGTGTTTGTCGGGAATTCCGGGTTAGCGGTGAAAAAATGGTATGCACGAGTCAGTGTTAGGCCTAACACCAAAGGCTTAACCGGTGTTACCTTAACCCTAAAAAATATCAGGTTTACCGAGTTTATTAGGCCCAAATCTATTCAATGCTGTCATATTTAACAGAATTACATACGCAATAAGTGAAATTTTATCAATTTAACCCTAAATTCGAAGCAATATTAACGCTGCCGCCGTAACGGCGGAGATATTAATACTTATATTTTCGAATCGACGAACGTAAAGTAAACAAATCGCCGCCGTCGCCGCATCGACGTCGCTTTCCCTACTAGCGGCGGCGGCGGTTTGTTTACTGTACGTTCGTCGATTCGAAAATATAAACATTAATATCGCCGGCGTTACGGAGGCAGCGTTAATATTGCTTCGAATTTAGGGTTAATTTCCTCAAATGACACTTATTGCGTATTTAATTCGGTTAAATATGATCGCATTTAATATATTTAAGCCTAATATATCGCTAAAGACGCAGAGGGATTTCCCAAATCTATTAATAAATTCACGTTTAGCTATAATGTTAGTGTTACGCGCTCCTGCATACCGTTTGACCGAATTCTCCGGTTCGGAGATAGCTAAACGGTAACAGACTCTAACACCAAAACCGGCTAACACTGACTCCTGCATACGGCCCCAGGGCCCGTATGCAGGAGTCAGTGTTAGCGGGGTTTGGTGTTACAGCCTATTACCGATTAGCTATCGCCGATGTCAGGAACTGTGTCAAGTGGTATGCAGGAGCGCGTAACACTAACATTTTAGCTAAACGTGAAATTATTTATAGATTTGGGAAATCCCTCTGCGTCTGAACCCATATTTTAGGCTTATATCTATTAAATGGTGTCATATTTAACAGAATTACATACGCAATAAGTGAAATTTAATCAAATTAACCCTAAATTCGAACCCTCCTTAAGGCTACCGCCGCATTGGCGGCGATATTACTAGTTATATTTTCGAATCGACGAACGTAAAGTAAACAAATCGCCGCCGCCGCCAGTATGGAAAGGGAGGTCGATGCGGCGGCGGCGGCGATTTGTTTACTTTACGTTCGTCGATTCGAAAATATAACTAGTAATATCGCCGCCAATGCGGCTGTAGCCTTAAGGAGGGTTCGAATTTAGGGTTAATTTGAATAAATTTCACTTATTGCGTATCTAATTCTGTTAAATATGACAGCATTGAATAGATTTGGGCCTAATAAACTCGCTAAACCTAATATTTGTTAGGGGTAAGGTAACACCGATTAGGCCTTTGGTTTTAGGCCTAACACCATTTTTTCGCTGCTAACCCGGAATTCCCGCCAAACACCGTTTTGCCACCCTAACACTGACTCCTGCATACGGCCTGGCCCGTATGCACCAATCGGGGTTAGGCTTAGCCGGAGTTAAGACACTAGCCGCGGATAGCTACCTGAGGGTAGAGGGGGGTTTGAGAACGGTCTAAATCGGTATGCACCAATGTTTTAGCCACTGCGGATAGCTAACCGTGAGGTTATTTATAGATTTGGGAAATCCCTCTGCGTTTGTACTCATATATTAGGCTCAAATATATTAAATGCTATCATATTTAACAGAATTACATACGCAATAAGTGAAATTTTATCAATTTAACCCTAAATTCGAAGCGTTATTAAGGCTACCGCCGCATTGGCGGCGATATTAATAGTTATATTTTCGAATCGACGAACGTAAAGTAAACAAATTGCCGCCGTCGCGACCGCCGCTTCGACGTCGACATCCATACTGGCCGACGTCTACGCATTGGCGGCAATGTATTAGCGATTTGTTTACTTTACGCTCGTCGATTCGAAAATATAAATATTAATATCGCCGCCGTTACGGAGGCAGCGTTAATATTGCTTCGAATTTAGGGTTAATTTCCTCAAATTTCACTTATTGCGTATTTAATTCTGTTAAATATGATCGCATTCAATAGATTGAGACCCACACACACACACTAACCGCCCCGGCTAGCAGTTAAACGTGATTTGAAACTGGGGTAGCTTAGCCGAGGTTACGGTCGGCGGTTAGCGCTGGCACTGATTGGCGCATACAGATTTTTCACATTTAGCCGTGTGGAGCTAGCCTAGCCGCGGTTAAGGCCCTAACTCCGATTGGTGCATACGGCCCTGGGGTTAGGAGGCGAGAAGTATAAATATTTAAGTCATTAATTTGACTCAGTCAGTATTTGAACTCGGGGTTCAAAACCAATGACCTGTCCTGTCACACAGGAAGCATGCAGTCAACGATTGTGTCATTGGTTCTTTTATGTTATCATCTTTATTGCTGACACCTATGACTTTAATAAACGAGTGCCTTCTGCTTGAGCGAATAGTTGTTGGTTGGTTGTTTGAGTTTTACATCCTAGCAACATATAGGGTCAGATCAGGACGGCTACCGATTTGTGGCAGTGTGCGCTCATCACAACTTTATAGTGCTGCCCCACTGGGAGGCCAAGCTGCCAGCACCACGACCTGATATCCCACTCAGACACATTATCCTGACACTGAGCAAGCCAGTCCTTGTCCAATCTTAATAATGCCCACCGCCTGGCTAGGAAGCAAAAAGTAGCAATTCTGTAAGTTATTGGTTTGACTCGACTGGGAATCGAACTCCCGATCTCCCGCACTCGAGGCCCGCGCTCTTCCATTACCAATTTGCTGATTTGGCCACCGCGCTCGGTAAGGCTTATTGAATAAAGTGATGTCCCAACGGGTTTGTTCAACCAAAGAATAGACAGCAACACCAGAGGTCAGTGGTATAAGATCTTCAAGGAGAAGCACAGACTTGAGGTCAGGAAACACTCATTTTTCTTTCGAGTGACAGATCCATGGCACAGTCTTCCAGACCAAGTGGTTGAAGCACCAATGGCAGAAGCATTTGAGAGAAGGCTGGTATACAGGTATATCAGTGCATGTACCGGTATGTGAGTGCATGTACCACTATGTGAGTGCATGTACCGCTATGTGTGCACGTGTGCTCCCAGTGTGCGAGTGCATGTACCGGTATCTGAGTGCATGTACCACTATATGAGTACATGTACCGATATGTGAGTGGAGGCACCAATATGTGAGGACATGTACCGATATGTGAGTGCGTGTACCGATATCTCAGTGCATGCACTGCTATGTGAGTGCATGTACCAGTATGTGAGTGCATGTACTGGGATGTGAGTGCATGTACCAGTATGTGAGTGCATGTACCGATATGTGAGTGCATGTACCACTATGTGTGTGCATGTGCTGCCAGTGTATGAGTGCATGTACAGGTATGCGAGTGCATGTACCGGTATGTGAGTGCATGTACCGGTATGTGCATGCATGTACCACTATGTGTGCATGTGTGCTGCCAGTGTATGAGTGCATGTCCCGGTATGTGAGTGCATGTACCGCTATGTGAGTGCATGTGCCGGTATGTGAGTGCATGTACCACTATGTGAGTGCATGTACCGGTATGTGAGTGCATGTACCGGTATGTGAGTGCATGTACTGGTATGTGCATGCATGTAACACTATGTGTTCGCGTATGCTGCCGGTGTATGAGTCCATGTCCCGGTATGTGAGTGCATGTACTGCATGTACCGGTATGTGAGTGCATGTACCGGCATGTGAG
Source organism: Branchipolynoe longqiensis (assembly GCA_030323885.1). Taxonomy (NCBI): domain Eukaryota; kingdom Metazoa; phylum Annelida; class Polychaeta; order Phyllodocida; family Polynoidae; genus Branchipolynoe; species Branchipolynoe longqiensis. The sequence continues at coordinate 3,127,712 of CM059198.1, forward strand.
TGCATGTACCGGCATGTGAGTGTATGTATCGGTGTGTGAGTGCATGTGCCGGTATGTGAGTGCATGTACCGGTATGTAAGTGCATGTACTGCATGTACCGGTATGTGAGTGCATGTACCGGCATGTGAGTGCATGCCACCGCTATGTGAGTGCATGCACCACTATGTGTTCGCGTATGCTGCCGGTGTATGAGTCCATGTCCCGGTATGTGAGTGCATGTACTGCATGTACCGGTATGTGAGTGCATGTACCGGCATGTGAGTGCATGTACCGGCATGTGAGTGCATGTACCGGTGTGTGAGTGCATGTGCCGGCATGTGAGTGCATGTACCGGTATGTGAGTGCATGTACCGGTATGTGAGTGCATGTACCGGCATGTGAGTTCATGTACCGGTATGTGAGTGCATGTACGGCTGCGTGTGTGTGTGCCGCATGTGAAACAGACACTACACCACACTGTTTCACAGGCACTGTTTACCCCCCCCCCCCCCCCCCCCCCCCCCCCCCCCCCCCCCTCACCATGAGTGTGCACTGTCACAAGTCGGTACCCATCCTGATATGACCTTGGAATATTAATTTTTGCCAGGACGTAGAACTCCAACACCGAACCAACATATTTTGATAGGACTAGCTTTAACTTTATTGACGGGACCAGAACTGATGTCTGAAACATGATATTGACAGTAAAACCAAATAATAATAATATTAATAATAATAACAATGATAATAATAATAATGTCATGGGGGTGATGAAAATATTGCGCTTAGAGCGGGACTCGAACCCACATTTCTTTGCATTCCGGGCCAGTATTCTAACCATTACACCACCTAGGCTCCCTTGTATCCGCCGTACATTATGTAAGCATTAGGGGTACGTCGATGTACGTTAGACATACGTCAGTCAAACATTGTTCACTACGTTGCACTACGTTGACCTACTTTAAAGGCAGTGGGAACGTGCAGTCCACGTACTGACAACGTATGGATAATGTACGCCTAACGTACATCTAACGTACGTTTAGCGTTTCTCCAGCGTGCATGTAGACTGCACCCTGTATGCACACTGTAAACTGCACACTATAGAATGCACACTGTAAACTGCACACTGTAGACTGCACACTGTGGACTGCATACTGTACACTGTAGACTGCACCCTGGATACACACTGTAAACTGTAAACTGCACACTATAGAACGCACACTGTAGACTACACACTGTAGACTGCACACTGTGGTTTGCATACTGTAGACTGCACACTTATAATGCATGCCTAAACTGCACACTCTAGACTGCACACTGTAGACTGCACACTGTAGACTGCACCCTGTATGCACACTGTAAACTGCACACTATAGAACGCACACTGTAAACTGCACACTGTAGCCTGCACACTGTAGACTGCATACTGTAGACTGCACACTATAGAATGCACACCTAAACTGCACACTGTAGTCTGCACACTGTAAGCTGCACACTGTAGACTGCATACTGTAGACTGCACACTATAGAATGCACACCTAAACTGCACACTGTAGACTGCACACTGTAAACTGCACACTGTAGACTGCACACTGTAGACTGCACACTGTAGACTGCACACTGTAAACTGCACACTGTATATACTGCATACTGTAGACTGCACACTATAGAATGCACACCTAAGGTGCACACTGTAAACTGCACACTGTAGACTGCACACTGTAAACTGCACACTGTATATACTGCATACTGTAGAATGCACACCTAAGGTGCACACTGTAAGCTGCACACTGTAGACTGCATACTGTAGATTGCACACTATAGAAGTGAACCCTGTAAACTGCACAGTCTAAACTGCCCACTCTAAACTGCCCACTGTAAACTGCCCACTGTAAACTGCATACTGTAGACTGCCCACTGTAAGCTGCATACTGTAGACTGCACACTGTAGCATGTACACTGTAGCTGCACACTGTAAATTGTACACTGTAGACTGCACACTGCAAGCTGTGCACTGTAGCTGCACAATGCTGACTGCACGCTGTAATCTGCACACTGTATGCACACTGTAAACTGCACACTGTATACTGGCTTCAACATGTATCACTCTGCATACTGCATTCAACAGACAACACATTGCATGCATCACGATGCATACAGTCTACTGAATATTGCACACTGCATGCATCACACTGCATATTGCGTACTGTACATTGCACACTGCATACTGCACAATGCATACGCCATACTGCATGCAACACACTGCATATTGAGCACTTCATTCAACACGTTGCACAATATGTACACCATGCTGCATGCATCACACTGCATATTGAGCACTGCAAATTGCACACTGCATACATCACATTGCATACTTCATTCAACACATTGCACACTGCATACTACACAATGCATACACCATGCTGAATGTATCACACTGCATATTGCGCACTGTACATTGCACACTGCATACATCACATTGCATACTTCATTCAGGATGCTGTAATAAACCACAATGGGATGGGATCCTCTCCCACAGGCTTGTATGTCATCTGCGTAGATGTACATAGTAGGCTAAGTTATCATATACAGGTTAGGAAAAAACTTGAAAATTAAAAAAAAACTAATATAGAAACTACTAACACCCAAAACCGCAAAGGTTGGCCCGAGAAAAATCAGGTAAAAGACTCCTGAGTGCGGGACCAGACCAATCCAGTACCACAGCTGTCCAGCGTTGAAAACAAGCACCCTCACGGGAGCTTATACGTTATGGGCAGAATAAAAAACTTGTCACAAAAAAAAAAATTAAAAAAAATAAATCAACACATTGCACACTGCATACTGCACAATATGTACACCATACTGCATGCATCACACTGCATATTGCACACTGCATACATAACATTGCATACTTCATTAAACACATTGCACACTGCATACTGCACAATGCATACACCATACTGCATGCATCACACTGTATAGTGTGCACAGTACATGGCACACTGCATACATCACATTGCATACTTCATTCAACGCATTGTACAGTGCATACTACACAATGCATACACCATACTGCATGCATCACACTGCATATTGCGTACTGTACATTGCACACTGCATACATCACATTGCACACTTCATTCAACACATTGCACACTGCATACTGCACAATGCATACACCATGCTGCATGTATCACACTGCATATTGAGCACTGTACATTGCACACTGTATACATCACATTGCATACTTCATTCAACACATTGCACACTGCATACTGCCCAATATGTACACCATACTGCATGCATCACACTGCATATTGAGCCCTGTACACTGCACACTGCATACATCACATTGCATACTTCATTCAACACATTGCACACTGCATACCATGACTTAAACATTGATACTTGTGGCTTCCTAGCCAGACGCTCGGCATTACTAGGATAGGGCAAGGAGCAGTGGAATAAGGAAGATCAGTCGTCTGCGATTGAAATTTCCCCTGCTTAAACAACTAATGTACCAACAAAAAAGAATACTGCACAATGCTTACACCAAACTGCATGCATCACAATGCATATTGCGCACTGCACTCGGCATCCACCACACTGCATACAACACACTTCATTCAACACACTGTGCACTGCACACTGCATACATCACCCTGCACACTGCATTCAACACACTGCACTCTACATGCTACACACATCACAAGTTAGCCCCGAAATGGCAAGAAGCGTGGGTTTGAATCCTGCTCGGGGCGCTATATTTCCAAATCTTCATGCACAACATGACACTACTAACACCACCCGTTCTGATATGACCTTTGACGTTGCTAGGACGTAAAACAACAACAAACAAACTACTAACACCAATTTGCCAGGCGAGGTGGCAACAACGTGGTGTGGTGTTCTCTCTGGCGGAGTGGTTAGAGTGTCTGACTTTTTTCTAGGTCAGACTCATAATCTGAAGGTCAGTGGTTCGATTCCCCATGCCCCCGACCCCTGCAAATTTGGATTTCCACCGCTGTGGTTAACTTACAGCGTTATCAAAGGCCAGTTGCTCTCATACCATGTCTGTGTGGTGTGGGAGGTTAAAAATCACTTGGGTCGGTAAAAGTGTAGGCTCGGGCTTTCTATCGCCAAACTGTCTAATGGTGGAAACAAGTCTATTCAGACTTATCCATAATAGGCAGTATAAATCGTCAACAAACATCCAATTGCACTGTACATACTTTGTGGCCCCATGAAAAGTGGGCGTGCTATACACTAGGTTAATTATCCCACCCGTCACTGCTGTCTGTACATGATCACTAAAGTATTGTTTGTTGTTGTTTTACATCCTATGTACTGGCTTGTGACAGCGGGCACTCATCGTGATGTTATAGTGCTGCCCCACTGGGAGACCAGGCTATGCCCCAATATCCCACTCAATCACATTATCCTGACACTGAGTTAACCAGTCTTTGCCCTATCCTATTAATGCTGAGCGCCAAGCTTTAAGATGTGACAAGTTTCAATTTTAAAAGTCATCGGTTTGACTCGACCGGGAATCGAACTCCATGAACAACATGAACAACGTGAACTCATGTATTATGTACACAGCACACATTCGGGCTTACAACACGTTTCATTACATTGCTGAAACCAGACGGGATGGCCGAATGAGTTAGAGCGTCCGTCTCCCGTGCTGGTAGATCGTGGGGGCATGGGGTCGTGGGTTTGAACCCTGGTCGAGTCAAACCAATGACTTAAAAATTGATACTTGTCGCTTCCTAGCCAGGCGCTCTGCATTATTAGGACATGGCAAGGACTGGTGTGCTCAGTGTCAGGATAATGTGACTGAGTGGGATACTAGGTCATGGTGCCGGCAGCCTGGTTTCCCAGTGGGACAGCACTATAAAATCGCCATGAGTGCGCACTGTCACAGGTCGGTACCCATCCTGATATGACCTTAGATGTTGCTAGGATGTAAAACAACAACAAACAAACAAACAAACATTGCTGAATAGACGAGTTCATAATTCCGACTACGCATGCACTGAAAACAGCGTCCAAAGCAAAACAAATGCGCACGGCCATTGGGTTTGCCGATATATGCAGTGCAAAACTTCTGTTTTTCTATCAATCTTGAATAAATTCAAATAATTTAGTGTAAACATGCATCCACCCAGGCAATATAATAATGTAATGAATATATTTAAGACACGACTATCCATAATTAAGCATTTTGAGATAAGAAACATCCAATTCACCGCTAATCAATCACTCACTTTACTTAGCCTCTTTGGGTGATGTTCGCATCACCATTTTAAATTCTTGTTCTAAATTTTAAAATGTCAAATGTGTCAACAGAAACTTGTTTCAAAGAAATATAAAACCAATGTCTGATGAACCCTAAATATTTCCTATCCCTTCCAATGTTAGGAACCCTAAGATGTAAATAAATAAATGTCTAGCTCTAAATACAAATGGTATAAGACATGCTTATTAGTTTTATGTAAATGCAATGGTAGATACAAATATTCACATCTTAATTTAATATACATATATTAACAAAAATTGGTATTCTACATTTCACACATTAACTGACATATACTGAAACTAACAGATTCCATGGCTGTACTAACTGCTTCAGCATGACCCATGTGCTTCATGCGAGCTTTTACGCATCCCACAATGCACCGTGGGGCTGGAATTATGAATCCATCTATTGGTTGTACACATACACCAATACAGTGCTCATCTTGATGCGCTCTGTATGTGTATACATACATGATCTGTATGTGTATACATACATGATCTGTATGAGTATACATACATGATCTGTATGTGTATACATACATGATCTGTATGTGTATACATACATGATATGTATGTGTATACACACATGATATGTATGTGTATACATACATGATATGTATGTGTATGCACACATGATCTGTATGTGTATACACACATGCTCTGTATGTGTATACATACATGATCTGTATGTGTATACATGCATGATCTGTATGTGTATACATACATGATCTGTATGTGTATACATACATGATCTGTATGTGTATACACACATGCTCTGTATGTGTATACATACATGATATGTATGTGTATACATACATGATCTGTATGTGTATACACACATGCTCGGTATGTGTATACATACATGATTTGTATGTGTATACATGCATGATCTGTATGTGTATACATACATGATCTGTATGTGTATACATACATGATCTGTATGTGTATACACACATGCTCTGTATGTGTATACATACATGATATGTATGTGTATACACACATGCTATGTATGTGTATACACACATGCTCAATCAATCAATAGTTCCATCCTCTAGTCGAGGGTTGGATGCAATGGTTCTCCACTTGTCCCGATGTTGTGCTGTTCTGATAGACTGTGAATAATTCAAGCCTGTCCACTGTGAAATATTTGTAAACCATGATGTTCTTGGTCTCCCTCTCCCTCTGCTGCCATTCACCTTCCCTTCCAACAATGTACGGTATATTGAACTCTGACGAATGATGTGGCCAAAATAAATAAGTTTCTTTGTCTGTATAGTGGCAAACAAGCTTTGTTTGTATAGTGGCAAACATGCTATGTATGTGTATACATACATGCTATGTATGTGTATACATACATGATATGTATGTGTATACATCCATGATCTGTATGTGTATACATACCAATGATACATACATGCTTTGTATGTGAATACAGCAACACTGCAACCACTCATTATGATCATAACATTACCACTGCATCCTGATCCATCAATACTAGGTCGTAAGCACTACCCAGTATAATGTGGTCTGAAGGACAAAACCTGACATTTGCTATTGTCGTGGGGGTGATGAAAGTGGGAAATATTGCGCCTAGAGCGGGAATCGAACCTACATCTCTGTGCATTCCAGGCCAGAGTACTAACCATTACACCACCTAGACTCCCTGATATCAACACACTACCCACACCTACCTGTCTATGTGGTTACTTGCCTGAAAGATCAGTGCAGACTACTACACTCTTCCCCTGGAATTGTAAGTCTTTTAATGCTTACAATTACATACATACAGGCAGTGCATTAACTCATACACAGGGTAGGTTCAACAACCAGACAATGTATAGCTTGTACTGGATCCTGATCATGGTACCAGTGTTGTGGAGGTGCTGAAAATGGGAAATATTGCACCTAGAGCAGGACTCGAACCCACAACTCTATCCATTCCAGGCCAGTGTGCTAACCATTACACCACCTAGGCTCCCTGATATCAACACACTACCCACGCCTACCTGTCTATGTGATTACTTGCCTGAGAGGTCAGTGCAGACTACTACACTATATATATATGTGATGTGTAAGAACTATGCGAGTATGAATTTTTGGAAGTTATTAACAACCATTTATTAAAGCTGCATAGTCCAATGAAAACATACAATTTTCAAAACTAAAACAATTATCTAGATTTGATTATACATATCTAACTTAGATGCTGGTACACTTATTAAACATTTGTCATCACACATAAGGGGATACAGAGTCAATTATTAGAACCTGCTATTGCAGAAGCCTATTATGGTGATAGAGTTTTGGCAAGCTTGCCAAAATTAATTTTGCATGTTTCCATTTCAAATATCTCAAAAGTTAGCAATTTAAAATAAAAGTTACTTCAAACTAAAGTAAGGTAGATTATAATGAACAACCTAATATGTTTATCTCAGAAAATAAGAGAAACTCAAAACCATCAGACTATGCAACTTTAAGCTACACCCCCCCCCCCCATCGGGTTCCCTACGGCACTGTACTCTGGAGGATGCCTATCTCACTTGTGGCTTAAAAAAGGTACCAGGCACACCAACAACCTAAAGTTAAACTGCCAACTGGGGGAAGGTCAACTCGAGTCAGTAGACAGCTATCGCTATCTAGGAGTGGACCTAGACAGGCACCTAAATTATTACACCTGCATAACAAATACGATAAAGAAAACTAATTATAAAATATGGCTACTAGCAAAACTAAGATACTACATGACAGAAAGCATGGCAATAAAAATATACAAAGGTATGATCCTACCCTACTTTGATTATGGTGACGTCATGCAAACCTGCTAAATAAATTACAAGTGCTACAGAACAGAGCACTAAAGGTATGCCTCCAGGTCGACAAAAGATCCCCAACGATGGAACTCCACATTAAATATAGCACAAAACTACTAACAAGTAGAAGATATCTACACCTCAAGCTACTTGCACACCACTACACCACACAACAAGGTCTCACAGTGACTGCTGGTAGAAACGCCAGACATACAGGCGCACCAGTGCTAAAAGAAACCATAAGCACTAATAAAATACATGAGAGAAGTGTGTTACTCATGGCTGCACAAGCCTGGAACAAACAACCGCCTCCAGTCACAGCAATCAAGAGACTGGAGCACTATAAACAATTCCCTAAAAAGACAAATAAAAACCATACACCATCATATGGGCACCAAATAACACCTGACCGGGCACAGTCAAGGCAAACTGTGAAAGAGCACTCATGCCTAGGACAGGCCATGGAAGAGGGTGCACATCAAGCCTATAAATACACAGCCATCTGGAGTACTGGGAGGGTCAGAAGAAATGAGGCCAGAGTCCACCTTGGTATGTGTTCTGGCACAAATCACGTACGGTACAGACAGACAAACCATGCTCACCAGACCCAACCTATAATACACCATGGCATGAGAAAATACCACAACCCGCCACCAGGTTGCAGTCCGAAGGGTATGGGTGTGTTCTGGCACACCCAGGTACCAACTAGGGACGTGGCACAGCTGAAAGCAAGATGGGAAAACAAAAAGTCAGGGAAAATGCTGTTAGAACAATGGTTAACAAATTAACACCCCAACTCAGGCTACTGCTGTACTGGGTGAATCTTTGATCTATTTCGGATACAAACGAGCAGCATTATTAGAAGAGGGCAAAGGCTGGTTTGCTCAGTGTCAGGATAATGTGGCTGATCGGGATATCAGCTTATAATGCTGGCAGACTGGTCTCCCAGTGGGGCCAGACTATACTCATACTCATACTCATCCGCTTCTGATTTTGTTAGGCTTATAAGCCTGTATCAGGTCGAAGCATGTCAAAATTTGATTTACTAGGATCAAAACATGAGTCTACCTGTCCTGATATGACCTTAGATATTATCAGGTATGGCAATACCTCAGGGAGTTTGACGCCCCTGCCCTGCAGAGTTGTAAACCACTGCCTTGTGGTACAGGTTCTTGACAGAACCGAAGGCTAAGGGAGCAAACCCTAAACAGAAAACCATGTCACTGTGGCAGCATTAAGGGCGGTTGATGTATGGAACTACCAACATCTCCCGACCAGCCACTGCAGGGACAAATAGTTTTGCGCCTGTCTTGACATGTTCTTGCCGGTGTGAAACCTCTATTTGCTCCCCGAGAGAGTGCCGCTGGTAACTTGCAAAAGCCAGCAGCACTTCAACACTTTTGCAGGCACCTTTCATGAAATGTACAACCGCACAAAGGAGAGCGGCAGTCAAGTAATGAAAGCAGTCTTTGTTGCATCGCGACCGACAGCATGATGATGATGACAAACGAGCCTGTGACTGTGTGTCGCACAGATCAGCTCAATGGTCAGGCCTGGTTCATGCCCAAGCTGCACTCACAGATAGCACAGAGCCGTCGGGCCGAGGTTGGGTATTGGTCGCACCGTCGCCACAGATTTTCCACCGTCGGGCCACCGTCAGGCCAACGGTGGTGGTCCGCTGCTTTGAGCCATTCATTTTGCACATATTTGCCACCGTCGGACCACCGTCGGTGGTGTTCCGCCGCTCTTTGCCATTCTTTTTACATATTTTGCACCATCAGGGCATCGCCGGGCCGACGGTCGTGGTCCGCCATTCTTTGCCATTCTTTTTACATATTTGCCACCGTCGGGCCGTCGGTGGTGGTCTGCCGCTTTTTCACATTCTTTTTACATATTTGCCACCATCGGGCCACCGTCCGGCCGTCGGTGGTGGTCCGCCGCTCTTTGCCATTCTTTTTACATATTTGCCACCGTCGGGGCACTTTTTGCCATTCTTTTTGCACATATTTACCACCGTCGGACCACCGTCGGTGGTGGTCCGCCGCTCTTTGCCATTCTTTTTACATATTTGCCACCGTCGGGCCGTCGGTGGTGGTCTGCCGCTTTTTCCCATTCTTTTTACATATTTGCCACCATCGGGCCACCATCGGGCCACCGTCGGGCCACCTTCGGTGGTGGTCCGCCGCTCTTTGCGATTCTTTTTGCACACATTTTCCGGACACGTACTGACCAGATGGTATCGTTCCTGAATGCATCAGATTGTATAGTTCCTAAATGCACCAGATTGTACCATTCCTAAATGCACCAGATTGTATCGTTCCTAAATGCACCAGATTGTATCATTCCTAAATGCACTAGATTATATCATTCCTAAATGCACCAGATTATATCATTCCTGAATGCATCAGATTGTATCGTTCCTGAATGCACCAGATTGTATTGTTCCTCAAGGCACCAGATTGTATCGTTCTTAAATACACCAGATTGTATCATTCCTGAATGCACCAGATTGTATCGTTCCTGAATGCACCAGATTGTATCCTTCCTGAATGCATCAGATTGTATCCTTCCTAAATGCACCAGATTGTAACATTCCTGAATGCATCAGATTGTATCATTTCTGAATGCATCATATTGTATCGTTCCTGAATGCAGCAGATTGTATCATTCCTAAATGCACCAGATTGTATCATGCCTAAATGCAGCAGATTGTATCATTCCTAAATGCACCATATTATATCATTCCTAAATGCACCGGATTGTATCGTTCTTGAATGCACCAGATTGTATCGTTCCTGAATGCATCAGATTGTATCGTTCCTAAATGCATCCAGTATGGGCTCTGTGTTATCTGCCATTCTTTTGACATATTTGCCACTGTCGGGCCAACTGTGGCATATATGCTGGTATGGGTGGCTTGCCACCGTTGGCCCGACGGCGGGTCAGTGGACAAAACAACGTCGGCCCGATGGCGGCTTGCCACTGTTGGCCCGACGGCAGCTTGCCACCGTTGACCCGACGCCGGCTTGCCACTGTTGGCCCGACGGCGGGTCAGTGGACAAAACAACGTTGGCCCGACGGCGGTTTGCCACCGTTGTTGGCCCGACGGCGTGGCCACCGTCGGGCCAACATCGGCCCGACGGCTGTGTGCTATCATGGCAGGTTGCGTTGGTGGGCTGAATTCCGGTAGGTGGAACTGAGTTCAGTGGCAGAGGCAATTCGGTCCTGCGCACAGAATTTCTCATGTTGGGTGCGCAACAGTTAGTTGATTGTTGGAGATTTAGGTCCTGGTGACATCTAAGGTCACATCAGGATGGGTGCTGACTTAATTGTGACAGTGCGAACTGATGGCAACTTTATAATTATAGTCTTGTCTTACTAGAAAATCAAGCCGCCAGCACCATGACCCAATATCCAACTCAGTCAGTTTATCCTGACACTGATCTAACCAGTCCTTGCCCTATCCCATTAATGCCAAGCGGCAGGCTAGGAAGCAACAAGTATCAATTTAATAAGTCATTAGTTTCACTTGAGCGGGAACCAAACTCCCGATCTCCCGCATGCGAAGCCTGTGCTCTTCCAATTGTGCCACCGCGCCCTGTGAGGCGCAACATGAACAATGTTAAGCAACAGGCTATGTAGGGACAGGTATCAATTCTGTAAGTCATTGGTTTCGAACTCACGGGAAGCCCACTGATGTGGCCATCCCGTCTGACACAAGTTAATGGAATAAGAAAATACATTGACTTTTATGTTATATTTTATTATTCAAATATGGAAGTGTCGGACAGACGAACAGTGGTACTGTATGTCGGCTTGTTTTCATGAGGGGCGCAGCTTGATTTCAACAAAAGCACAACAAATAGCTAGTCCATTCAATTCCCGTTTATGGCTAAAGTTAAACCCATGTGCATGCCATAATTGACTGTATTAAGTGAAGGCTATTGGAGATAAAAAAACGGCATAGTCCGATGAAAACATGACATTTTCAAAACCAAAATATTTATCTAGATTTGAGGAGTTCAGATGGTAAACCCCATAAACACCGATCCACAAATTCGGATAAACATTGAAGTCGAACCTTGAAAAGGCTAAATTGTTATTTCATTTTTTTTTCTTCGTTACTTCATAATTATTTTGTCTCAAGAATGGTTGAATTAGTGAGAATTAGAATTATATTCAGGTAAATATCTTTTATTTTAATTCAATTTTTGGATTTCCATTTATGGGGTTTTGCACCTGAACTCTTCATTTGATTCTACACATCTAACGTACATACTAATAAGTATCTCTCAATGCATAAGAGAGGATACCAAGTCAATTTAATAGAATTTGTCACTGCTGAAGTCTATGGTGACAGAGCTTTGATGTGCATGCCAAAATTACTTTAACATCTTTGCACTTAAAATATCTCTAAGAGTAACCATTGATAATCAAAGTGATTTCAAACTAAGGGGTCCTTTACAATTATCAACATTTTAACAAATGCACAACACATTACCATCCTCTCCCAACAATGAGTACAATAAACATGTTGATATCTTGCAATTGTTTTATTAAACTCGAAAATACAGTACTGAAGTATGGTTGAGATAGAATCATCAGAACCTGAACATTGCAGGATACTACAGGGTGGTTCAGGGACAAATGCATCGGATTATGCAGTTTTAATTTAATTTAATTTGTATCATTCTCAGATGTATGTACGGTTTGCATGCGTGTGAAAATGTTGATAATTGCGATGGCCCTTTAATGTAAGGTAGGTTATAATGATCAACCTAATATATTTATCTAGAAAAATGACAGAAACTGAAAATCGTTGGACTATGAAACTTGAAGATCATCAAGAATATGAAGTTTATACTTTGTGCTTTGAGACTTGTCAAGTCGGTATGGAAGACAGCAGAGGTCTGGCACAAAACACCAAGGCCGATGCATTCAAATCATCAGCTCGTCAGAATTTCAAATAGAACACTTTGAGGTGTAGGCCTACTTAAAGAAAACATGGGCCGTGTGCAAAATGATCTGATTCCAATGCCCACATCTTGGCTGGGGGCATCAGGAGCAATGACATCACATTTCTGCTGGTAGCAGTAGTGTCAGCCTGTATTGCTACATGTAGGCACCAGTACAAGTCCCACATGGTTTTTTATTCATATTTATTTTTTATTATAAAGCCATGACCAAGCAGATTAATTAATTGGACATGTAACTAAATTATGCATTCATAACATATTTTAAATCCTATCTTGCTGTAGCTATATTGGTTATATAAAAAAAACAAAAAAAAACATTTGGATTAATCCACCATTTTGTCCACCCTGAGCGCATTTGTTTATGCAACCCAAGTGCATAGGATCTGTGCATTATCAAACAAATTGTTGGGATGATCCGAGGTGATTAATCGATGTCGTCCCAAGTGGCAGCCAAGGTGAATCTAATATTAGTGATAGTATTTACCAGGTAAGCAGCATATATGTGTACCAAGTGCTTTTTGTTTACCACATAGTCTCATGTTGATACACCAGAGTAATGTTCTCTTAGTTAGATAATTATATGTTTCTTGTTATTAGTCATAACCCATGGCTTAGCCATACATGTTGTTTTCCCATTGATTTCTTTATAATGGCCTCATCCTGAAACGCATCTAAAGTTAAAGCTGCATAGTTCAATAAAAGCATCACATTAAAACGTAAAAGTTACCCATAGATTTGAGCCTATGTATCAAACTTAGATACTGGTGCACTTATTAAGCATTTCTTACTTCATATAAAGGGATACTAAGTCAATGTAATAGAACCTATACACTTTTCATGTGACTGTAAAAAATCTATTTGTCATTTTTACATTTCAGATCTGTCCAAAGGTAGCCATTTAGAATAAATGTTACTTCAAACTAAGTAAAGTAGATTATAGCAATCAATCAAAGTATATGACAGAGACTCAAAACTATGGAACAATAATTCAGGATGCCTAGTACATGCTGCATCATGTGATAGATTTCCTTCCAGACTGGAGAGTGAAGTTCCTTCTCAAAGAGGATATTATGTTCATGATCAAACTAATGCAATACAGAAACCTAACAAAGGAAGAATTTCATGAATGGGATACATTATTCATCTTGTTAGCTAAACAAATTGCTGGCTTAGCCTCATATTTAATTCCCGGTTAATTCCATTAGTATGGGCTTAAATTTGAACTTCATTTGAAGCTATCACAAGCCATGTTATGCATGTTATACCCTGTTATACACTTTACATTCATGTCCCTCTTGTGATGTGCATTTCCATCTCTAGGAGCAGAGCATGGGTTAAAGCCAGGCTCCGCATCAATCCCATAACCAATATTGTGGTGAGGCAGGTCACATTGACAGTCTGTTCGAGGTTTTTTCATGAGGCTGACTGGAACGAACCTGTAATAAATAAGCAAAAGATGAATATATCTGATTCAATGTAGGCCCTATATATCATTATATGGCCACTAATATAACCAAGACAACTGTACATAACACAATTGTTTTACTTGAATATGGCAATGCCCAGTTTGTATATCACAAAACTACCTATTCTCTACGAAGTATTTAGGGTATAATTAAAACTGAGGGTCAAACTGTAACATATATAGGGTTATTAAGTCCTCATGACTCTCCTCAGCTGGTACAGTGATGCACACATGAGACTGCTCATCTCAGGCAGATCAACGCATACCTGTCAAGTCTTCCGATATTATCTATAAATGATGCATGTTTTTGAATATCCTAATTCTAGTCAAATAAAAATGAATGCTGACAATTACTTATCAATCAGGCCAATAAGTAAATGTAATGCAATAAAAAGTAATCACATACCATCTGTTTTTTGGTCAACCCAGTCTGTAAATTGGCTAACTCGAACGAAGACAGTAGGATTCTTGGGTTTTCCACAGTTACTCCCTGAAGTGATGCCGTGGAGTAAGAACTTGCCACCGGAAAGGCAGACAAGAGGACCACCAGAATCACCCTACAAATATAAAGCATGAAGTTAATTACAATAATGTGACCAGAAGAAGACAATGAAAGAGGATCAGCCTCGAAATGGTGCAGAGGCTGGCGGGGATTATCTCTTTAATACTGGCAGGGCAATGATTGCCCTCTCACAAATGGTATGGAAGATATAGAGAAGGCCAGTCTCCCCAACATGTGATTAGGATTCATAGATGGTGGAGCGGGACGTAGCTCAGGCGGTAGCATGTCCACCTGTGATGGTCTCAGTCATCCTATCGATCCTGCTCAGTGGACACATTTGCAGTTTGGGCTATTTTCCATTCCAACCAGTGGCCCACAACTGGTTCATCAAAGACTATGGCGAGTGCTGTCAGAATGACCATATATTTGACTTCCAATAGCCAATGATACAAAAATCAATGTGTTCTAGATGCATCGTTAAATAAAACATGCTTTTTCTTTTTTTGGGGATGAGGTGGGGGATTCATTGAGGAGAAAGGGCCAACCATTCCTAAATCGGGCTGTGGACAAAGAAAAACGAGCTCTGTCCTTGAATGAGACAGGGGAGAGTGGGCACAGGCCATGACTTCCACCAATGACATTTGGTGACACCTTCTTTATTTACAAACACTGACATATGCATGCATATGGATGCCTAGTCACGGTCTAGGCCTATACTAACCATGCATGTACTCCTGCCACCTAGAGGATAGCCTGCACAAAGCATTACTGAAGTGATCGCTGAGCCATACCAGTTTGACAAACGGCACGTTGACTGGTCGATGATCTGAAGAGGCACTTCCATCAACACGTTTGATGCTCTAGTTAGCCCTATATATGCATCCAAAGTAAGGGTGAGAAAAGACACATATAACCTATCTAGTAGGTGAACACTCGATGCTGTGGGATGCACAGTTAATAATGTAATAACAGTAGATATTGTTTGCATTGGCTCTGATTATCAGTATAATTGATATATATATATATATATATATATATATATATGTAAATGTCCAACAAATCACAAATGCTACTGCATGATTTAAAATAACATCTATAATTGTCACTCTACTCCATCCATTCCAAGCACTATATTATTATACATACGTCTTTAACCTTAAAAGTTCTTGTTATTCCAAATAAAATTACACATATTCTTTTCAAAGTAATGACACACAATTTCAATTCTAGAACCACATATTTAATTGGAAGCATCTGAATTGATTGAATAGTCCAGATCATTTCCTGTTATATATGCACAATAGATGTCAGTAGACGTGGGTGATATATGTTAATGATATGCAAGATGGTTGAGACAAAGGAGTATGTAAATAAGGTGACGTCATGGAAAGTTTTAGTCGGCGGTTCATTGAGCCCTGGATGTGAATAAAGCATTCAGTATCCAGAAGTCAAAGTGTTCAGACTTTGTACTTTTACATGGTGTCAGATGAGGAAGAATGCCGCCCGCTAACACTCTGCTGGGTTAGCGGCAGCCTAGTCAGCTTGTCCTCAGCAACAACACGAGATCGAACTGGAAAACATGGATCAGAGCATATGACATATACGCCACTGCTGCAGGTGTCATATCAAAGACGGAAAAAGTACATTGCTGCATCTTTCTTCACGTTGCTGGCGAAGAAGCGCAAAAGGTTTTCGCCAATATGTCCATCGCGCTCGCTGACCGAGACAAGATCGGACTGCTAACAGAGGCATTCCAGACGTACTGTATAGGTAAATGCAGTTTAATCATAACACGCTACAAATTCAACTCACATAATCAAGCTACGGAAACAATGGCCATGTACATCATGGGGGTGAGAGACAAGGTAAAGGATTGTGAATATGGAACGGTGGAGGAGTCACTGTTGCGCGATCAGTTGGTTGCTGGTGTGAAAAACATTAATCTACGTAACAAACTGCTGCAAACTGCTGAGTTGACACTGGAAAAGTGTGTGAGTATGTGTGAAATGAGTGAGTTCAGTTCGGATCTGTTGGAGGACACCAAATCAGACGTGGAAAGTAACAAAGTGGATTTTCTTAGGAACTATGGTAATGCGCGTTCCGGTGCACCGGTGGTCCCGTCAGTGGCAACGCCATCTTGGAAATCGCCATCTTGGAGTGGTGCTGGAGCCGGTGCAGGTGAAGTCAAGATCCGCTGCCAGAACTGTGGATATGAACACTGCCGGGGAGTCTGCCCAGCGAAAGGCAAAGCTTGCATAGCCTGCCAGAAGATCAGGCATTTTGGGAAGGTCTGCAGGAGCAGGCTTGGCAGGATCAACAAGGTCAATGTTGAAGAGCGCGATCCTCACAATGCTGAGCAAGACCCGGATCCGGCGGAGGTCAATGTTCTGACAACCGATCTGTTCATCGGTGCCCTGGACCGCAGTGCCGAGCAAGATGCTGCCCTGTGGTACGCGACTGTTCGGGTGAACGGTTATCCTGTCAAGTTTAAGCTCGACACCGGGTTGGAGGCAAATGTGCTTCCGAGGAACATCTTTGACAGAGTTGCGGCAGGGCAGCTGACGAACACCAGGTGTTCTCTGGTCACGTTCTCGGGGCATCGGATCACTCCTGACGGTGAGGCGTCGGTGAATGTCGATGGCAGAGAACTCAGGTTCCAAGTGGTGCGGAACTGTCAGCCTATCTTGGGCAAGCAGGTGTGTGTGATTTTGAACCTGCTGGCGCGGGTCGAGGAGGTGCAGGCGGGTGTACTGACGAACATTTCCAAGCCCGACGTCAAGCCGAGCACCCGGGCTGAGCAGCTGGTAAGCGAATACAAAGACGTTTTTCAAGGTTTAGATCTTATCAAAGCAAAAGCTGTCATTCATGTTGATAAATCTGTACAACCTGTCATAGATCCTCCCAGAAAAATTGCTTTTGCTATTCAAAGTAAAGTATGTACGGAGCTTGATTGTATGGTAGAGTTAGGTGTAATAGTTGAGCAGGATGAGCCTACTGAATGGGTTAATTCCATAACTATTGTCAAAAAGCCCAATAAGATAAGGATTTGTCTGGATCCGACTAAGTTGAACAAAGCAGTCAAAAGAGGGCCTTTCCCAACCAAAACAATTGACAAGATTATTGCCCATACAGCAGATGCTAAGTATTTCTCAGTATTGGATGCAATGACAGGCTATTGGCAAATAGAGTTAGATGAAGAAAGTTCACGTCTGTGCACGTTTAACACTCCGTGGGGCTGGTACAGGTACACACGATTGCCTTTTGGCATCAAAACAGCTGGTGACATTTTTATTCATGAAATGCACCGTGTCATGGGCGATATACCCGGTATTGGGATAGTCATGGACGACATTTTGGTATATGGGTCAACAGTTGAGGAGCACAATGAGTGGCTCAGAGCCGTGTTGGACCGTGCTAGGTCAGTAAATCTCAAGTTAAAATCTTTGCTATGTAAAACTGCAGTAAAGTATGTACGTCATCAACTTACCCAGCAGGGTGTGAGGCCTGATCCAGACAGAATACAAGCAATAGTAGACATGCCAGAGCCAAGCGACAAACAAGGCGTCCAAAGGTTCCTGGGCATGGTTGGATATGTGCACAAGTTCATCCCTAACATGTCCGAGATTGCCAAACCACTGCGCACGCTCCTCATGAAGGACGTAGCGTGGCACTGGCAAACTGAACAGCAGGGTGCTTTCAATGAGTTAAAAGAAAAGTTAAGAACTGCTCCTGTGTTGTCGTATTAAAATGTAAACAAGCCAATTGTCATTCAGGTCGATGCATGTCAGTCAGGACTAGGTACTGTGTTAATGCAGGAAAACAAACCGGTTGCACTCCCATCTCATGCACTTAATTCAGCACAATGTGGATATGCCACTATTGAAAAAGAAATGCTCGCCATATGTTTCGGATGGCAGAGGTTTCATGACTATATCTTTGGCAAAGAGGTGCAGATTCAAACAGACCACAAACCATTTGTGGCTATAATGCAGAAACCAATTCACAAGCTGTCAGCAAAAATGCAAAGAATGAGAATGCGATTGCAAAACTACAATATTCAGTTGTGTCATGTAAAGGGTTCGTTGATGTTTTTTGCAGACACATTGTCAAGAGCACACAGTGCCGATGTAGGTCAAGACTCTATGTTCGATAACACATTCAGTGTTGCTGCTGTGGACATGCAATCGTCAAGTTTGTTCAGTAAAATCGTGAGGGAATATGAAAAAGATGCATCCATGTCCATGTTGATCACACAGATTGAAGATGGGTGGGACGCTACATGAATACAGACACCACCATGTTTAAGACAGTACATCCCACACAAAGATGAGTTGACGGTAGAGAACAATTTAGTCATGAGAGGCAATCGGCTGGTGGTTCCTCCAGGGTTGCGTGGTGAAATGATTGAAGCATTGCATGAAATGCATTTGGGCGTGACAAAGTCAAAATAGCTGGCATGGGAATGCATGTTCTGGCCTAATATTAATAGGCAAATTGAAGAAAAAGTCAGTCGGTGTGACACTTGTCAGAACAACCGGAAAAATTTGCATAATGAGCCATTGATAAACCACCCGATAGCTTGTCAGCCTTATGAGAAGGTAGGGGCAGATTTGTTTAAGTTAAATCACAAAAATTACCTGATAACTGTAGATTACTACACAAAGTATCCAGAGGTGACGTTGCTGGGCGACACATCCTCTGTCACGGTCATTGAAGCGTTGAAGGACAATTTTGCTAGGCATGGAATTACTAGTCAGGTTGTTTCCGAGTCATGAGTACAGGGAGTTTGCACAACATTATGGGTTCAGAGCCGTGTATTCCAGTCCACAGTATCCGCAAAGTAATGGCCAGGTCGAGAGGTTTGTGCAGACAGTGAAGGACATGTTGAAGAAATGTGAGAAGACGGGAGCTGATTTTCAGTTAGCTCTACTAAATTATCGTAATACTCCGCTGCCTGTGTTGAATCCATCTCTGGCTCAGTTGCTCATGAGCAGGAGGCTGAGAGGTCGGTTGCCTATGGCAGAGGAAATTTTGGTACCTGAGACGCAGAACCCCAAAAAGGCGCAGACAGCTGTGCGACAGCTGAATCAGAAAGTGTTTCACGAGAAGAAATGCGGAAAGCCGCACAAGGCTCTGAAGGTTGGTAGCAAAGTTAAATATAAAAATAATGCAGGTGAGTGGAAGAAGGGAGTGATTTTGGGTTGAACAGGCATTTCAGGAAGAGAGTATCAAATTCTGAATGAGGCAGGTAATATGTTGTATCGAAACAGAGTGCAGATAATCAGGGCACCCGACGGGGAGCAGGTCAGAGCGGTTGTGGGGACGCAAAGTGGGTCAGCGTCACAGCCGAGTGTAAGCAACCCGGCTCATCTTAGTAGGTCAGGTCGGGTGATTAGGCCGGCGAGTAGATTAGACCTGTAGGCAGGGCAGTCGTAGTGAGGAACACTAACACATGTGCATGTTAGTAGTAAGTTTGTTTCAGAAAGATTTTGTGAGTATGTTGTGAACTTTATACATTTGGAGGCTAAGCAGCCAAACTTTGGATACAGACTTTGGTGCATAACTGCACCCGGACATTTCATGAACCTATGGTTAAGCTAAGTAGCTAATATATATATTGTTGTGTATTTGACTGTATGTTTATGGTATTATGTCATTTAAACAAATATTGCACATTGTAAAAAATACTTTGAAGGGGGGATGTTATATATGCACAACAGACGTCAATAGACGTGGGTGATATATGTTAATGATATGCAAGATGGTCGAGACAAAGGAGTATGTAAATATGGTGATGTCATGGAAAGTTTTAGCTGGCGGTTCATTGAGCCCTGGACGTGAATAAAGCATTCAGTATCCAGAAGTCAAAGTGTTCAGACATTGTACTTTTACATTTCCTACCTCCACTCGTCGAACCCCACCCAGTGGCATAGCAAGTTTGTGCGATGATGGCTGGATTCCGGGGCAAACATATTGGCTTAGCGGCTGATGTGTACTGGATGCTACTGGCCAGCCTGAGCAGGGCAATGTCGTTTTCAGTTGTGAGAGGGTTGTACTGTTCATGCATGACGATGGAAGCCACAGCATAGATTTGCTCTGTCCCCTCAGTAGCAGTTTTGTCATGCTCCCCAACAATGATGGTCAATCTCTCTGCCGTCGATTTGGCTCTGAATTAAAAAAACAATGACCTCCTAAGATTATCCCAGCAAACACGGGTATACGGGGCCCATATGGGTTATATCCAGACAAACCCATGTGGATGTAACCACATGGGATCAACATGGGTGCCAAACTGACTATTCTGCCCATATCGGACCCACATGAGTCCCATAGATGCAGAGTCTAAACCATAAATCACACTAAATGTCTAGTTTATTACAATAAAGTAACAAATCTAATGTATGGAGACACTATAAAAGATAATGCGCAGCACTTATGTGACAAAATATAAAACCCAGTTCAGGGTGATAGAAAAGTTCTCTGGTGAGTCCTAGCATGTGCCACTGCGGTGGAAGGAGGGGCAGTGTTCTAGGGGAAAACTGCCAAGGGGTGGAAATTTCCTATGTGTGGCTCCAAACATGTACCAGCACCAAGGAAGGGACGTTCTTGGTCTATATATATGGATATATATATATGAATGTAACTGTATCCAACTGCTGGTTCACCCCTGTGGCCATAAGGGAGGCCCAACCTCAGCCTTATTTGCATATACACTCCGGGCGGCACCTGCAGCTGAGTAGGGTGGTAACCACCTCCACTGGGGGGTTGGCTCCCACCCCAGCTGTGGGGCCACCTGAGTGGCTGACGGTGGGACTGCTCAGTCACCTACACTGCCTTGACTAACTGACCACACTAAATATAGGAGATGCACCACATTTATGTAAATGAAGGATCGATGCTCCAGGCATCCTGGACACCGGCACTCTAGTCCTGGCCCTTGAGTGAAGCAGGCATACTTTTGAGCAGGAACCCCAGACACTCTGTCTGATGCTACCTAAATTCACATTGAGTGTATCCACAGCCATAGGACTCCTGTCCCATGGGCTGTGGGCACTGCTTTCAGTATACAGGCTAAGTGGTAATGAGAACTAGTGTGGACAGAAGGTGAGGAGTGAGGGTGCTAGGTCACATGTAGGGGAATGGACAAGAGTTGCTGCTCAATAAAGCACAACTTATTCACTGTTCATTTGTGTGTCTAGTTTTCCTTCCTCTTTTCAGTACTGATTCATGAGTTGGTTTGATTAGGCTAAATCCATCACAGGTGATATGAAGGGGAGAGTTTTGTAGTCTCATGGGGTGCTCCCAGCGGCCGAGCAGATCCATGTTTCTATAGTGTGTTTAGCACATGCCCATCCCAACATATGTATTGACAGACAATGTCAATCATACTTAAATTGACCTACCATGCCAATGGCAATGTCGGAATAATGTTCTCACCTAATATCTGCACACATTTTCACTTAAAGGGTGTGACCAAAATAAAACCATTGAAACACCGGTCCAATGGCAGATATTTTCACATAATATGTATGCAATAAGTATATCAGCCAGCGGCTTCCCCGAAGAGCTAGTCGGGTTCCGAGGCTGATGTGGCACGCAGCACGCCGTCCTCACCCTCCTCGAGGAGATAGTACATGAACAGTGGACGAGGCTTTGGCGTGGTGTGGCTGTCATATTCCTCGACCTCGAGAAGGCCTTCGAGCTGGTCGACCACAATGTGGTCCTTGCCTCCATCGTTTAGCTGGGAGTCACTGGGAAGCCTCTGGCGTTCGTGAAGAACTACCTACATGACAGTGTCCGTTTCCAGGGCAGCACCTCTCCCCTCAAGCATCTAGAAAATGGCATCCCCCAGGGAGCTGTCCTCAGCCCCTTCCTCTTTAATGCTGTAGTCACTGCCCTCATAAGGTGACTGAGAGCAGGCATTACTGAGCGCCACTTCAAACACTTCAATACCCTGTGCTATGCAGATGACATCGCTGTAGTCTGCTCATGTAACAGGGTCGTGCCCCTCCTCATGGCGGATGTCCTGCTCCTACTTAGTGACACCTGCCATGATCTGGGGCTCAAAATATCCTCGAACAAAACCAAAGCCATGATGATGTTCACCGATCAGCCTCCCCACCTACTCCGTGCAGCAGACCTGGACGTCAAATGGGTGGACACCTTCGACTACCTCGGTGTCAGGCTTGATCACAAACTCACCATGCGACCACTTGAGAAGTACCTGGCCTCCAGAATGAACAAGAGACTTCTTCTAATCACTAGAATCTCTGGGTTCAACTGGGGAGCCCCAGCTGAAGTGCCAGTCTCTTCTACAAACAGGCTGTGCGGGCCCTCTACGACTATGCAGCCAACACCTTTTTCTGGATTGGTTACTGCAGAGACAACCCTAGGCCACGCCTCCCTCGCAGTAGCACCCTGAGCAAAGACCTCCTCACCCTAGAAAGAGTCCAATACCAGGCAGCTCGACTCATCACCCGAGCTCGCAGGACAACCAGAGTTGATATCCTCCTCCTTGAGGCCAACCTCCCACCACTCCACCTACACAGACAACAGCTGCTGGCAAACCATGTATGTAGGCCACTCCACCTTCTACCGCAGCGCAGCCTCTTACCAACAAAACGGTCCAAGACTGCGCCTCGGCCTCTCCTGGGGAACGAAGACGGCCATCCGCACCCTGAAACAAACCCACGGGCTGGCACTCGCTGATTCCCCTGACCTCCGGGCGAGACCTCCCTGGTACTCCGTGACCATAGAGGTCAGCCTCACCAGCCTCTGGTCAAGCAAAGCCATCTACCCAACCATAGTCCTCAGAACCCTGGCACAAGAAATCATTGCCCGGGCCAAAGAGGACTTCCCTCAAGCCACCACGGTTTACACCGATGGCTCGCTCAACCCTGACACAGGCCGAGCCGGGGCTGGACACTTCCTACCAGATGGGCAGGCTAGACGCCTTATCAGGGTCATGGACTACTCCTCCACCCTCGATACAGAGCTCGCCATCATCCACCATGCACTGACCCACCTGCGACACTGCAGCTGCATAGTAGTCACTGACTCACTCAATGCAGTCTGCAAGATCAAGGACCACAGAGCTAGCCACACTCTGGCCACTTTGATCCAGAACACCATCACCACCAAGCATGAAGCTCTCCTCGACACAGTGCTGGCCTGGGTTCCCTCCCACATAGGACTTTCCGGTAATGACCAGGCCCACTCAGCTGCTCTGGATGGTCATAGTCCACTTCCTGTCCAAGCTCAAAGCCACCCACGCTAGAGCCAGCAAAGCCCTGTGGGAGGCCTCCCTCCACCGCACCACCCTCAGGAACCCATACTCCATCAGTAGTGCCTGGCATGAAAATGTCAGGGAGCACCTACCTGTCCCGAGAAACCTCTCTGCGTCCATGCAAGAGGCAGTCACACACTTCAGGACTGGATACATGCGGCGCATCGACACCCCTGCATTGCAACGATGTCCCTGCGGTGACCAAATCTTCAATGTCACCCACATCCTGCGTGGCCTTTGACAGGACCGCCATCCGAGACTTCCTCGGCCCACCACACAACCTGTCTGACAACCGAGCTGTGCTCGGCATCCTCTCAAGGCTCTCTGAGTCCTCTTGGGAGCCACTTGGCAGATTCTATAGACAGAATTACCACACCTTCGAGATCGTCGGCGGCCCTGAACCCATCGCCGACGACTCTGAACCCGACAATAATGACGGTGATTAGCAACCACCATTAGGAAGCCCCGTGAGGTCCTAGTCAGGGAACCCCATGAGGTCCCCCAGTCAGGGAGCCCCCGGAGTTCCCCCAGCAGGGACCCCCATGAGGTCCCAGTGAGGGAGCCCTGTGAGGTCCCCCAGCAAGGAGCCCCGTGAGGTCCCAGTCAGGGATCCCCGTGAAGTCCCGTCTGGGAGCCCTGTGAGGTCCCACCGGACACTGCACCTACACCGGGAGCCCCGAGCGGTCCCGGATACATCGGGTATGACAGCCTCGACCCCTGCGCTTACAACGTCGGTTCCCGCTTCGATCACCAATGGAGTGGAGGACCAATGCGCCGCCCATGGCCCTGACCGTGGCCCCCAAGAACGTATTACCACCTGCCGGGCCACTGCCGCACCACCCCACAGCCGCACAAGACGCTGCGAAGAGCACCCCGCCCTCCCGCCTAAAGCTGCAAGGATGAAGGAAGAAAAAAAAGAAAGACCCCAAAAAACACAACCACCAAAAACGGGAAGTTTTAACGGCGCCGATTATCAATGCTGCAGTTCTGCAACCAGTGACCGCTAGGTCGCAAACCCCCTAATAAATGAATAAGTAAGTATATCAATTTATAATGCATTTTAATAATTAACACAATTGCTTCTTGGCATTTTGGCTAAGATCAAAGTGTAGTGTCTGTTCGCAGATTTCTGCCTTTGGTGCTATGGCCGGATACCACTGAGGTCCTGTGATATCTGTCTGGTAAGGCCATCAGACCTGGGCTTGGTGGGGGGGGGGATTTAAACTATGCATGTCATAAAACTATAGAAGTTTTCTTGTTATTCCCGCTTTGAAGGTGATATTTAACCGTAGCTACCTGAATGTTATATGGGACCCATATATGCCTCATGTTAAACCCATATGGGGCTTGCCATGTGGGACCCACATATGGATCCTGTTTGCAAAAACCATATGTGTCCCATATGGGCAGCCCATGTGGGTCCAGTATTGTAACCCATATTGACCCCATATGGGTCCTATACTTTTTTGCTGGCTGGGTTGTAGAAGGAATTGCAATTTTGTTGTTAATCACGTGATCCTGATACTTGACACATAGCCTATCCAGTGAACT